>OZ004641.1:0-600000 GCA_963924495.1 Nemapogon koenigi | reverse complement strand
CTCATTATTTTTGTTAAGATGTAGATATCATTAAGGAGTTAGTTAAAAGTACAATGAAACACAATTATAAACAAATATCAATAACAAGTTTATTTTAGCAAATATTGTAAGAAAACTTGTAGGTATAAATAAACTTATTTTCTGTTTGATTACATGTCCTGTTTTATTTTATAATTGAATTGTAATACATTAACTATCAACTGTGCATAATGTAGAATAGATAGACTATAAAATAAATATAAGTATTTTTAAACCAATTTGTTTTATTTATAAAAGTTGGAACATATAATAATATGGTAGGTCTAAAACTAAACCATTTGTAAAGTTAAAATTAATTGTTTAACAAAGTAAATTGTGATAAAATTGTCCATTATATTACAAAAACTTTTTAAAGAGAATTGAGAAAACGCATAGGTATAGCAATCCCTAATCTCGGCTCCAACTCATAATGTTGAAATTTTGTTTTATTACAGAACCCTAAAAACAGGATTGCCTTTAAAAAGTTTTTGTTTGTTGTCTTGTACAAAATTGCATTTCATGATTATAGTTTTTGACAATTTAGGCATTTTATGTCACCCTCTCGGGATTCTATATCAAACAATACCACACACTTTTAAATCAAGTAAACATTTAGAAGTTGTGGTGGAAAAGATAAAACATAGTGGAAAACATTACACTCATAAATAGTTGTGATGAAAATAAATAGTTGCTTATCAGAAATTCATGCAGTTTATTTGATATCAATTTATACTATTTTTGATTGATGATTAAAATAATGAAGGATGAAAGATTGACTAAAAAGGTTTATATTGCAGAAACGAAAGGAAATGCTGGCAGAGGATGACCTAGTTGTACTTTTGAACATAGTGTGATGAATATAAAAGAAGCGAAAGTGATAATTATGTCAGAATTGTAGCAAACGGTATTTGATTCTCCTCTTGGGAGAAAAACGTGATGATAGATAGATACAGATATAGAATTTTACTAATTAAAATTTCAACACAGTTGATGGTTATCATAAGGCATAATATTATAATTTTTACAATTTAATGAGCACAAATTCATATTTTTAACACAAAAATGCTTTAACTTAAAATATAAATAGCACATCGACTAGACATCACAGTTTATTGTGATTAAAAGAAAATAAATGTAGAGATAACTCACATACATGGAATCTACACTACCAGAGTAGGTATAGGTACTGCCAAATTAATTGAGCTCTGACATTCTGTGTGCATGGTAAATTTAAAAAATTGCCGATTTTTCTAGTGCACATTAATAGACATCTTAAAAAAAAGCTTAACTTATTTAGCAGGAATTGTACCTACTTGATATTAATGATCACCCTAGGACTTTGACTAAATACAAATAATTAGAAATTAATAGGTATTGATACATTGATATAACATAATATACAGTATTAGGCAGAAGATAATACTCATCGGGCTTTGTACGAATGACAGACACTACACTCAATGGGCATTATTATATGCCAGGGTACTGCACTTATTCAGAGTAAATAATGATTACTAAAGTCAAAATAATTCCTTACCTTCTGTTTGTTTTTGAGTGATTATTATTATTTATTTTAATCTCAATATTAAAACTATAGCTTCATGTACTTGTGAGCCAGTCACAGAGCAAGTAAAGAGCCAATAGTGGCAAAAATTGGAACTAAAACCGCCATCTTGACATCAATATGTCATTATCATAGACTTAGGATATGGTCATTATAAAACAAAGTCCCCCGCTTTTACTTGCTCTGTGTCCCCCGCCGCGCCGCGTCGTGGTCGTGCCCGCCTCACACATAAACTACTCAACGGATTTTGTTACGGTTTTCACTATTAAATAGGTTGATTCATGTTTAGGAGCTGAGTATTAAAAGTATAAGTGAATCAAGTCGAGGAATAATTAGCGCAAACCGCCGATATAAGAAAATCTTCAAAAAAGTCCGCGATAGCATATATCTATCTCTAATAGATAAGTAGTTATAAGATAAGCGTACCTATTTAATTTATGTACCTAGATATCCAAATTGTTGTAAACCCATATTGTACCCATGCGAAGCCGCCGAAGCTGGGGGTGGGGTCGCTAGTTATAAGACATAGTTGACTAAAGCTGATCGTAATATAAAATGAAGAGATTTCAGTCAAAATCAAATCATTACCTATATAAAATTTATCATTATGAAGATTATAACAATACATATTTATGATTACCTAGAAAAATCTTGCCGCAACTAGGTATATAATAAATAATATATTGTACATATTGTATTTTTTAAAGTTATTTGAAATGAAACCTGTACTGTAGTGTATGTGCGACATATATATTGAGATATGTATGTACTACACCCCTTTATACTACAAATTGTAAAAGTTGTATTATTGAGAATGAAATTTGTCATAAGTACCACCACCACCGGTGCTTTGATTATGGTACTAGCGGAAACGAATGTAATAAATACTGTACTTATAAAGTTTTATGGAAGACAAAACATTGTATAACTTTGTACAGAGTTTATTATTGCTAAGGCCACAGAAGACTTAATTCTACAAGGTAGAAAGTACTAGCTCGGTCTACGGTAGTGTCAGTAGTTGGTCGGTAGTGTGTAACAAACAACGCAGATACCATAGATGTAGTATGCTGGCGCTCTACTAGATTGCTTCTGTCGCGATTAGAACGAAACCAAAAAATTAATACATCAGATGCGTGACAAATGTGTAATTCTGTAGATTTTTCATCTTAGATTTACATCCAGACACCGCACCATGTACTGCATTAACCATAATTAATCACGTCTATTAAATACTAACTTATACTTTAAAACAGGATTGTTTACAAAAATAAACGAAATTACTACTGACGCTAGGCTGTTACAGTATTCAAAAAACGGTCTAGCTTTAACATACGCGTAGGTATCTATGAGCTTTCTCTTTTGTATTGCTAATCTAGTAGAACACACGAACGACTATACTAAATCTATGAGAATAACAATGAAGGTGGGGGGCGCCACCTTCTTTGTCAAACGACTGATATTACGTGTATGGTCTGTGTGAAGTTTGTCAATAGATGGCGCTGATGTCGCAATTTTCCTAAAAAATTGTTTACGCCGAAAATTGCAATTAAATAAAGTTATTTCGCATCTACTTAACAATAAAATCAATAAATAAAGTACTCGTCATTTCAATAATGAAAATGTAGTGTAAATAACTAAACTATTATTTTAATTTTCGATGATAATGCACCAGAAATTAAATATTGTTATAATACAAACGTTGAACAACAGCTGTTTGATTCTAAATGTTCTAATATATTGTATCTCCATATATCATATATAATTACACATTAGTTAGAGAGAGACAATGCATTGTATAACTAAACAGTTGTTCAACAATATTAGTAAGGCCTGCATAATCTACAGGAGTGTCAAATTCGCCTTTAGTCGAAAATTTTATAATTGAACAAAAAATAAAAGATAGTGCGCACAGACCGACACGCACGGCGAAAAATGGAACTAAATTATTTTAGTACTTTTTGAGTCCGCTGAGATTACATAGACGGTGGCGCCACCAGTTTATGCCAATAATACTTATCAGTTAGTATATAATAAAGTTTGTCTGTTACTGTACTTATGAGACATTAGCCACACATATCTTATGATATTCTAAAGAACAGTTATAATTTTTTATGAGAAAGTCGCAGTAGAGCCTTTGGACTGTAAATGCAAAATGCAAACTTTAGTGTAACTTCATTAATCTTTACATACACATTTTGAAGATAGCTGCACTTATTTGGCGGGCACTATATCTGTTATGATACCCCAAAATTAGCTGTAGGATACATTTGATATTCTCATTTGCAATGTATATAGTTTCAAGCTCTATGTTTATTATTTTCACATATATAGAAACTAATCATTACAGAACTAAATATTGACATTGTCATACAATGTCACGTCCTCAGATTTACATAAGATGGTAGAAGCTTATCTCCAAGTTATAATTAATTTTGTTCAATAATATCTGCACAAATCACTACATATTATAAAACAACCTTTTTATACAAAAACTACTGCACGGATTTTGATGCGGTTTTCACTGTAGATAGGTTTATTCATGGAAGAGGTTTACAAGCATTAAACATCACTTTTAGGTGCTGAATGTGAACTAAATCGGGAATAGTACCTAAAAATCGTATTTATGTAGCCATTCAAAGTAAAATTCTAGAAATACAATATTTCGTAGGTCCCAATCTCCATTTTTTTTTAAGTAATGAGGGACAAGGAAGCAAACAGTGTACTATATAGTGTGTGAGCAAGAGACCCAAACAATAGCTGCCATTTTGTCTCCCATTGTTTATCTGCGCGGGTTGTAATTGTAATGATTATTAAAAAAGTTAAAACCAGAACAAACTAAATACAAAGGAACAGACGAGCAACAAAGTTTTGCTGCAAAGCAAACTACGGCTAGTTGCGCTGCGGTAACAAATTGCATAATTGTTTTAGTGTAAACATTTATCAAAAATTGAACGTCCGACTTGTGGTCACACTGGTGCAATTTTCACATTTGCATTATCCGAACCACGCTCGTCGCTACGAGGAGCGTGGTTCGGATAGTGTGATAACGATACCAGTGTGACCACGAGTCCGCAATGAAAAATGTATGTTTAAAGAAGTGATATAAGTAATCTTAATAAGTACATTAATAATTCGGTATAAATTACATGATGTAAATAAATTGAAAATTTTACAATTTTTAAGTTCATTCAATACAACAAACTTTAGCAACATTATAATAAAAATATATCTAGTAATTGATTTTCGAAGTATGAGCAAAGTTTACATAGATTTTATTACATTTACATAGGTAATGTGCTTCAAGTTTTAATAAAATAAAATAATTTTGGTAAATTAAAAATGTGCCTAACTCCTACTCACCTAAGTGCAGCGTCAGAACCAAGATCATAGATAGGTTTATTCGCATTTGGCAAAAGCACTTGGTGAGATAGGTATTATATTTTTTAAGATTTTCACAAATTATAAACTGATAATTAAAAATTCATTGACAAAAAAGTAACTTTCCTTGGAATGTGTTTAAAAAAATTATATGTACAAAAATAACTTACATACTACCAAATGCGAATATCACAGTATTTGTAAATACTTTCTCACAGCTGCACTTAGTTGTAAATACATTATATATATATTTACATTCGACATTACAACTAATAACTTAACTAAAGTATATAATGATATATATAAATATATAGAAGTATCATACTGACCCTCATAACACCCAAGAGCGTACAATTTCTGAAATAAAAATTTTGAATTTTATATTTCTTTGCCAATTGTGTTTAAGCCAATTATTTTTAAGCATTTTAATATATTTTCCAAAAGTTATCAGCAAGTTTTCTCACTTAATATACTTACTGCGTCGACCTGGCATTAAACGAACTGTTATTCCATCAGCTGCTCGAACTGGAACAAATTTATATGTTAAATGTAATATAGAAAAGTTGTAAGACCCTTTTATAAAGCCTAATTAAACAATAATTGGAGAAGGTTTCGTACCATTCCGTTTTCCGTGAGAACTTCATGATTTTCGTTAATTTTCTTTAATATTTGGAATTCTAGAATGATAGGGTCATTTGATGTCACATGACATGATACACAATTTTTTTAAGCCCTTTAATTTTAACCCCAAACTCGAAATTCGATAAAATTTACGCTATACGTCCGTGATTAGGTCAACCAATTCTATATAGGTACATACCTATGTATCAAATTTCAACTTTTTTCGTTCAGAACATTTGGAGAAAATAAGCTGCGACATACACGTGACCATAATTATTATAAGAGTTGCGTTTTTCATCGGACGTAAAACGAAACAGAACCGAATTATTAGATTTACATTCTTCTAAATAAATAAATCGTTTTACTGTTTATGGTGACCCATAAGCGAGCGATTTATGTCTTTATTTATTTTTGTCACAAAAATAGCGCCCAGGATCAAAGAAACAATATAAACTTACCTTTTGATCTCCAACAGATTGTAAATAAGCATCATGCACACAACAAGTAGGTAGTGGTAAGTAGGTACAACTCGCTAAAAAAGTTGAGCCGATAAGTATTACGTAGACGATGCGCTCCATATGTATATGACCGCTGCAATCTGGCTCAACAAATTTGGCGCACACTATATTACATCATTAATCCATCAAGAACAAGGGAGCACAAAAACGTCTTTTTAAAAAAAACTTTGGCGCACACTATATTACATCATTAATCCATCAAGAACAAGGGAGCACAAAAACGTCTTTTTAAAAAAAACTTTGTTAATGTTATGTTAAAGCTTAGTAACAAATGAACACGCACCACTTAACTTTAACATGAACAAATGCGCTGTCAATCTCCGTTTTTAATACAATTAAAGACAATTAACAGCCAATTTGACGTTTGTTAACGTTAGGGTGCAATTCAGCCTTGATGCTTCCAAATCCCAAACTTGAGACTTATCAATAGGCATACATTTTTTTAAACGATACATGACATCAAAGGCAAAAAAAGATAAAATATGTGTAGGTATATCATAACAACAAGTCTTTTATTAATTCACACATGTATAAACCATTTATCACAATCGAATTACAATTTATTAAAACTACACTTAAAAAGTAGAGACAAATAAGGATAAAAAAATCCTTGATCTCGTTAGAATCCTACCTGTCAATAGATGGCGCTAGTTTATTATATCGAAGGGTCGTTGCCCCTCGAGACATAGCCATAGAGTACTAAGCCTAAGGAGGGGCCATAGACGGACGTAAAAGCATTAAAGTAGTAATAAGTTACCTTAGGTTTCGTTGGTATCGATCTTTAGAAAAATAGTTAATTGTGATGTTTTAAATGGGAAAGGCGACCTAGGACCTCTAATTTGTGAAAACATAGTGTTTCCAATCATTATCTTTGTATTTTAGCATAATCTTCAAAAATACAGTGGTGCAGGGGTTAGTACTAGGCGCCTACCCAACTAACCCCCCTATCATAGAGTAAGTAGCAATAGTGATGAACATAGTGATGTTCTTTAATAAGAGTCGGGACTGCCATACATTAAAATGAAATCAAACTTAGGACTGAAAGGTACTGCCAACCTAACAACATCGTACTGTGAATTGGTAAAGAAATATTGGCTATCTCTGTCATCTGTATATGGAGTGAAAGAGATGGCGATACGACGCCATTAGTATTGGCTCATTTTTCCTAGCCCTAATATTTTGTTCTAAGTTGCGCCAGCCTGGTGCTTATGACCACACGATAGAAGATAAATCTTATATGATTGTCTAATTTTAAAATAATAAAATAACATGATGATGTTAGACAGTAAACGTGGCTGATGAAGACTTGAGCCGAATATACCCAATTCAGCGTCATCGACCGACCAGTTTCGTTTACTGTCAAATATTACAACCAGAGTACCAAAAGATGACCAGTGCCACATTGCTACAGCACTACAGCCTCTACTATAGCTTAGAGGACTAGATTCTTGCCTTCAACTATAACAATGAGAATGTCACTACATATCAGGTTTCAAATTCATCCTTATCCGTCTGTACTTTATTGAGGAAATCGTACATATACATGTGATGTGATTATGTGACCAAACCTAATACTTATACAAGATTTCCTCAATATATATCTATCTAAGACTTAAAATCGCTTTGATTTTGAGACCATAAACACTAAAAGCTCGTGTGTAGTGTGAATTTAGAAAATTAGCAACCAAGTCACTAATATTCGTACAATATATTTTTTTTATATAAAATCACTTGGGACCTGCATCACAATGTGTAAATAAAGTGCACAATTATTATCAAACTGCAGACAAACAAAAAAGACACTTCTATCGTCCGTCATGATCTGTCTATTTCTTGTTTGTCTATATACTATACTATTCTTATGTAGTTTATTTGACAGTTTAGTCTAACTGCAAGTTTATCTACGAGCTTGAATCCAATTTCTTTGTTTATCTACACAGTGTGAAACAGACGCACTGGTAAGGCGAGAGAAAAATCATCATTTCTGTGACAGTCTATCATAGCTTAACTATTAACTTATATCTACTCTATTTTTAGAGACTTGTCTTATTTGGTAAAGAAACTTTGCACGTATATTTAATGTAAATTTTTAAAATTACAGTTTAAAAAATTGGATTATTAGTTTTACAAAATAATGTAAAATAGGTCAAAAATGTTTATTATTATGTAAAATTGTTTTCAACACACTTGCTCGTAACGTGAGTATTATTACCTCACTTTTAGACCCATAATCCCATATATTAAACACGCGTGCTTTTTACTTTACATTACAGCACAAGAGTAATAATATAACCCAATAAAGTTAAATTCGTACAAGATTGCAAATTGTATGTGTGTCCACAAAGTATTCTTAATTTAACCGCATAATACGTTTTTATTTATTAACCACGACGTTGTTGGCTGTTTGGCGAAGTTACCCGTGCTTTATCTAGCGTGACGCGGAAAAAAACAAAACATTTGAGAATTGTACTTTCATAATTAAATGTTAAAACCACATGAAGTTGTTTTTTTCCTCGCAAGTGTGTTAAAAACGTCGTATGAAACGCGTGTGCATTGGTCATTACATACTCAGCTTTCTTATAGCGCTCGCCTAGTGGCTTGCGCTGATAATACCGCCTCGTACGTAATGACCAACATAGCACACTTATATCACAATGTACTATAATATAACGTCTTTGAAGAATTTTAAATGACATAAGTTGTCATTTATAACAAACATGAAAGTTTGTTTACTAAATAAGACAAGACTAGAACAACGAACGTTAAATACTTATCAATCAATAAATATATTTATTTAAGGTGGAACGTGTCGTATTTATTGTTTTTTTTATTTTTACGCAAAATTTAATGAATGAAATCAAACAAAATTGACCATAGCGCAATTTCTAATGGTAATGTAATATTCAATGTAACAATAAAAATAAAAACATACGAGAAATATATGTTACTAAAGAATTTAAGAATAAAACAATATTGCATATTTCATTACCACTATAAATCGTCTGCGTTATGGTAAATTTAATTCGATTTGATTCATTTTTCGCGTAAAAAAATAAAAAAAAACTAAAAATGCGACACTGCTGCCATTAGGATCGACACATCAATCTTACTATGCGTTTCAAATAAGAATAGACCGCGAGTGACCACAATCTAACGAACTTTACCGGATAACTACAGTCTGCAGTACTATAATTTTTTCTTACTTCACGCACGGGTTGCCTTTCAGCTCCCCAAGTGTCCCTCGTTTAGCCGATGGTATTTGTGAGGCAATACCTAACGAGTGATCAGTTCTGTTGAGGTATATTTAGATGGAAAGTGTGGTTTGTCGGATTATGTACATAAAGTTTTTAATTAAAAACTCATTGGTACATGGCCGGGATCATTTTCCTTTACAAGATGGCGCAAGGTCACGTCATTCTTATTTGAAACGCATTTTATACTATATTATGAGCAATGACAATGAGCAAACATTCTATTTTTTTACCTACACTTTTGGTGGGTGTCAATTTTTATTAGTATTGATATACCCAGTCAAGTTGAAAGTAAAAGTACTTGAGCAAAGTGAAAGTTGAAAAAGTTATGTTTTGGTCAAATTGTATATAAAACTTATTAACTTAAAAGAAAATTTATTAACTTTTATTGGTATGAGGATTTAGCAGCTGGTCGTAAATTACAAAACTTACGATATCTCAAACATGAACTGTTGATAAAATTATTAAAATCAGCAAAACGTGATTATGATAAAAATAGGATTCTTCGTCATGTCATGGCGACCGATGCACGATTTCCGTCGTGACATGATTGGGAATCCGGTTTAACCCCGCCCGCGCTGTGATTAATAAGACATATGACAGTCGGCGGGATCATCTTAGATACCGATTAATCGGCATATTGGTACTATAAAGGCTATAATACCTACTTGATAATGACAAATCATCGATTAACATTGGCGGAGCCACAATTAAAGAAGAAGAAAAATGATAAGAATATGTAAATCATTGACAATTTTACATTTCAATGATTATCCAACAGCAATCAGAATCGGAATTGAGAGTACATTAGTTAGGTAGGATATAAAAGTTATATTTATTTTAATATCAGAACTTATTGCTATGTAGGCTCAATAAAACTATGATCAGATAAATAAGAATAGGAAGCCGTAAGTAAGATATTTTTAATTGCTTATTAATGGTCGACTAAAAGTCGAAAAAAAAGAGGCAACCCGTGACGAATTAAGAGTGTAGTGTACCGTGTCCATGTCCATACAAACGGAGAAAACGTTTTACTACCCCTAAATATTATTTAATTTTAACGATTTTGTAATATGTTACTGACATAGTGAAAAACTACGTACGTATTTTTTCCTTTTATCAAAATTCGTGATAGGTCAAAAGTTATAAGCCCCTCAAATCTCGGTTTTTTTGGTTCATAACTTGCTGGTAATAAACCGTCTGTATTTGAAAAACAAAGCAAAATTTCAAAAAAAGCAAAACGTACGTACGTAGATTATAATCTGCTAAAACGTTTGACACCAAAATTATAAGGTTTCGTTATAGTTTAGCAGGTGTAAATCGTTTTCGCCCAAAACGCAATTTTCAACGAAGAACATACCTACAAACACTCACGAGCTGCAGTGCTCTCTGTCGCACTGATGCCCGGGGGAAGAGCGCGCTTGAGACAGAATATGATTTTCTAAATACCTATTTCGCTGCGTACGCTGAGCTACACGATCCTCTTAAAAAAAATGATGTAAAGTTAGGATAGAGAAAGAGATGCTTAGATTGTTTGGTCATAATCGTAAAGAAACGTATATATAGAACAGATGTGGCTGGAAGAGTTGATTGAAGGCTGCCCAGAAATAAATTTACTGATCAAATTAACGACATAAAAAAGGGGGAATAAAAAGCACCCGAAATTGAAGATGTGTATGAATTTGAATGAAGCGAAAGGTGTGCCAGGATTTTGGCGAGTGGATATCTTTGGTCTCTGCCTACCCCAAGGGAAATAAGGCGTGAGCATATGTACGTATTAATAAAAATTAACCGATGTCTTCATTTTAGTAAGAAATTAAAAGTATTATTGATGATTTTTTTAACTCTGCATTCGCATTCTGATTGCAATAACATAAGTACATAATTTCCGAAATATCTTTAGTTGTAAATAACAAAGAATAATTACAATTCGTCCTGCATTTAAATTATTATTATTATAAATAATATAGTTGGCAAGTGTAATCAAAATCATGTCTATAGTTGAGATCTAGTTAATAATCTGATATGTAAATATTGTGATAATTAGGGCCCGGATTAATATGTATTTATATATTTTTATTTGAAATTGTTTTCGTTCTTAATTAAGGTTTCTACATAAAATATGTTATTTAGATCGTGAAAATTCAGGTTTTATTTTCCATATTTTAAATATAAATCCATATTCTACAAAATATCAATCAATTTATCCATATTTTCATCAGCGCTATGAGTTTCCTAAAAATTCTGGCTCGAGAATTCTTCCACTTCACTAAATGAAAATTTGAAGATTATTGAAAATATCGAAAAGAAGGTTTATGAATCAGGAGTTGCTGAAGTTGCTAAGCAAAAATTTAGTTACGTGATAGAAAAAAACAAAGGATTTCATATCCTAAAAAAAATTAACAGCATGCTGTATGGAAGATTAGAAGGCGACATAGACGTGCCCTACTCACTTGCAGAATTATGCTCCAATCACTTTGTTGTTGTGTTGTGATGTTGAAAGATCATTCATCCAGTACAAATCATTATTTCAGCCAAATAGAAAAAGTTTCAATTTTGAATATTTTAAAAATCACGTGATTATTTACCGCAATTCAAATATTAGTGAAACGGAAGCTGAATAAAATTGTAATTTTTGATTTTTTGCAATAAACAATAGTTTTATTTGAAATTTGTTACTTTTTATTGTACATATTTTTTCCATATTTTAGTTTTTTCAGTCCATATTATATTTACATATTTCGAAATTTTTAATACATATTTATCCGGGCCCTAGTGATAATATTATATCTAAAAACATTGTAAAAATAAATAATTTCTAAATCCGTAATCACGTATCCTTAACTTAAATAACTACTTTTTGTTAAAAATTACTGCAGAATATGTATTTAAAATCTACTTAATCTAAATAAATATAAAAATTGAGGTCTAAATTAGTAGTATACATATGTACATATATGTAGGCACTTATACATTATATCCTAATTTTTTTCACACAATTTAAACACTTGTTGATTTACTTGACATATATATTTAGCATTATATCAACATCAATAAAAGGGACAAAAAGTGTACCTATGGACAGAAAAAAATAATAAAAAATGGTTAATATAAAATACATGCAAAGATCCATTCAAATTGCACAATAAAATTGGCAGCCAATACAATAATAACAATACAGTAATAAATACAACAAACAAATTTTAAAATTAACAATACAATTACAAATGGACCTCTTACACAATAACAGGAAACAACATTAATATAAGTTATTTTAATTAATAAAGCTTATTTTTAGGGATGTCCTCGATGACAGATCATTCTAGTTATGCACTTCGTCTATTGATCAGTTGATTTATGGTTATCATAGAACACTAATTAAGTATTTTTTAACAAACTATTGAAATAAGGCACCATTATTTTAGTTATAAGGCAGTATATAAAAATGTACCTACACCCATATTAGCAGTATAAAATAGTAGAATACAACTACCATCGAGTAAATCTCAGCAGGAGCTAACTAGGTTCAGCTGCACAACTATTAAATTTGTTACAGTCCTCAAAATATAAAAAAGTTTGTGAACAACAAAGTCAGTACACATGCCTAGATCGCCTTCAATAATTTTAGTCCAAACAACACAACACACTCATGCAACCGTACTGCGCTGCTCGACGACATCCCTGACGTCGGCAAGTGTCTGCGGCACGTCCCGTATCCGCAGCGAGCCGAACCCGGAGTCTGCGCTAGAGGTAGACGTACCTACTAGTATCCGGGGCATTTCGCACTCCTCGCACTTGTCTAGGAGGGGATGGTTGCGGAAGGTGCACATGTGACACTGCCAGGGAGCCGCGGGCGGTGGGCCGGGGGGCGGGCCGGGCGGTGGGCCAGGAGGAGGAGGGGCGGCGCGGGAGGGGGCCGGCCGCTGGCCCGTGTAGATGTTGCTGTAGAAGTCGCCCTCGCCAGAAGCTGGAGACAGTAAATTTTCTTATAAGAGTTTTAGATGGCAAGGAACAAAGTATCGACTGATAGCGTAATTGGTACACCGTTGGCATTGAAACCAGGGGCACCCAGATTCAAATCTCACTTAAAACAAAAATGCTAGCAACCAATTTTCTTTAAGAATATGTGTTTTGATAAACTTCTCTTACTTCGGGGGTCAGGTAAGGCTGGCGTCCGCCACTTCTACAAATATCAGATGCACATTTAAGTCCAATAAGTGGAGCCATGGGTTTGCCACCTTCTGATAGTGCCGAATAGAGCTGAAAATAGTATAATCTAATCCAGCTTAAGTATAAACTTACCATTCCCCTCCATCCTCTTGACCATCGCATCACAGTCCTTCCTCAGCCGCTGCACATCATCACGCAGTCGTCTGGTCCTGGCGGGGTCGGCAGGCGCGGCCAGCACCTCCGTCTCCCGAGCTAGGCTCCTCAGACGCTCCCTTTCTTGTGTCAGGGCCACCTCTAGGGCTGCCAGACGGGCGCGCTGTCGCTCTATCAGGGACCGGTCTGACACTGAAATTGGATTTTATTCAAACATTATAGTAAAATAAAGACAGTGGTTAAATCTGTTGTTCAATATCTTACATTGGTTTAATATTGTTGGAAATTGTCAAAAATAAAAATAAATATAAACTCTATTTAAAGTTAAGTAAACAAGAATTATTATTGTTAATATTAAAATTAATAATTATTATTTCTCAAGGGTGTTTTTTTGTCTGTAAGTACACATTAACAATTGATACGCCATTTAGAATGTTATTTTCCCCCTCTAATGACGAAAAATAATCAAACAAAACGCGAAAATCTCTGGAACTATTTTTGCATTTGATAGCCCAATTCTTGAGCAAGGTTATATGCTATATAACATCACGTTATGACCCAAAGGGGCGGAGCAGTAACTATTAACGCGGGTGCAACCACAAGGCACAGCTAGTCTTTGATAAAAAAACTGGATACAATCCACCCAATTGCCACCCATATTTTTAGATTGGTCTATCAGGGAATTTAGGCTAGTAATATATTCTACATTTGATATTAGCACTATACAAACACTATAATAAGTTAAGGCTTGTTGTCACAGATAACTACATAACAATGATAATGCCAGCTATAATGACTAGCACATTTTTATTTGTAATCTATAAAATATTTAGCCACTTCCTGCAAGTTCACTTATCATTTGTGTCTGGCAAACAACAATGGTTGGTGTGTTATCTTTTTATAATTACCCAATGAAGTTACATCTGTTTGTTTGTCTGGGCCAATCTTAGATACTAATCCAGATAAAAAAATGGGAGAATAGCAAGTGGAGTTAGAGAAAAAAAAGTGTAATTTTAAACAACATACTCAAACATAATGGGGAAGTACCAGAAAATCATAGTAAGAACTGTTACATTGTTGACAACTTACAAATCACATACAGACATTTTATATAAATATTATGTCTATATAGATAACAGGCCTCTTATCAAAACATACAAGAGGAAAAATGTTACAAAACACAATGAGAGATATAAAATATTTCACAATCCTGCATACTAATTTTTATGTTGTCATACAACTTGCACAACATTCCATGTTAAAGCATAACAAATATACACATGTAACTGAATTTATATTATATTTTTGATAACATACTTATATTTCCCTTTTTATAAGACCATGTACTAAAATATAATAAAAATATAAGAAACATGATGATCTCAGAATGACATACTGTTCAGAGTATTCTCAATATTTGCTAAAGATAAGTTACATACAATGAACTAACAATATTCTGTTAGTCTGTATGTTGTACTTGAAAATTGAGTATTAAACATGATTCTACTTCATGTCCTGAGCTGTGATTAATAAGACATATCACAGTCGGCGGGATCATCTTAGATACCGATTAATCGGCATATATACTATAATAACATTGGTGGACCCACAATAAAAGAAGAAGAGTATTAAACACTTACTCTCATCCATCCAACAAAGTTCCAAAGGAAGATCCATTACGGAAAAAAAACTAAAACATCTATCAGATATTCTCCGAGATAAAATATACAACAAGTACACACAGGTCATGTCGTAATAGTGCGGCTCCAGCAGATAACATGATGTAACAGTGTGTAACAAAACAAATTTCATTTTATCTAGACAATTTTTAACTTATTATTAAAATAAAAATTGGCCCCTCTTGGCCCAACTTGTGTGGAAAGTGTTTCATAACATTTTTTTCGGTGTGAACTTTAAGAATCCGTGGCTCTCAGTCCCTTCCACTGGCAGCTGGAGCTGGTTTTAGGTTCGATTGTACGCAAACAGCAATCGCCGCGATATATTTTATGTCTATCAATTTAATAAAGATTTTAAATTTTACTAATAAATTAAATGACAAAAAACTCATTTAATTTATTAGTTATCACCTTGGCTACAGGGGGTACTCGAGTTTGGGCCCTTTCTCGAAGGGGTACCCAGGAAAATCTAATTGGGAACCACTGGCGAAAATAATCGAATTTCGTTTTAGGGATTAATTTTAAAGAAAAAATGTAAGATGATTTTTTACAATATTAAAATAATTTAAGAAAAAAAGAAATATAGGGCGTGTTTCAGAATTTACAGGAAAACCTGAAAATCCCAAGGTCACCTTGTATCTGTCAAAAATATCGCAAATCTCAGTTAATTCTGGAAACGTGAGTTTATTTATACAACATTTCCTCAGCACACAGTTGATAGTTATTATTTTAAATTGGATTGAGCCATATTTTCATTATTAAGAGTTCCAGTGGAAGGGATATGTTTGCGCCTGAAATTAGTACCTGAGAATCCTGAGATTGCCGCGGGTATTGAGCTCACTAATTGGGAAACACTGATTTACGCTAAACGTCCGTGATTGGGTCAAGAAACTCTACATAATATGTATATACCTTTTTCGTCCAGTAGATACCGAGAAAATATGCTGAGACAGACAGACACATTAGTGATCCTATAAGGTTTCCGTTTATACATCGATGTAATAATATCAAAATAATTGAAATAAAGAGTATAATAATAATTCTAACCTACTATTAAAAAAACTTTATCCTATTCTTTTTTTTTGTAGGGATACCTAAAGTACATGGGATTTTTTTTCCTCTCCACTTTATTAGTAAATTATAAATGTTGTAGAAAGTTTACAATGTTTATCTCTAACAATCTGTCATTCAATAAATTAAGGGAGCTAAGCTAACCAAGACAAAAGTGAATGTGGAGAGACCTTGAAAGAATGTGTCACTGCATGCATTAATATCACATTAATTATATGTTTTATAACTTCACAGGTGTCCTCACTATTATAGTGTATTGTAAAGTCTAACAGGTAAAATATTAAAGTTTGTGGTAAAAAACAGTTACAAGCAGAAAAAATTAACAAAATGTATTACAATCAGAAGTCCAACATTGAATCGTCATCGTAAACCTAGGGTACCCAAGGGCACTTTTTGAACACATGATGAGCATCAAATTGTTGTAAAACAGGACGGGACAGTTTTTTATTATTTCAAATAAAACAGTGGGAAAACTAACTTTATTTTACTTTAAAATGAACAGAAATCAAAGATAATTAGTAAAAAATTCTCACCTAAACTAGGATCAGAAGATGGTGGTGGTGGTGCCCTTCGTCGTGGTGAAGGTCTCACAGAGCTCGGGCTGACTGTCACCGTGAAGTGGCTCTCGTAGCCTCCTTCCTCATCCCTCTGTTCCCTAACCGGACTGGCCATGCTCGATGTGGGTGTACAAACTGTCAAATTTAAAGAAGTAATGGCTCTCGGATTGTCAAATTCCTCTAACCAAGGGTCCTGGTAGTTCCTCCCCAAGTCCATATGACAGTTGACATTTACAGACAAATTGAGAGGGTACCCTCGCTCTTGCCAAAATGATGACACGGGGTTGTTCTCTTTGTTGTGATGGTCAGGTTTGTCAGCAGTTATCGGAGACACACTTTGGCACTGTTCAACTTCAGGCTGTCGCAAGTTTTCTTTAAATGCAATGTCTGGCTTAGGTTTTAAAAATTCAAGTGTGGTTGGCCTCTTTGGTTTATCTTGACTGACTTCTGAACTACTCGGCAAATTCTCTTTATCCACTGCTACCTCTACCTTTTTACTTATAGTTCTCTTTTCCTTGCCCTTTTCTAGTTTTTCGTGTAAATTGTATTTAATCTTGTCACTCTTGTGTATTTTGAAGTTGCTGTCAATAGGTACATCCTCAGGTCGGTCATCACAGGGTTTCTCATTACTGTTGATATCTTTGAGAACTTCATTTACAGCTTCTACATCACTTTGTAAGTCAGAGCAGTACTTAGGTTCACAGTTATCCAAGTTTATCACAGGGGAAGAGATGTCATCGGAGGTCGATAGTAGCGCATTCTGTGGCTGCGGACAGGGGACTGAGGGAGCTAGCGTCGCGGTGGAAGCGTCGATAGTCACCAGGGGTCTGTTACGACAGTGTAGCGGTGCGGCGAGCTCGAGACTGTGAAGGTTGTGAAGACGGCTGCGACGCGCGGCGGCCGACGAGCTGGCGTGGTAGGCGTGAGCGAGCGCAGCCTCAGCCTGCCCGTGCAGATGCGTCTCGCACGCGCTCTTATCGTGACAATAGAGCTCGATGGTGTCGGACACCACATGGTCGGGTACTGCTGGGAACTTCTGTTTGAGTTCATGGAACAATTGCATGAGAGAGATGTTAGTGCAGGCGCACGGCGGCCGGCCGCGGGGCTCCGACATCGCCGCCCATCGTCGCGCCACCCTTGCTCTGTCTCGCGCCTCGGTTGGGGCTCGCGGACGGGGGACTATCGATTTGTAACACAAACACTACGATTATTGTGACCAAAAATAAATTGCGAATTGCATACTTGTCAATGATATGATACTGCCATTTTGTCACAAATATTGTTTTAAAATATTTCCATCCCCAGCAGCTCGTGGAAGCAAAGACCTTCAGTTGTCCAGCTTATTTCTTGTAAATAATACTACAGAGAAATATTTCAGCTATCATTACATTTAATTATTGAAAAACAAAACAGTATATGATACGCAACTCAATATGCAAAAAGAAAATTGCTATTATAATGAGAAAACTTATTATAAAAAAATACTATAGCTGTACAGCAGCAAATCTAGGCCCATGTTCAAAATAAAAAGCAGCTGTCAAGTAGAACGACTGAACTGACTGATCGAAAGGCAATTTGACAAACCGACTGACCTTTTACTTGCTCTGTGCGACTGACAATTTTGATTGCTTATTTTCTTTCATTTTCAAAACTTTTCTATTTTCACGATAATAATTTCAGTAATATTAAAATAAATCAACTAAACACAAATATGTCCGACGATTTAAGGAAGCACTTGAATCAATTACTTTCAAAGTTTGTATTTGAAATAATATACATGCAATCAAGTAAATTATAAGTAAATTTTATAGTGTATAATTTTGTATTTATAAAACTTACCTTATTACAGGGTCAATGGTCTACATTGTATACTAATAACAGATCGAGATGGAGTGCCCCTAGTTCGGGCTGTAACAGAGCGAGCACCTACCGCAGCCTTGCATCCAAACTTTATTTCCACATTTGGCATGGCTTCCGAGCAAGCCAGTAAACTAGGACTTGGCAGAAACAAAACTATAATATCAATGTACTCTAGTTATCAGGTATGATTTTACAATTACCTATATACATAACAAAGTATAGGTTAGAGTGGAGGAAACGGGGCACTATGAAAAAACACTTAGAAAATTTTCGATTGATTTTTTTTACTCCGTATACCACCTATTTTTTATGATGCCATAGGATAAAAGGCATCACAAAGAGCAACTTTTGACTCAGAAACTTTCTTCTTAGACTACTCCCCGCACCGCTAGAAAGAAAAATTTCAACCAAGTGGAGCAAGCGGGGCACTATGAAAAAACACTTTTTTTTTTACTGTATATAACACCCATTTTTTATGATGCCATGGGACACATCCTTGTGATGCCTTTTATCCTATTACATCATAAAAAATAGGTGTTATATGAAGTAAAAAAGTCCTTTTTAAAAATTTTTCAAAATCATGAAAAATATTTTTGCATTTTCGAGTTTCGCTGGTTCATATAAAAACGGTTAAAAAATATTCTAAGTCTTTTTTTCTTAGTGCACCGTTTCCTCCACTCTGACCAAAGTATAGTGCATAGCAATAATATTATAAGCCAGATGGAGAGCTATAGTGGGGAAGATGCTGCCCATACATGTTATGGAGCAAAGTCTAATGCATGTTCTGTTTTTCATTATAATACTTATTAGAGTAGTTTGCATGCATGCATGGAGTATATAAATCTAAAAGATCTAAGAAGTTCTTTTATCAGAAAAAACCACTCGCCACGATCCTGGTACACCTATTTTGCTTCATTCAAATCCTCACATTTTGGGTACCTTTCCTAAGTCTCTTGTCATCCAGTCTTTCATATAAGACCAAACCATCTAAGCAATAATTTAATTGCAAAAAAACCTAATGATTAGATTACAATACTAAGGGGTTTTTACAATATGCAGATAAATGTCTAGTTGAGATATCTGCAATTAAATATATTCTATTTGTTGGCTGCCAATTGCTCACTTTCTGTCTTGTCTGCCATTTAATATGATAAAAAGACAAAACATTGTATAACTTTATTACACTTACACTCTGTTCATCATATGATGGTATGATAAAGTTTAAATAAAGAAAATTAATATTAAAACATTCCTATTACAAAACCAATATAGGTAGTAACTAATAAGATGTAAATGTAATAAATCAATATTGAAATAAAAAACTTTCAATTTATGCTGTTAAATATCTCAAAAATTTATTTTTGTTATCTGTCACACTATCTTATATTGAACAGAGTATAAAGGCTATCTACTATGCATTTCAAATTAGAATAGGCGTGACGTAACTGCAATCAGACAAACTTTACAGACAGGTATAAAAAATAATGAATAATTGTTGTAAAACTAATATCTTTTTTGCATACCCCTTTCTACATCTATATTTTTAGAAATATGAAAATCACAAAATGGTGTCAGGTCACAGTCCGTCACACCAATCTTATTTGAAACACATAGTACATATGTATATGACACAGAGCCTAATTAATTGAAACTATAATATTTCAGGTAATCCAAGTGAATAAACAACCACTAGTGATAACATTCATAGGTAATGATAATTGTAACACGGGTCACATCCTCTCACTGGAAGAGCACATAGATCCATTCTTGAAGGACCTAGCTAGTGTTGTTGCGGAGGTTCCATGAAACTGTATGATACATTACTACAATTAATGCTTTATTTAAAACTTTTAATATAATATTTTACAATTTATGTATTTGAAAAAAAATGCATGTAGGCTTCTCAAGTGATTGTATGCCGAGGGGAATCATATATCCTGCATCATGTTCTGAACAGACTGAACAACATGCAATATTATTATTTGATGATAAGCATGTGATTAGAGTATATAAACAGGACAGAAGGAAATAAGTTCCTGGGAGGCAATTTTGGATTTGTATGGATCACTTTTAGTCATGGAAGTCAAAGCAGCCTAGCGAGTGATGGCTCTTTCAAAGTAACATAACGAAATAAAACTAAGATTCTTAAATATTTGTTATATAATTTTTGATACATCTGATAAAATTTAGCTTTAAGTAAAAAATTATAAGAGTATTAAATGATATTGTACATAAATTTTAAATACAATTTTGTTACTTACTTTTTTTTGTACTATTATTTATTGTTAACTACCTTTCCATGTGACAAGAATTTATCCTGAAGAATATCCGGGGTTAAATGTAGCCTATGTCTATTCAAACTATCTCTGTGCAAAAAAATCAAGTTGATTCCTTGCTCTGTTTTGAGGTTAAAGAAGGACAAACAAACATGTATGTATAATATTAGTTAGGATAGTGCAAGGCAACTAAGAATAGCTTTGAGGGGCTAGCACAATTTTTTTGTAATTGACATAGAGCCAGTTTCAACAGGAATTTGACTACACTCTATTATTATCATCAATAATGTAACTATTGTAAAAATGCTTGATTTATGACTATAGGTTAAGATGCAAGGAAGGATGCAACTTGCGCTGTTCTTAGTTGCCCTATTCTCCTGAATGGCTAGCACAAGTTTGTTGCATTACGTTGAGCTACTTTTACAAGATTGAAGAGACTGAGGCCACATGATCTTTTATAAGACCGACTTAAAATATGGACATATCACAGGATATTGTACCATTAAAGCCATAATTATTAACTTCATAAACTCCAGCTGAAAGTCGCCAGACAGCTGTGGGATTTAAAATTAAACAAAAAATGTGAGCAACATTTCTATTGAATTCTAAAGTAATATCTCTGTCTTTCCATACAAAAGTTCTCAACACAATGGTGGAACAATATTATCTTATGTTTATTTAATCTATGCTTCTGTTTAAATTAATCCAAAATTGGTGTAAGGAGTGGTTTCCCTTGTAAATATTGTACAATATTGTTGGCCGCTAACTCTGCCATGTCGCGTCGAGTTTTGACTGTGGCGCTGCCAATGTGTGGAAGGATGACTGAAAAAATTAGGTACAGCTTAAATAAAACTCCAAACTCGCCACTTATCTTGAGAGATCCACATATTCTCCAATTATAGATACAAACCCTAAAACTATTCTCAGCATCTGTTTTATTGAAGCTACTCGACTCTACAGGATCAAAATGGAATAATAGAGTGATTGAGGGATCACATGGACTGCGGAGTGCATTTGGATTCACTGGTGGATCGAGTCAGTTGGCCGAAAAATAAAAGTGGAATGACTCCTTTTTTTGGTCCGATTGAGAGTATATTTTTGATTCTTTACCATATTAATTTATTTAAGATTTTTAATTTTTATATTAGGTCATAGATGAACCTACGTATTAGGTATAAACAGTGGTCGAGTGGTTACGCGCCGTGTTTTGGTTACATACACGCCTTGGTTACGTGTCTGCTTACGAGCGTGCAGCGCAGGTGGGACTACCTACTGTTTATCTCAATTAAAAAATTTCGTTGCGATGGCGATGACAATTTACTTACAAACATTATTTAAAGTCAACAATTTATGGTCCTTAGGTAGAGGTTCAGGAGAAGTAACATCGAGACCAGCTCCGTATACGGTACCACTCTTCAATGCATCATACAGAGCTTCATGATCTATCAAATCTGAAAATATTATTACATAAAACCTTTAAAAACTTCCATCCAAAACCCCCCTCTAGATACAAGATCTTTTCGGTCTACGACTTCTGCGAGATGTTCATTTATTGCCTCATAAATCCTTTGATGGATTTTACCAATGGATTGTTGCAAGTATATAGGCAGGCAATTATTTCTCGGCATTTTATTGAGCCACATATTGTCAGAATAACATTGCTTGTTTTTGATGGTTATGGTCGCTCGTGTAAACGCCTCTTTAGGACTCTTGCTTGCCGCTTGTGGATTCTTTGGATGGGTTGATGGATGGTGGATCCGCTGATCGATTTTACCAATGTAATTTTGAGTCGCGACCTGTTTACCCATATACTGTATTATGGCGGGAAAAATATAGAAATATATATAGAATCGCGTGTTTCTATACTCCATGTAGACGGGTCTTACCTCCTCTTCCCACATTAACGATAATAGCGCTCCTTTTCATCTTCCCTAAAGAGTCCATGTTTATGATATGCTTCGTTTCATCCGTGAGTGGCACTGATAATACTATAAAGTCACTTCTATTGAGTAGTTCGTCCAAGCTTACAAATGATGCACCCAGCGCTGTTCCTGTGGATTTAAAAATACTACATTAACCGAATGTCTTTACGTAGAATGTGTGATATAAAGCGTATTGACCGCATCCGGAACTATGTCATTAGAGAAGAATGCGGAGTTAAAGATGATGTTGTGACTAAAATGAAGAAAAGTAGTTTACGCTGGTTTGGACACGTTGAAAGAATGAAGGACGAAAGATTGACTAAAAAGGTTTACTTATATGGTTTATTATGCTGGCAGAGGACGACCTAGGTATACTTTTATTGAAAATATAAAAAATGTATTGATCGATGGAAATATTAAAAGTAGGTACACACAATCGCCGAGCATGTAGGTATGAAAGAAAGGTATGATGAATATAAAAGAAGCGAAAGATCGTAACAAATGGCATTCGATTGTCTCTGCCTACTCCTCTTGGGATAAAAAGGCCCGGCGTGATGATAGATACAGTAACTTCGGTATTGCAGAGAGATGGCGACAGAAAGTGGTTGTAAGCACTTGCCGGCAGAAAACCTCTTTTTCATGTAGTCTGAGCCCCCCGCTACAAATTCCTTTAGTCGAGTAGGGGTCCAGCGCTTTTTCGGTACGCCGTACCTACTCTACTGCCAGCTGGCAGAAAATGAGTGAACAGCATGTGATTTCGGTGAATCAGGATTCCTCATCATCAATAAAAATATATACCTAGGTATTTATTTTATGTTATTTGGGGTAAAGAACTGCGGCGTATGCGATTCAAATAAGTTATTTAAATTATTTTCTAAAAAATAAATAGTGGAATTGGCGACCCAATGCTGGTTTTTACCATGGCAGGTAGAACAAAAGTATTCGTAAAATTACCTTCAGGTTTTTCTTTATGGCCGGTGTAAAGAAAAGTAGACACTTCGAACCCAGACAACCGCCTCACCACGGCTTGGCCAATTCCGCCCAAACCTATGATACCAACTGTACTACCTCGCACATCTAGGCCAATATTCTTTTGGAAGCCAGCCTCCCATTTTCCACTGAAAGAAAGTTATTCTTAATACGTACCTACGTACGCAAGGGTTACGGTAGGTCTAAAGTGGCAACAACCGTCAGTATATTAAATTAACTCAACAACCAAACTATTTTCTTCAAGTGTCCCAAATGCGATTGAAGATAGGTATGAGATATTATAGTTAGAGAGATGGAGACAGAAAGTGGTTGTAAGCACTTGCCGGCAGAAAACCTCTTTTTCGTGTAGTCTGAGCCCCCCTCCACAAATTCTTGTAGACGAGTAGGGGTCTAGCGCTTGTCGGTACGCTGCTGAGCCGATTTAGGAGAAAAAATAATTTAAAAAAAAAACATCTACTTACCAGAAAATGAGTGAACACCATTACCGACAAGCGCTGGACCCCTAGTCGCCTACAAGAATTTGTGCTTACAACCACTTTTTGTCTCCATCTCTCTAACCATTATGACATTTAAAGAACTTAGGCAGTTCTAGCTAGAGTAGGTAATACTTATATGGTGTCTGAAATTGTGAGAGAAATGCTGAGATGATTTAAGCGTTTTTATGAGCGCATACAGATGTGAAATAAGGCCGTATCCAGGAATTTATATAAAGGGGGGGGTGTTATCTTTAACTTTAAAAAAAAATTGCTTAATGTACTTGACATCGGATTTCGGGAGATTTGAACCGATTTGATTGATTTCATATGGCCATGATGTGACAGACATGCTTCGTCTTCCTGGATTCTTCCATCCGACCTACCTTTGCACCTGTCTCAAGGTTCCTGTGAACCCTCGTGCAACAGCCAGCATCAGGGATACAGCTACTTCCGCCACCGCACCACTGAGCACTCCCGGCGTATTACTCAATTTGATACCGCGTCGTCTTAACTCGGGTACATTGCAATGGTTGTAACCCGCTGATGCTGTACTAACTAACTTTAGTGATGGTCCTAGAGGAATAATCATATAAATAATTTAAAAAATCACTTAGGAACGTCTATTAGGATAAATTAGGAAGGTTTTTACACAACAATTTTATTTATTTGAAAAAATGTTATAAGTTGTAATATGGATAGGGATTTATAAATGAACCCACAAAAAATCATTAATTCAGGTTGTATTTAATAAACCAACTCACCATGACTCTTGAGAATTGAAAAAAAAACGAATTTAAATCTCTTTACTTCCGGTTACACACTTCCGTCCTACCTACCCATTTCACGATAATACTCCCTACTAAGATATAGATATAAAATATCGAACCTGCTTTGTCCAGCAACTCCGTGGATATTTGTTTGTCAGAGACCCAAAGTAACGCAGAGCTTCCCGGTATGAGAGTCAGCAGTTCTCCATCACTCTCCTCACAACCGCAACCACTCATATTACCAAATCTGTTCTGTTCCACCGTGAAACTGATAACAAATGTATTAAAACATTACGATAACAGACAGACAGACAAAAATTCCCTAACAGGTTTCTATTCCATTCTACTTCTTTCACATTTTTATCCGAACTTCAAAAGAAGGAGGAGGTTCTCAATTTGTCGGAATATTTTATGTATGTTCCCCGATTACTTGAAGACGCTTGGACCGATTTGGAATATTTTTTTCGTTTGAAAGGGTATACTTCCCAGGTGGTCCCATGGTTGTCAGGTCAGGATCTGATGATGGAATCCTGGAGAAATCGAGAACTCTTCAAATTGTATAGGCACACTTGAAGCGATTTGGGTATTTTTTTTAAAGTGGCTTGTGCATTTGCTTTTCAGTTAATAATTTTTGAAGTCTGTACACTTTTTTTTAAAAGGCAATTATTTATAGAGGAAGATTATGATGACTACATCACAGCTTTGCAACACCGATATTTGTAATAACCTTCGAATTATCACCGAATAAGAATACTACCGTAGTATAGTATTATCTATGGTATTAACTCTGTCATTTTAACAAAATTAGTTTCATGAAGTTTCATGATTAAAAAAACAAAATAAATTATGTCTCTTAAAATTTTCCAAGTAAATTAATTATAAAAGTAGAAAGGGTACCGAAAGACAATCTCGCTCTACCCCGAAAAAGCGATGCCGCTGTACGTATACTTATATCTATGTAGATTCTAGATACATTCATATAAGTAAGTAAGTAAACATACTTATCTGTAAGAATCTTGAGAGCACTTTCAGGAAATTCACTGGTTGTAACCAACACTTTGAACCTATCCATTTTAACCACTTTGTATCTAAAATAAAATATGAGATATAAACACGTCTAACCTTAACTAACTCGCTTGTCAATGTGAAGGTAACTGCTGTTTACAATACATCATTGACTCGCTTCTCGCTTGTGCAACCAAGTAGTTTCTTATCATTCTCTTTTGTAGTGTAGGTACTAGCGATTTGCCCTAGTTTTGTTTTGACTCGACCCAAGTATAAAAAGTACAGGGGGAGTTATTTAACTGGTTTCTGGGAAAAAAAGCAGTTGCTAATCCAGCAGGACAAAGCTATCTATGTTATGTACTAAATCAGTTCCGTAACACATTTAATGAAACTATAGATTTTGTAAAGATAGTAAAAATGGATTTGTCGGCGATAGACGAACTATTTTTATTTTTGTAGGTAGGTACTTATAATTTTTAAAGTTATATTCATTTTCATATGCTTACTAGGGTTCTGAACATCTCCGATGAAAAAACGGACACCCTTATAGAATCACTCATGTCTGTCTATCTGTCCATTTGTCACAGCTTATTTTCTCCGAATCTACTGGACGAATAATGTTGAAACTTGATTTATAGAGTTTCATGACCCAATCACGGATATTGATTCTGGGGGTTAATTTTGGGGGGATAATTCAAACGTAAAATATTTTTTTCAAGTAAGTACCTACTATCAATTCTGACACACACACACACACACACTTACTCTACATAATATTCTGTCAAACAATATTATATTGACATTTTAGAAAATGACTAATATGGAAAAAAAATGAAAAAAATAATATTAAATTATATATTTAATCAATCAAAGTAACTATGAACCATTGTTATCTATGCACTTTTGCCATCTCATAGGTAATAATAGATTCCTTTGCTGAAGAAATTGTGGGAGCGAGCAATGATATACTTTGGGAGCGAGAATCAATAAAAATTTTGAAGGCGGTTTGGACTGCCTCATCGAAACGAAAATCTTGGAACCAAAAACGTACCGTGCTTTCTATTGAAGTAGCTGCCCCATCGAGCTGTTTCTGTACCGCAGGTGCCACGGTGGAACTCGTATTCGTAAATAACGCGATATTTTAAATTTTCCAATTTGTGAACAGAATGTCAAAGAAAAATCAAATGACGCTAAAACAAATAAATCACTAAACTCAAAACCCAAATACATTAGCTTAAATTTG
This sequence comes from Nemapogon koenigi, assembly GCA_963924495.1. Taxonomy (NCBI): domain Eukaryota; kingdom Metazoa; phylum Arthropoda; class Insecta; order Lepidoptera; family Tineidae; genus Nemapogon; species Nemapogon koenigi. The sequence goes on along the minus strand of OZ004641.1, from coordinate 572,484 downwards.
TATTTGAATATCCAAACCAAACGCCATATATTTGAAACCAAAGTAGCCAGTTCGACAAAACGCCAATTTCATATGTAAGGACCTAATTATATAAATGACATCTATCAAAGATATATGTAAATATATTATTAAAAATATAATAAAATAATATTATGCTTAGACGAAGTATGGGAGTCGTTTCGTGGTTCTGACCTATGCGAAGTGCTAGTAGCATCTATGCGTAGGCGATGTGACGCTGTATTGTTTCTAGGCTTTGATTATATAGGTATGACACTATGCCGTACATGCAAAAATAGCCTTTGTGGTGAGATATCAAATGAAAGGGCTCGTTAATACTCGTTATAAGGAATACATTTTTTTTTTAATTTTAAAATGCATAGTTTAAATTATATTAAAGAAAATATACGAAAATTGACGAGTCTAAAAAAATAGGTAAGATAGGTCCTTTTTATAGTTTACAGGAAAACTTAAACAAAAATCTGACCGAAAAAATGGTACGGCGGAACTCTCCGCAACTTGGCAAATTATTTTGTTCAATGTATGTATACAGCCGAGGTATCATTTTTGCTACTTTTTTAACCGGCTTTTTACTCCGCCAGTTGTGAACCGATTTTGACGATTCCTTTTTTATTCTTCCGAATTGGTCCCATTTTTTCTCATGAAATTAATATACGTAAATTTTTCTTAATATCTCGATGAAATATGTAGATACCGATTTTGACGACTTATTTTTTAATGATGTAATAATTTCTCGAAATTATCTCGCAGATATTATGAAAATCAGTACAGTAGTTTTTCAGAAATTCAGTAAGTTGCCTATGTTAGACGCGAAGTTGTCAATTATCGTATCGAACGGTGGCCTAGTGGTTAAGCTTAGGGGGTGCAGCGCAGGATGCACATGGTTCAAATTCCATCATTTAAAAAAGAAAAAATAAACCTTTTAAAAAAGTGTACCGACTTCAAAAATTGTGTACCTACTTACCGAAAAATAAGAAATAATTAATATGTCGTCGTTGAATTTAAAGACGATCGGTGCCAAATTAAAAACTATTTAGCTTCCAATTTCACTTAGGTCCCTACCTAGGCACATACGATGACCAGTACCTACAAACAGATATAGTATTAAACAGATCTTTATTTTCTTAGATGTTTACTTAATTGGTGTCTTAATTTGGCACCAACCGTCTTCAAATTTCTACTACAACATATTAATTCTTTCTTATTTTCAGTGCACAATTTACTTTTTTTAAAAGGTTTATGATACAGTCTACTCTTCGCTCTAGCGGCAACAGAGTTATTTATTGAAACAGTGAACGTCTGAAGTCTGCACTGCGCCCTCCATATGTACAAGGTAGGTACCATTTGATATAGTTCTACACTTAAATTTTTCCAATGGAATATGATTTAAGATCAATACTTACTTTGTAAAAAGCTATAAGCCGTATTGTTTGTACCTACCGTTGACCTACAATATACATAACCGATAACATAAATCCAAGTACTTATTATCTAAGATATACCTATATGTGGGCATTGTTATGTATTCAGATTCGTTATCTTTAATGACCACTCAAACCATATTTCCGATAAATAGTGGTTTTCAACCAATTTTTCAGCTGTTGTTTTCAGTCTACATGAATTTTCAAAAAGTCGTTTTAGATGGACGCAACTGTTCTTATTCGGGTCACGAAAAAAGAATTATGGGAAATGAACCGGCATTGCATAGACACTCTCTTTTTGCCTATTTCTACTTTTGTAGAAAGTAAAATAATAACAAGAAAAATAATTTAAAAATAAGTAGGATATATATCTTTAATATTGGAGATAAATATTTAGAAAAATACAATTTTAATTAAATAAAAAAAAATTAAATAAAAAAAAAGTAATATGTTTTTTAATAAGCAGAACACAACATAGGTTTAGATTGTAGAGCTAATATAATATTATTGGCACTAATTTTTGCCATCTCATTTCTAGTATCCACTGTGGCACTGCCCATGTGCGGAAGTACATCTGAAATTTAAAAAAAACCTGAAGTAACCATTTCCAGTTTGTCACTGTAGCTCCACTGCTTCATGATCCATCACATACAATACAGCAGTTAAATTATTAAGTAGGTAGGTACTTATTTGAAAATGTTAGTAAACTAATATCAAGACATTTATCAAAGTGGATCATCTCACAGGATTAAAATGGAATAATTCAAAACAGCAAGGCAGGTAAATCTTAATTCAATGAGAACGTTCTATTATTTATTTCCATATAAAAATGACACAATCGCTCCAAAACTTAGGGCCGCATCGTCAGGTCATCCCCTGTCTCATTCATGGGCGAATGATAGAAAAGTAATGAAGGAAGGAAGGAGCAAATACTCACAGCTATTAGGTAGATTAACAAGTGGATGATCTTTAGATATAGGCTCTGGGGTGACCACATCTAGTCCCGCCGCAAATATCCGTTTCTCTTTCAGCGCATTTATTAATGCATCTTGGTCTATTATTTCTGTAAATACAAGTAAAATAGAAACACAACTTTTTTTGTCTAGTCAGCATATAGGTATACTTATACACTGACGAGCAATATAAAAAAGCCACTTGCAAAGTGCCTAAAAAAAGCAATATAAAATTTGTTTTTTTGTTTGCATTGGGTGTTTTTTTAACCGTTATTAAATATAGGTACTTGAATGTTGGTTATTTACTTCAAAAAGCTATCTGGCGTGGTTTCGGAAATATTGCATGGTAACTTAGTGGTTTTTTTAATATTGCTCGTCAGTGTATTCCACTAGCAATTTTAAAACATAATGATAGTCGTGCAGATTTCCTTTTATCCACAACCCTAAGGATTCAAATTCTCGAAATCACTTCATTATAAGTAATTGTAATAACTCACCTCCTCTAGCAATATTGACAATAACAGCATTCTGTTTCATCACATGAATAGTATCAACATTAATAAGATGTCTTGTTTGTGGTGTGAGCGGGCAAGCTAGAACCACGTAGTCACTTTCTTGTAATAGATTCTTCAACGGTACATATTTAGCACCAAGATCCTTGGCTATAAGAAATATATAGATATTAATTAATTGTCAATCTATCTATCATCACGCCTTTTATCATAAGAGGGAGAGGCAGAGACGATCGAATGTCATTTGTTACGATCCTGACATACTTCTTTCGCTTCTATTATATTCATCATACATCGATGTTCATCATACCTTTCATACATGCTCGGCGATTGTGTGTGTGTGTGTGTACTTTTAATATTTCCAATAAAAGTACACATAGGTCGTCCTCTGCCAGCATTTCCTTTCACTTCAGCCACTCTCATGGTCGCACCGCTAGTAATCAAAGCTAGATTGTTCTACTTCCAACTTAATTCTAAACTAAAATTACAATTACAAAATACACCATACCTTCAGATTTTTCAGTCCGTCCAGTATAAAGGAAGCTCGCCACATCGAAGCCGCTCAGTCTCCGTACTATAGCTTGACCAATACCTCCCAGACCTATCACTCCCACAGTGCTACCTGCTATATCTTTACCTACCATCCATTGGACACCGTATTTCCATTCACCCCTGAAACATCATAATAAATAAGTACATTTAAGAACCAGAATCTGATTGCTCTGCCTGCTACTCCTCGTGGTAGTGATGATAGATAGATAAATAAGAAACAGAAATAGGAATTTTATTTTTAAATTAAACAACAACTATTTTGGTAGGTAGGTAAAGCTTCAGTAGGTACTCCAAACCTAAAAATGCAAGGTGGCTCGATTCAGGTGTCCGGGAGCGTATTTTATAGATTAATTTTTTCGCGCACCCATCGTTTGGAGTGTCGTTGTACAGATCTATAAAATGCAATGCTTTATTTAATTAGGAATTTTTTTAACCACGTAAATAAAACTACAATTTTTATGAGTTTGGATGTAGGGGATAAACTCTGAAACTACTCATCCGATTCTGAAAATTCTTTGACTAATTATGCTAAATTATCTAAAATATCCACGGGCGAGTCCGCGGGCGGAAAGCTAGTTAGAAATAATAGGTAGAGAGATGGAGACAGAAAGTGGTTGTAAGTACTTGCCGACAGAAAACCTCTCTTTCGTGTAGTCTGAGCCCCCCTCTACAAATTCTTGTAGACGAGTAGGGGTCCAGCGCTTGTCGGTACGCCGCTGAGCCGATTTAGAAAAATAAAAATAAAAAACCTCTCCTACCAGCTGGCAGAAAATGAGTGAACAGCATTTGTGGGGACCTTTCGGTTGTAAGAAAATATTTTCTGCCAATTTACTCCCTGCAGCGACTTGCAAAATTCTTTAAAAAAAAAATAAAAAAAATATATATAAAAATATTTTTCCTACAACCGTGAGGTCCCCACAAAATGCTGTTCACTCATTTTCTGCCAGCTGGTAGGAGAGGTTTTTTTTTCTTCTAAAGCGGCACCGACAAGCGCTAGACCCCTACTCGACAATAAGAATTTGTAGAGGGGGGCTCAGACTACACGAAAAAGAGGTTTTCTGTCGGCAAGTGCTTACAACCACTTTCTGTCTCCATCTCTCTAACTATAAAGATGTAGGTAGTATATAGTTTATCTTGTTACGTAAAAGATAAAATACTTTTAAGTAGGTACTTACAGTCTGATTATATTTTATTTGCATTTTCATTAATTATATAGGTAGGTACTTATGTAAACTTCATCTAATTGTACATATATATAATATTTACGGCATATCTTGCCATATGGGTGAAAAGCCAGTTTTCTTCATATTTTATATAGAACAGGTGGCAAGAACATAATGTATATGTACTATGTAGGTATGCATGTGTCTTTTAGATGCTGTTTAGAAAGAGAACTGCATTATGGTAACAACTAACTACATATCTATCTATCATCACGCCTTTCATCCCAAGAGGGGTAGGCAGAGACAATTGAATGCCATTTGTTACGATCCTGACATATCTCTTTCGCTTCTTTTATATTCATCATACCTTTCATACATGCTCGTCGATTGTGTGTAATTATATATTTTTTATATGTTCAATAAAAGTAATAAAATAAAAGTATACCTAGATCGTCCTCTACCAGCATTTCCTTTCACTTCAGCCATATAAACCTTTTTAGTTAATATTTCATCCTTCCTTGCCAGCGTAAACTACTTTTGTCATAACATGTCGTGTTGCTTTATGTCTCTGTCGCCGCCAAATGGTTAAAGCAGTCCCTCAATTGGATGGCTGGGCATTTCCTTAAATATAAGCCTCCTTTAGCCATTCAATTGAATGCCGACATTAATGAAATTTCTAGGCATCCAATTGAGTGGCTGATTGTGGCGAAAAGTTGTTTATGTAATGTTTTTCCCGGGATAAAAAGTATCGACGAGTAACGACAAACAAACGTACACATATTCGGATAACATAATGAACATCATCAACTCCTACTAGAGTTTATTTTCAGCACACACAATGTTAACTTACGTTTCTAACTCCGTAACAGCTTCTTTGAATCTTCTAGCAGCTGCTATTAAAAGTCCTACTGCTATGTCAGCGACGGCGTTGTCTAGCACTTTTGGTGTATTACCTAATGGTATTTTTCTATTCCTCATTTCAACCACGTCCACCTGGTCAACGCCGGATGACATTGTTGATACAGCTTTCAGTTGAGGTCCTGGATTCAATAATAATATTATTATTATGTGTGAAAATAGCGTAGGAACTTAAACTGAGGTTCAAATTCAAACCAAAAAATAATATTTGCTTCAGAGGGAAAATAAAACCGGCGCCCACACTTCTTAGAAAGTATCGAGAGGTATACATCCAGGAATAAATATAAAACAGTGTGTCTACGTCGAAAGATACAATGATCATAACATAATGGTGTTTGTTTTGTTTCCATATAAGATTTATTTTATACTGTCAACCGGGACGGGGGAGGGGCTTATATCTTACAGCCATGGGAAATTCTTTAATCCAAAAGTTAATCAGGCCAATTTATAGTTGCTTTTTTGGGACATTCTTTGACTTCCATGTACCTACCAGCTAAATCCAACAATTCCTTTGTTAGCTTATGTTTAGTGTTCCAGATGAGGGCGTCAATACCGTTAATATTACTTTGTATTTGTGTTAAACTGTCGGTCATGTCGTCCGTGTACGGTAGCACTATGGTCTCCACTCTGTAAACAAATAAGAAAGATATTTCTCGGTATAAATCAAATCCCACAAAATAAGTTAGGGTAACGAATGCAAAAATTCTGGTGTATACGCCGTGGGGGGTAGTGCTTTGACGGAGGTTGACGGTATTCGTGATTTGGGAGTGCATATGGACTGTAGGTTGCGGCTCAATACACACATAGACAAGATAACGCGAAAAGGATTCCAAACGTTGGGCTTTGTGCTGAGGAACTGCAGAGAGTTCAGGGACTCGGGAACCAAGATACTCCTCTATAATGCGCTGGTTCGGAGTGGTTTGGAGTATGCCAGCATAGTTTGGAACCCTCACTATGACATCCATATTAAAAAACTTGAGAGCGTTCAAAAAAGGTTTGGCTGGCATTTGGCATACAGCTGCAATCTTGCGAAGAGGCTTCCCGGATACAGGGATCGTCTGCAGTACTTCGGCATGAGTTCTCTGCGGAATCGTAGATGCAGACTGGATGCCGAATTCTTCTACAAACTGGTCAACTCCAAGGTCGACTGTCCAAACTTGTTGGGACAGTTGAATCTATGTGCTCCTATACGAAATCCCAGAGCTAGCGCATTTGATCCCTTCCTGCTAGCTAGATCGAAAACGGTCCTCGGTCTGGTCTCTCCTCTTAACCGTATGGTCGGACAGTATAACAAGATGCATAAGCGACACGACTTAGATGTGTTTGGTTCTCGGGCCACTTTCCAAACCACGATTGGAAAAATTTATTTTTTTGAGTGTTCTTAGTTATTAGTTTAGAAATTGTTTTCGTGTAAATTATTATTATTGTATTTTTTGTGTCATTATTATTATTATTCAATTACTTTTTTTTTCTTATCAATGTTGTGTTGTTGTTATAAAAATGTTAATAGCCCTATAATTGACACTGCGTCTACTAAGTTACAAAAATGTACAATGCATATGTGTGGACGTAGGTGTTGTTGGGCTATTTATAATAAATAAATAAATAAATAAAATAAATAAATTCAAATCCACAAAAGTATTGCAAATTATTTCATTTAATTTAATTTAGGTGCTATTTGTGAGGGGTAGAAAAAAAGGATTATCCAGGTAACTATCTGGCCCGATTTAAAATATGTAATAAAAAACGAGCGAGCCTTATATAGTAGTCGCATATGATGTTAATCTGACGTATCACCTTCGTAGAAGCAACATTAACACTTTATACACAGCGCACAGCTGATGCGGTCTCCTTCTCTATTTCTCTTTCTCTTTCTCATCACACACACGCACACACTGTTGGCTGACAGTACCAACCTCTCGGTAAATGGGTTGGTATACTTGGTACCTTCTGACGGCCAACTCTACTAGCGCGCGCTTCTCCGGCTTCCTGTTACACACTTCCGTCCCTTTTCACGAAATCACTCCCACAGATTGCAGAAAAGCGAGAAAATCTTCCTTGCCTAATGCATAAGCTCTCGTGATATTAAACAAATCACAGAAAAATCCGGGGGCGTAAAGTAAGTTTTAGGCATACTTACTTGTTCTGTAGCAATTCGAGACCGGCCTTCGGGAATGTTTTGTTTACTATTAGAACTCTTCGAAGTGCCATTGTCCTAAAAATATAATTTTAGTTAGAGATAATAATTGATTATAATTTAAATGGCCTTTTAAAAAGCACTTGTTTACTCTCATCACCGGTTAATTTATTTTGAAAAAATAATGATAATAACAAAGTAGTATATAAATTAGATATGTAGGTACCTACTTACCTATTGGTTTAGTGGTAACTACAGAACGACTCTTGAATTCTTGATAACGTTGAGAATATAAATGTAAATTACAAAAGTACTCTTTGGTGGCTACGCTACTGTGCCAATGAATGGTACGATAATGAATGAACGTAATATTGCGTAATGTTTTGTTAACTATATGATGCCTAGCGACATCTAGTGACGAATAGATGGATAGTAGTTAATTTTACAAATGTTAGATGACGCTAGCTGCGCGTAGTGCGCGTAGCGACATCTAGTGACCAGTAGATAGATTTTGTTTTACTAATGCTAGATGGCGCTAACTGTATAATTTTTGATTCTTGTTTCCATTATAAAATAATTGAATATTCCACTTTTAGCGAGTTGCTCATGATGTTAAAGAAAATTTTAATGTGGACACTGTTACTGTTCTCTCTGATCCATTCCATTCATAATTCACTCTCTCTCATTTAGTCCTTTGCTCATGAAATCTTTCCTTACGTAGCATGATATAGTGCAATTTTTGAGCACAATATTTGTTTGAGCTGCTACTTCTATGTAGTATGCTCTAATAATGTAAAAGTGGTGTAAATAGGACCCATTTAAATAAAATGTTGTAACTGGACTTAGTTATTCAGTAGGGAATCGTCTTTCTTTATTCTATGCTATTGGGGTGAACACTAAGCAGCGAGCGACTAACCTCCATAATTTTTTGAATACTTATCCATGAAAGACTTATTATACTTCACGGGTTGCCATACAGCTCCCTAAACAGTGTTATCGGTCCCAAGATACCCAGCGGAAGACCAAGTAAGTATCCCTCTTTTAGCCGATGGTATTTGTGAGTGAGGCTATAGGTACCTAACGAGTGGCCAGTTCTGTTGAGGTATATTTAGTAGAAAAGCCTCGAAGTGTGGTTTGTTGAATTATGTAGGTACCTACATAAGTTTTTAATTATAAAAATCCATTGTTACATGGCTGGGATGTAACCGTGGACTGCTTGGCCCCGTAGAAAATTCCTACCTACTTACTTATTCCTTAAAAATAATGAATACATTCGTTACCTAGAGGTATTTTATTATCTATCTTTAGCAGACAATATTGTAAAATGCATTCTTACATACCTACACATGAACATAATAAGGTCATAAGTAGATGTTCCCACCTGCTACGGAACCCTGAGCCGCTACAACAAAGCGCAGGTGTCAAATAGTGAGATAATAATTTAGCCGCTCGTTTCTTTAATATCAAGAGCGCGTGTTTTACAGCTGCGAGTTGGTCGTCAGGATACTCTGCCAAAATACTTTACGCACCCAGGGTGACCATGGCGTTATTTTTTGTGCATAAACTTATACGATAGATGGCCAAACGTATTCTTTATATCGCTATAGAATGCAGGAAATGCCGAAGTCGCAATATTTTGTCGCATGCAGTTAATTTAAAAAAAAAATTGTTTTTTAAATATAAAATTATAGCGAGGCAGCTACGAACACTGAACTGAGCTCTAGAATGAATCAAGCATATTTTTCAATTGACACTTTACACGACGGAACAAATATCGTTCTTTTTAGGGTTCCGAACATCTCCGATGAAAAGCTTTCCGTTATATCCAATCCATATGACCATTATATGACAATTTTAGAAGCGTTTTAGTTAAAATATGTTTTGTTACTCTCTAACAAACCAGACTTTACTAATAATAGAAAGAAACAAAACACATTCTGACAAAAACGTTGCTATGAATATTGGCCTTATATTATGTATCTGTCTGTCTGTCACACACAGCTTATTTTCTACGAATATACCTACTAGACGAAAAATGTTAAAACTTAATTTTAATTTAATGTTAACTTTGGGGGGAAAATCAAAACGTAAACAATAATTATTTTCAAGTGCATCATTGACATCAAATCGTAACCTACCTCTGAAACTATTATAATAAAAAAATGTAATGTTTACAGGAAAACGGAACCCTCAGCATCTATAGAATGGCGGCATGGTCAGGCCAATTTTGTACACAGTACATACACACAACACGCCATACATATTTTACACATTTCCCTACCTACCCTCCGTTTTTCTTATAACGGCCCGCCAGTGTGTGTCGAGCGTCGGAAAGGTCGAGACTAGTCGCGCTATACTCATCCGTTGAGCCACCGCGCGGCCCAGGACAATAATTTTGTTTATACGCAACCCACTATTTAGTTAGTAAGCTAGGTTTAAGAAAAGTGTGGTGAAGAAAGGAGCAGCCAACCAACGAACCAGACAACATCTTCAAGGTAAGGGCTGTTAATTTTCTCACCAGATAGCATGACATGACACTCGCCATTCACTTGGTTGACTTGGGTATGTAAATGTACACTTAATTAATACTTATATCATTATTTACTGGATATATCTTGATGGATACTCATCATCTCAAGTTTAGCAGTCGCGCACTAGACTATAGCTGCTTGTCCCGGTATTTTAGCACATCATAGTCGCCCTACTGTGCACCAGATTGCAAATTACATAATCTGTGCATACGACGTTCGTCTCTCGCGTCGCGGCGCCCATTGTCCGCATGTCGAGACTCATGCTAATTAAAAGCATCATTACACACCGTCAATAGATTGCTGTGCCCACTGCTTCGCTCGTCTAAAATATAAACAAATCATCACGGCCGGATTTTTAGTATGTTATTGACAGTGAAAATTTAGTTCCTCACGTTGTCCTCTTTTCAAAATTCGTAATTTGCGTTGTTACGAAACTTTCGAGCTATTACGATTTTTGAAAAAAGGACCATATAACGCTCATGTCAAATAAAAATCTGACACCTGTCATCTATAGCCACCAAAACAAAGTGTTTGGCAAAAACATAATTTGCCTGCTAAAGAAATATAGAGAGACTAGCAGTTGCCCGCGACTTCGTAGGCGTTGTAAGAGGAATACTACGTTTACACCCCATTTCACCCCCTTAAGGGTTGATTTTCGAGAAATCCTTTTTTAGTGCACCTCTACATTTTCTAAGGAATATACCTTCCAATTTTAGAGAATTATATTTAGAGATATATCGGCCCAAGTGCCCCCCAGTCCACGGTACACGCTACAATAAGGTAGACCTTTGCAAATGACTTTTTTTTTGAGGCTAACTATTGGCCATCAATCATACCATCAAGGGTACAAGTGGTTCTGGCGAGGTATTATTTAAATATCAACTCCTTTTGGTTTGTCTGAAGAGATGTATGAACGTGTATGGCTAGAGATTGGATAGATAAATACCTACTCATGGACGTAACCAGGATTTGGTTCAAGTTGGGGAAAAAAATTAATTGAAGTCTTCAAGGATGGCAAACGCAAGGTAACTCTTCATTTTGGGGTAATGTTTGTATTTCGCTACACACATGATTTTAACCTACTTATATAAGTTTGCCAATACGATGGGTCACTATTAACTTGTGCTCCATAAATCAAAGACGACTCGTATTATTCTATCCACCCTTTCCAGAATAATTTCCGTGATGATGTGATTCTTCAGTGTGCAGTTCCCACGCACAGTAGTATAGTAGCGCTAGCAAGTAGCACTGTTGTCGTATGACATTCAACATTCAAGTAAGTAACGTTTCCCGCCAGTTTGGCGCCGTAAGACGGTCGATATAGTGCCTGCTCAGACTTACCAAGAACCAATTGTTGTTTATATTGAAGGTTGTGATTGTGACTCACAACCTGCTGTTAGTAAAACGAAGCTATGAATGTAGAACCTGCTGTTAGTAAGACGAAGCTATGAATGTAGAACCTGCTGTTAGTAAGACGAAGCTATGAATGTAGAGAACATACATTTTATAAATATAAGTACAAATAATATGGTCAATAGATTGGAAGTGGAACCAAAAAAAGCTCGAGCTTCAGAGACACGTTCCGCAATTATTTTAACGAACCAAATAAATCCTTAGTCCTATTTCCTAGTCTAGACTATGTGTATTGTATCTGTCCACCCCGGAAGGTATAAAAGTCGTGACGATTTGTTTGTTTTGTTGAATTTAGCATATAATAGAACATTCAACGTATGGAAATGACATGCTTCAACAATTTTATTGTGCTCGCGTTGAGATCCATGGAGCACAATTTTTGAAGCACTTTGTTTTTATATTTTTTTTTATGAAATGCGAATGTTCTGACAAATATCATAACTTCGTATTCATAGTGTCTCCCGATAGCGTTTAGTTTGATATTATTGAATGTATATGGATGTGGTAGACTTATATGACCATAAAACCATTAATTTGTCAGTAAGGCCATATATCTCTTGAGTTAAATTCGCATTCTGTCCACGAAATATGTTTTGATGCGATGAAAGAAATTTAAAAAATCGATTTAAGAAAGGTGTTCGTCACAAAACGCAGTACGATGTTCGCTAATTGATTCACAGCTGCAGCGACGAACCGAAATTGTTTATGGTACGTTCGGAATATACTCCACATTTATGTTAACGAAAAATACATACCTACATACCGTCATGTTTATTTCTCAAAGGGGTGGACAGAGCAGAGATGGTGGAGTGCCTCTCGATCTTTGCATACTTCCCTTGCTTCATCCATATCTACATAGTGTCCGGTGTCATACATGCACGTCTATATTGCTGGTACCAGATCTTGTTATTTTAACCTCAGATTACAGATGGTTAAATTTCTGGCGCATATTAAACTATGTATTTAATTATTTATGTTTTCATGACCGCGAAACAACGTTTTTCGTAAACAAACCTTTATATCTCCTCGGATAGGGTTGACAATCGATCGTTTCCGATTAAACTCGTAATAAAACAAAATATATATAAAAAGTAATAATAAGTAATATGAATTTATTGTTAACTAGCTTACTGCCCCCTTATATTTTTTTCGAACAAAATAAAATATATGCACTCAGAGATAATGTAGCAGATAATCTGTAAATAATTTTCAGAATCGGATCAGTGGTTTCAGAGATTAACCTCTACATCCAAATTACAAATAAACTTTACCTCTTTATAATATTACTATGGTAGTGCCATCTGTATTTTTAAAAAATAACACCTTACGCGTAACAAAAAAAACTCTACCCTGTCTATAGAAGTTTCATTTCAAAAATACATTTAATAATAAGCTACATGATAAATAAACTATCGACCATTCCGTAAGGTGCTAATCTGGGCTAGGCAAGACTTCAGTAAAGTTCTGAATCTGCCGGCAGGAAATGTAAAAAAATTACATAAAACATTTTCATAAATCTTCATTATTTAAAAACCCCTACGAAAAGGAACTGAAAACATATCCGAACGCATATCACCTGTCGCATTAGTTCTTGCAAGGTGCCTGAAGTCACCCCACAGTTTTTTCGCGAGCCCCTAAATTTGTACACCTGACCACCTGTAGCTTGTAGCTGTTGTAGCTGGCTCGTGCCATCATGTGGGAAATACGTTACTGTACAAGTCAGAATTGTAGAGGGGCAGGCTACTCTATTTTATTATACTATATATTATGTTTGTATGTTTCACCTGTAGGTTACTGGAATCTATTTTCATAAAATACTCGTAAATTCTCAATTTGTCATGTTGTCACCTTATTTAGACTGTTACAAACATTAAAAGAATCGGTCCAGTAGTTCTAAAGTGATGCACTTACCAACGAATAGTATTTAGTTTTCATTTATTAGCTACAAATACAGAGTTTTTACACCAACTTGCTTGAATTTAAAGAAATATATATGTAATATTTCTTTAAATTCAAGCAAGTGGCTCTACCACCGTCTGGTATAGTGGTGACTGGTGACGGTGGTGAGTCTATGAGTGAAGACAACTACTGCAACGAGAAGTAATTATCACATTCATGGACCGTTGGTGTAAAAACTCTGTATTTGTAGCTTCCTCTGGTGCCGATGACCGAAAATACATAATCGCTTACATTTCACGATGCTCTTGATTTTTTTCCATTTTTTTTGGGCCACCAGACTCTACCTATATCCCTGTGCTAAAAACAAAAAATGACACTGAAATAATTTCGCAACATTTTGATATCTGCATTACATAGCTAACTTTCCGTCTTCGTCTGTGGAAATACATATTTGAAATGTATTTCGTATTTTTGTGCAAAAAAACCACGTCGTTCCGTTGCTCTGTTATGACTTTCATACTATTAAAATCAAAGAAACCTTGTAGTTTGTTTGAGAAAAATTAGTTACTAACTTTTCGTCCATGGAGTTAGTATGAACCTTAGATTTTAAAAAGTTTCCTAGGGTTCAAGCTTACTGCGTATAAAATTTCATCAAAATCAGTTCAGTGGTTTAGCCGTGAAAGCGGAACAGACGGACAGACAGAGTTACTTTCGCATTTATAATATTAGTATGGATATGCGAAAAAGAAAAAAATCATAAGAATGATTCGTACTTGCATCTGCTGTCACCAAGATGGACTTATTTTTGACAAATAGGTAATTGTACCACTATGTTGGACATCAACTACCTTGTTGACAGCTGCATCTCTCTGTCTGCTTTATCGCCTATTAAAATACATTCAATTTAATCCAGCATAAAAACAAAGTGGTTTCGGTTTATTGTGTAGTGGTTCCGTACACAATATAATTCCAGTATATATTACCTGTGCACCTTTTATTTTATACCGAAAAATAACTTTTTGATTTTGGAATAAATCGTTGAAGAATACCTACACGAAATATAACTTCAGGGGTTCCCCCAGCAATAAACTAACACAACAACTGTCACTGGACCCATTTTTAATATATTTATATATCAAAACAGGAACACGAAATAACGGGAATTTCACTCTAATTTTCACGATGATAAGCAATATGATTATGATGGAACAAGTTGCTAAGAAAACTTTTTGGGTATATGTATTGGACATCGTTGAATTTGAAAATCGCTACTAACAGTTACACATATGACCTTTATGACTCCCGAAATACGGCCAGATACGGTTTTTTCGTACGATTAATCTAATAAACAAGAGTGGATAAACATTTAATCAAGGTAGGCGGAACCCTGAAGAGATGTGCATCAAAGTTCGAGTGTAAGGTGCGACCACACCGGGCTCGTTGGATGCAATTTTTTTTGTATCATAAATAGCTATCAAGAGACGTTAATACATTATAGAGACAATACGTCTCGTATGATGATAGGCTTTTGAAATTTTAATTAAGGGCCTGACTCCTTTAAACTCTATTAATTAGGTACTAGCTAGAGAGCTATCCCTATTTTGTTAATTGTGGGGTGGGAAATTAAACTTATAAAAATGTGCATGTGGCTAAGTTTGGGTCTTATTAATAAATACAAACATTTGTATATCGTGTAATATGAGACAATTTTTTTTGGATAAAATAACATTTTTTACTCTTGAAAACAGAATTTTTGGTTTGATTCCAGGGGGGTTTATTAGATTCGGGGGGTAGCTGGCCCCACCTGCCCCTCTTGCGTACGCCTATGTTTGGCGGTATAAATTACTTATTACCGAAAATGGCACTGAAATCCGACAAGAAGGTTAGATTTTATTATTAATTTAGATTTAGTAATTGCGTTTTATAAACAAATAGATGGATAAAAGACATTTTAAAAGTAAAAATACTAAATTTCATTGCAATAAATATGAATGTTTTCCATATTTCAGAACGTTTCTATCTATACTAAGTATACCTATGTAGTAAGATTATATCATTTTAGGGATACGTATTATACTTCATTGGGATAGATTCGTTTGGCGGTTAATTCTTTACAGATTACAAATAAAAGTGATGACATTAAACGAGAACAAGCCCTTAATTAAATATTTTCAATTATTGTAATGTTAAATGGAGTAATTCAGTTTGGTGGTCGAGACAAATTTATTGCCTCCTTTTAAATTTGAGTGACAACCACGCCGCTTCAGTTTCGCAGCTGCATCTGTGGAACTTTGAAGCCTGGTGACTGGCTGACAAATTATAACTACAATAAGTAGATACCTCACCTCACAAATACCATCGGCTAGACGAGGGAGACTTGGCTTCCAAAAACAAAAACACACTTTCACGGCTTTATACTTTGCGGTGTCACCAGAGACACCAGTAGGTACCTAACAGTGTCCACTTTTTTGTCAGTTGTCCATATTTAACAGAAAAGGTGGCTAGTCTGTGGAACCGTGGCATCGGTCCTAGGGTACCCAACGGAAGACCAAGTTTCCCTCTTTTAGCCGATGGTATTTGTGAGGCTATACCTAACCGGCCATGTACCAATAGGTTTTTTATAATTAAAAACTTATGTACTTACATAATCCTACAAACTACATTTAGAGGCTTTTGAAAAGCCGCTTTTCCATCTAAATATACCTCAACATAACTGGCCACTCGACATTGACAATTATAAAAAATAGAAAATCTGGATATTTGAAAGACCTGATGAGGAATCTAGAGGTCCATAAACCTAAATAAAATCTATGGCTCCAAACAAATACCTACATTTTTTGACAGAAATATTTTTCTGGACCCTGTTGTCACTTGTAGTTTACCAGCATCGGTTTAGCAGGAAAGGAGTCCATAGTTTAATTGGTAGGGCTTTGAATACGGGTTCAAATCTCACTGGTGCCAATAATGCTAATAAATCCAGAGGGCACGTAACTTCTAATAATAACAGATTCGTACGTTAAAGATACGGTGCAGATACAGGCTTGCCACCAGTTCTGTTCAATATGGATAACTGGCAAAAAATCGACACTGTTACCTGGTGTCAGTAACTCTGGCCACAACGCAAGATATAACGGCCGTAAAGATATGTGTGTGAAGCAGCGGTCATAGACCAAGAGCCAAGAAAACTGGGCAGAAGGGAATACCTACACATATGTCTCTCATAGGGGTAGGCAGGGAGGACTACAAATAGATTGCTAATCTAAATATATATAAATAAGTGCGTGTGCGGTCGTCCGTCTCGCCACTCTTGTGTTAGTTTTATTGCAGCTCTAAGATAAATATAGGTGCACTAGGCGCCATGGAGTTGCATACCTTTGATAGGCAGCGGCTATATATACATAGATACAAAGACGGCGACTATGCAAAAATGTCGACTAATCGGCTATTTGATACAGGAAATGGAAAATAAATGGTACTAAACGCCAGTAGGTAAATCTTTCGCTGGGTACCCTGGTATCAATAACACGGTTTCGGGAATTGTAAGGAAACTCGTGAAGAAAAAAAAAAATTATCAATTTTCAATAAATCAGTACCTACTTGTTAACGGAGTTAGTCATTCGTCGGCTAGTCGGCCAAATCAATAGTCAGTAGATCTCTATTAAGTTTATAAATTATATAAGAAATTATAACATTTATCTTATTTTTTTGGTTTTGATTTTAATACAAAAAGTTTAAGGAAATAATAGTATAATTATAGATTATAGAAAGCATATTTATTGATTGAAATTTGAAGGCAATATTAAGTATACATACAAATTTCGAGCCTGTATGAATGAGGAGAAATGAGGAGATATGTGAGGATCGTGGTGGCAAATGAAAATGTCTCTGCCTACTTCTTTTGGGATAAAAGGCGTGATGATAAATACCATGATGACTGCAATGCTCCAAATGCGTATATTTTAAAATCAATGATTTTAGGAAACGTAAACCAGACGTTTCAGAGAAGTGATGCGTTAATATTATGAAAAAAAAAAAGTTGTCCCCAACATGTTGAAAGTTGAAATATGCCAACAAAAATTGGTTCACAATTTATGACAAGCACATGTCAATAGTATTTAACTTCACAAGGCTAGAAAATCATCATAAATTAAATTTAAGAAACATTTACACGTCAAGACATTTAAAAACATGGCGTTAGGAATTTACTAAATTATCACAATTATTACAAAATTTCATTTAGATTTATGATGAATTTAATTCAATAAGAATGCACCAATTATAGTGATCTTGGTTACAACAAAGCTTTTGTGTTTCGGAGGGCACACAAAGCCGGATCAGATGCATGTAGTTTCATAAAGTATCGCATATCATGGGATGACACTGTGACATCCACTAACTCTAAATTCTTTCAAGAATGTTCATATTTTCTTCAATATATTTCACTTAGCTTTTTGATGTGTAACTTCTTGCCTCTCGCTTTCCTGCAATCTGTGGGAGTGATTTCATGAAAAGGGACGAAAGTATGTAACAGGAAGCATGGGAAGCGCGCGCTATTTGGTTTGACCAATCAGCGCGCGCGGTAGTAGAGTTGATCGTCAGATGGTACCAAAATCTCGGAAAATGGCGAGAGATTGGTACTGTTAGCCAAAAATGTGTGCATGTGTGGGGCGAACGTTCGCCGCATGTGTGTGACGAGAAAGAGAAACGGAAATTGAGAAGGAGAATGCATCAGCTGTGCACTTATCCTACAGTGTTGTGTATATAAAGTGTTTATGTTTTCAGGATATAATATTAATGTTCCTTATTACCAAGGTGAGATGTCAGATGTTACACATCATATGCGATTACTGGTTTTTAGGGTTCCGTACCCAAAGGGTAAAAACGGAAACCCTATTACTAAGACTCCGCTGTCCGTCCGTCTGTCTGTCTGTCTGTCCGTCTGTCACCAGGCTGTATCTCATGAACCGTGACAGTTTATTAGACAGTTGAAATTTTTACAGATTTTCTCGTCATATATAGTAGTCTGTGTCACAGATGATGTATTTTTGTTGCCGCTATAACAACAAATACTAAAAAACAGAATAAAATAAAGATTTAAAGGGGCTCCCATACAACAAATGTGTTTCGTGCGCGAGTCCGACTCGCACTTGGCCGGTTTTTACATTGCTATTTGCCCATTCTGCCTATCCTTTAGAATTTAAAGTCGTAAAGGAAGCTACCAAAATAAAAATATATTGAAATTTTAGCACAACACATTTATTCATTAACCGAGGCTTAGCAGTTATAAAATATTGTCATTTCTCGTAACCAACACACATGTTGTCCATAAAGAGGGTAACTTAGTTTTTGTCGAAACATATTTTTTTAATCTAATATTGATGTCAACAAATGTCCTTAATTCCCAGATGGCGCGCACTAAAATCGTTAATGATTTATTGTTGTTTAAATATTTATTTGTGTTAAATACAGATTACTGAAGGCATTTCGTTTATTTAATTTAGATAAAGATTAGGGGATCTACCGACTAGTCGGCACTTATGATGGTTCATGAAACGGAAAATAAAAGGTACTGTAAAACGCATGTAATTACCTACTATGTGTTCTAGTAGCGTCGGTTAGTCGGCGAAATCCATAGTCTAATAAAAATTCCTTAGCTTTGAGCGGGTGGGCAAACTTATACTATTGGCGATCTACATTTAAAAAAATGGAGAGGCATAATGATCGACGCACAGGATTTTTTTTATTATTTATGCAAATACAAATTGTTTATTTAGATGTTGAGGCATAGTACTGCGTGTGTAGTTTATATTAAAAAAACCTAGAAACCTAGATCGAAACATTTTACGAGATACAGAAGAAATCCTGTTGTACGCCTATGAACATTATCAGAAAACATTAAATGGAACAGACACACAAACACTGGTCTTCTTGGTCATTATAACTTGAGCCTAGGTGTGGCCAGACTCGTAACAGTACAATGTCCACTTTTTGCCAGGTGTCAGGCTATTCAACGTATCTATATTATTTTTAGGAGAAGTGCGGGCGCTGGCTTTACGTTCCTTCTAAAGCAAGAGTGAGATCGCTCTACCAAATTACGCTATAGACTTTCATAAAAAACCAGAAACAGCGAAACTTTAATGCAGAATGGCGCAAAGTCACTTAGAAAAGCTTGTATTATTTTATTAACGAAACGGACATATGGACAAGGTGTTCCAACGGCTGGAAGCACGTGTTAGTCAGGTGTAATGTACCAAAAAAATATTAAAAATAATTATATCATGCTTCCTTCACCCCTTTGTCGCCAGAAGTCAGGTCAGTTCGAAAGGTCGGAATTAATTATTGGACTATTAGTAAGGTGATGTTTTTGTATGATCTATGACCGGGTGTATGATTATGGTCTATTCCTACCTATATATAATTATACCTAGTTCAAAGGGCACGTTAAATTCTATTAGAAGTGACAGATCTTAGTCTATCTATCTAGTACAGGCATATGAAGCTATAAGGGCGACCTAGAAAAAAAAACCCAAAGCTAATTTTTGTGCAAAATCGTTCCTTAGGACCACAGAAGTATACCCTTAAAAGTCCTGACTCCTAAAGTGGCGGCGTCCCCTCCCCCGCCCCTCAAATATGTCCCTGTTTGCAGTTTTTTTTTAATTTTTCTCAAATACAGTAGGAGTTAGGTGGAAACTGTCAAAGAGCTAAATAATCCTTATTAAATTACCTATCAAACGGCACCAATTTCATACCAATTGGAATTTTAGTTTTTGAGATATGCTTGCCAATATTAAACAAAAAAAATAAAAATAAATTGATTTTCTGAAAAAACTGTTAGACTATTCATAAAACCTTAGGAATAAACTTTATTCCTCGCACAATTGTCTACAATACAAGACAATTATTATTAATATTTTCTTAAATTGCCCAATTAGTAATAAAGTTGCAGTTCAACATTATTTTGTAATGTGCGCAACCTCTCCACCCAAACTCCTGTTATTATTAGGTATATTTATTTGGCATTTCAATGATCAATATCTATGTCATTGTCATCGTATGATACATTGCAGTGAAGCACACACACAGTCACATTTATTCTCGCACATATTTTTGCAATTGCAAGATATCAGGTTAATTAAATGGTCTGGTGCAGGAGAAAGCGTGGTGGCCACAGGCATTAATCTGTTCCCCAGAGCTTTCCACCCCCAATCCTGTGGATTTAATTAATGCCCAAGCCATTATTGTACCTGCAAGTACACACGCAATGAATGTAAGGTACACGCATCAGACGTAGGTGGCAAGGATGCCAGTTGAAAAGAAGCATTTACTGGCTGTGTGGCGATCTTGCGCAAATATTTATTTGCACTCATATCGTCGAGCGTTTCAAAGCCGCAATCGCTATCATAGAGAGCCATGGAATATTTTTTCTCCAGCAGCAATTATAACTTCATTCTTTGCGTTGGACAAATAAAATAACTTCCGCCATAGTAATCAACGATGGAGATGTCTGAAGCTTTTTCCATACTTGTATTTTTCCTTTATTGAAAAAGGCGCTTGTCGAGTTACAACCCGTAAATGCATGACAAAAAAGCGCAGCCTTTTTCATGGTGCCCAAAACTTCATTTATATACAATATTAAATGTTTTTTGATCTTCAAATTAATATAATCAGAATATCTGTATCATTGGCTACTACTATGACGTTCTCATGGCTATTATCATATTCTAGGGCTTTACCGGATATCGTACTCGTTTACAGAGAAACTAAGACTGTTTAGAAGCTGCACTAATTGTTTGGACTCAAAACGCCGATGAATATTTAGGTACTCCTAGAGCGAGCAGCACCGGGGGCATAAAAGAACGCGGTCTGCATGTCATGATTAGTGTCCTCACTTTTTCGCGCATTTTTAACCGACTTTACGATTAAAATTCTTTTAATATATTTATTAACATACAAATTTTATTTCGTTTATTTCATAGATAATTTCATATATTTTAAGAAAACATTAACTACAACTTGATTTTTTAATAGTTTTTTTATGATACTCATACAGCCGAAGTCCGATTCGTGTATTATCGCAAGACAGGTTGAGAAATCGTACTTTCTCATGTTTCTGGTGCGTGAATCTTGGTATATCTTATCTTACCTTGGTTATCCTTGGTAGGGAATACGTTTTAGTGTTTTTTGTTATTGTGATTTACCTATTATTTACGTCTTATCTTTCTATATAATTTATCAGCTCAGATGTAATGAACTGCAAGAAATATAGTCTTGTTTTGTAGACAATTGTGCGAGGAATAAAGTTTATTCCTAAGGTTTTATGAATAGTCTAACAGTTTTTTCATAAAATCAAGAAATTTGTAGAAATTTGGTTATTATTATTTTTTTGTTTAATATTGGCAAGCATATCTCAAAAACTAAAATTCCAATTAGTATCAAACTGATGTTGTTTGATAGGTAATTTAATAAGGATTATTTAGCTCTTTGACAGTTTCCACCTAGCTCTTATTGTTTTTCAGAAAAATTAAAAAAACTGCAAGCCGGGACATATTTGAGGGGCGGGGGAGGGGACGCCGGCACTTTACGAGTCAGGACTTTTAAGGGTATACTTCTGTGGTCCTAAGGAACGATTTTGCACAAAAATTAGCTTTGGGTTTTTTATTTTTACCCCAAACCCGGACTAATCTATCTATCTATCTATCATCACGCCTTTCATCCCAAGAGGGGTAGGCAGAGACAATCGAATGCCATTTGTTACGATCCTGACATATCTCTTTTGCTTCTTTTATATTCATCATACCTTTCATATATGCTCGGCGATTGTGTGTACTTTTAATATTTCCATCGATCAACATTTTTTATATGTTCAATAAAAGTACATCTAGGTCGTCCTCTGCCAGCATTTCCTTTCACTTCAGCCATATAAACCTTTTTAGTCAATCTTTCATCCTTCATTCTTTCAACAGATCTTAGTTTTGCTGTTTATGGGCAACTGGCTAAATGTGAACATTGGTACCTGTGCGCGTATTATATGTACATAATATTTAGTTGTTTAAGTAATTTTATTTATTTTAATAACTATACATATTTTTATTTAATATTTACTTTGATAAAGTACAATATTTAAAGTAATCTATGTAAACAAAAATTAAATTCTGTTGTTGGTAAGCCCGCAACACTTGAGGACGGCTGGACCGATTTGGCAATTTTTTTTTAAATGTTCGTTAAAGTCTGAATAAGGGTTTTAGGCAAAGAAAAATTGGGAAGTGCTCGGAAAATTGAAAAAGTCGGGAAAAGTTGAAAGTGCCTCTCTTAGAAATCTCAAATTCTACTTTCTCACAGGCACAAGACAACTAGATACAACTTCTTGGAAACACGATTATCTTTTATATTGGCGGAAAGCTATAAGTAATTTATATTATTTAATATTTTAAACCATCATAATCTCATTACAACTGGTAATTTTAAAAATATGCAAATAAAATAAAATGAAGTCGTCAAGTCGCAACACCTTGAAATAAAAACATCAAGGTGCGTGCTTCAGTCGGGGTGGCCAGCTGTCGTCAGAATCGATTTCACGAAAAACGTAAAAAAGGTAAAACTGCTCAACTAAAAAATCAGTGCAGGTGTCGGCCAGGACCAGGACAGATGCTTGTTGTGAAAAAATCGGATATTGAACAATTAAAGTGTTTTTGGACGGAGGAAGAATTCATAATGACTCTAAGGTCTAATGGTTTTCACCTTTCGTTTGAAGGACACTACACAAGGTCTTTTTAGGAGAACGGGGAAGGGAGACCAAGAAGTGATATGAGAAATCAAGGAAGTGAATCCTGCGAACATTGTAATCAAGCAATAGCTGAAAATTGTTAGTTACTTCAATAAACTTTTCTCTATACCTGGATGGTTTTTTTCAGTAAATTGATATATTTATTTTCTATTACCTACGTCACTGAGCATTAAAAATAGCCCCAATAATTTTAATAAAAACGTACACACAGTTTGGTAAAAAATACGAGCTGTCCTATCCCATCACTTTCCTTTAATTTGCAATAAAAAAAATAGTGAGACAATAAAATACCGCAGACCGCATAGTTGATCCTACGCACGCGCCGATGACGCGCGGCAGTTGTGTGCCTGGGGCAGATGTGACACACCTTGTAGACAGGTGGACCGTGGAGTGGGCACTAACTGACACACTTCCTATGTCCTAGCTAGGACACCTGACAGAAAGGTTGCACATTAGACGACCTTACATTTAAACACAGTTAAACAGACGTGGGCAACTTATTGGCAAGTAGGTATAAGCTGTATAAGTGACATAAGATACCACCTATCCTCCTTTTTATGACTGATTAGCTTTCCGCCCCCGGCTTCGCCCGTGGATATTTTTGAACAAAATAAAATATAATATATAGAATTCAGGGATAATGTAGCTTACTATTAGTGAAACAATTTTCAGAATCACTTCAATAGTACCGGAGATTACCCTCCACACACAAACACACAAAATTCGCACTCTCTCTTTAAAACCTATCCTGAAGGTTTTCTCAAACTATCTTTGTGCAAAAAACTTACGTCACTACGTTTTGGCGTAAAAGAAGGACAAATTTATAATTAGTAATTAATTTTATCGTCGAACCAAAACCGCTAAAGATTATTATATGGATTAGTTCACAGTTGTTTTTCATGACGTGCACACACTTTTTTTATTAAATTCAACCCCTAAAGGGGGGTAAAAGGGTAACGAAAGTGAGTATGAAAAAAATATGTAACTTGAAACTTTGCATAAGAACATAAATAATGAAACACGATTGAAAACTCCTTCGTAAAAAGTAAGTACCTAAGATACAATTTGTCACTTTTTCTAATTGCAACAATTTCCATGGGAAAATCCGAGGCCGGAAAGCTTATCTATTCGTCCGAATACCCTTCAACCTTTCAATCAAACAATTCTACGAACTGAGAACGCTAAACTCTATTCTACGAATATTACATACCTAATAATAAACTCCATGTAATCAATCAATATATTTTGTGTCGTTCAAGGTTTGTGTTGTGGAGACATATTATTTAGAAGGTCTCGAGGTTGATTGTATTGTATCTGCGATAGGTTTCTCCACCCACAAAATGAGTCAAAAGATGCTAAAGGAAAACCGCGAAATTGTACAAAAAATATGTATATTTAACATTTTTCAGCTCATACAATACATTGCTACTTTTCAGTGACACTTCAGTATGTTTCGTGGTACAAAACTTCAATGTATTATGTACAATGTAGCAGCAGCTTGAATTGATAGATGTGGGGGAAAACACCTGATCACCGGCACAGGTGTTTGTATGCAACCGTTATGTCTACACGATAAGATATCGGACGATCGATCTCACGATTTGCATTATTTGCTAGATTAAACATTATCATCCATACTAATATTATAAGTGGTTCTGTCTGTCTGTGTGTTACGCTTTCACGGCTAAACCACTGAACTGATATTGATGAAATTTGATACGGAGTAAGCTTGAACTCTAGGGAAGGACATAGGGACAGGGCTACTTTCCTTTAAATCCATCTCCTAAGGGGTATAATAGGAGAAAGAATGGGCGAACAGCTAGTTTTAAATAATAATATAATACATTTATTTTAATTATACTCCTTGGCCTCCTATTGAAAGTAGGTATTTTAAATATTTTTTTGGGTTTAATCGGTAACTGAAAAAAATATTAAATCATCTACTACCTAATTCTACTAAATTAAGAAGGAAAAGGTGACAGCTTAGAATTTTACATTTATCCCTGAATTTTTTCCTTGATCGTTCCATTGTATACACATTGGAAATTGGCAATTTCTTTTAATATGTCTATGCAACAATAAAAGTACCACGTCCGCGTGGAATAGTGGCCAGAATACTGGCAATGCAATGCTGATTCGTTGAGCGAGGAACGAGCCCGCCCTCTTGACACTAGAGGAGATGATCAGTTTTGGGGATAAAACTTTAATAAACTTTCGACATATTGCATATTATAGTTATAATTCCTGTATGTACCTTTTGTACATAAAATAAAAAAACTAAGTAATAATATCCCAATAAATATTTAGATACCTATCTCGTGTGCGTCCCATAAGTTAAGAATTCGGAACCATTCGCAGTGGTCGTTTGAGCGCCATGTTGGCCATGTGGATATGCCCAGTGTTTTATTTTTTATATTGTTATATATTACTATAGATAGATATACTCGCTCGATGTAACATCCTACCAGCTGTTGGGATGTAACAATTACGCACTATAGTTTATGCAGACTAAAGTCATAAAGTGGTATATTGTACAACCAATATACCTACATCATGATAATAAAAACGTATGTAGACAATAAATACTTGAAAAATTTGACACAGTTTTTCTAAATTTTTTAGAGGTTTATTGATGAATAATTTAAAAGAATGTAGTCTACAAAATATTGTTCATAGTTCGTTTTGGTAGAGTATACATAAATACGATTTTAACTACGTATATATTAGAGATAGATATAGCTACTGCAGACTTTTTTGTGAATCATTTTATTCTACAGAATTCTTTCCTATATTATTTTGTTATATCTGTGACGGATTAGACAGCATACGCCATGAAAACTCGCTGGGGTTAATTTTTTTAGAATAGATTCACTTACTCACTACTGTTAATACTCAGCTCCTAAACATGATAGGTCGATGTTTAATACTTGCAAACCTAAGTGGTTACTACACACAGTAAACAGACAGATAGAGAAAATTCCTTCCTTAGCCCGTTTTTGATATGTAAAAAAAATGTAAAATACTGTGTAAGTAACTAAAAACAATTTTTGAAACATCCAACCATCAATCGCCATTATAACGTCTTAAAAAAATCTTGATGTCTTCTGTACATAACCAAATGAAGCTGGTGCCAAATTTTGAGATTGTTAAAAAACTAACCACAAAACACCTGTAGGATAGCAGGTAAGATCAAACCTTATTTACATTAAACGTCCATCCGTCTGACCGGATGAAATGAAAAAAAAAAAATCAAAAATAACCATCTCCACAATACGAAACACAACACGCAGACATTTATAGATTAGATACCAAGCTAAAATGTATACTCTGTAATTTTTTAGAATTTTTCTTTGGTTAACTTTTAGGCTGTGTCAAAAGATAGTTTAGTTTATATGGAACCAGACGTAAAGGATAAAAACCGGGTTTCAACTCCGGTTCGGTTCAGTAAATCATCTGTCAAATCGCGGCGCCCCATCGTCGGTCGGTGAGACTTTAAATTTCTCCAACGAAGGACTACTATGGATATGATATCAATTTTACCACACAATTTGTTCTTCCAAATTGTGAAGCATATATTTTCTGTACCTACATTTGAAAATACCTAAAATATAATAAGTAAGAGAAACTTTTCTTGGAAGGTCATAGGTATTATGTTATGAGAATCTTATACATAAAAACATTCTTATGGAAATATCAAGTTGTCACCTATAAGTATCGAGTAATTCGTAGATTATAGAAAAAACTTACTTACAATAAACCTTTTAAAAAAAAGTGTACCGACTTTAAAAATTTGCACTGAAAAGTAAGAAATAATAAAAAAATCGTCGTAGAATTTAAAGACGGTTGGTGCCTACAAAATTAATTAAACATCTAAGGACATAAAGATCTGTTCAATATTATCTGTGTTTGTACTGATGATCGTAGGTTCCTAATGAATTATCTAGATTAGTGAATTAGGTTCTAAATTATTTCTAATTTGGCACCAACCGTCTTCAAATTCTACGACGAAATTTTTATTATTTCTTACTTTTCAGTGCAAATTTTTGAAGTCAGTACACTTTTTTTAAAAGGTTTATTTTTTTTTCCCTTTTAAGTGATTTTGCTGCCCTGAGAAACAAATAAAAACGCAACTAAAAAAAAATATGGAAAATTTAAAAAAATATTGCGGTGGATGGGATTTGAACCATACCTTTAACTGCTAGACCACCGTCGATACGAAAATTGACAACTTCGTGTCAATAGCAACCGTTGCTAAGGCTTTTCTCTGATATAATTTTCAGCAGTAAACAGAGACAAATTATTGAATTTCTGAAAAATTACTGAACCGATTTTTGTCATATGACTGTGAGATAATGTCGAGAAATTATTATATCCTTAAAAAAATAAGTCGTCAAAATCGGTACATATTGACTTATAAGGTCAGTTTTTTCAAAATTTCTGAAAATATAATGAACCAATTTTTATGAGATAAAAATGGGACCAATCCGGAAGAATTATCTGTCCATTAAAAAGAAACCATCAAAATCGGTTCACAACTGGCGGAGTATTCGATGTCCATACATACATACATAAAAAAAATATATACGGTCCGAATTGAGAACCTTCTTCTTCTTTTTTTGGAAGTCGGTTAAAAAATAAAAAAGATTTAAACTTTTATTATCTCAAGGACATCAAAAAATATCTACTCAGGATTTTGTTTTTTTAGTTTGTTCTTTTAAGAAAATATAACAGCACTATCTAAATATCTAATCACTATCTAAAATGAAAGAATGAAAGAAAGCTGGCTGTCAGCGAATACGTCGGCATCCTGAACACAAACACTGCGAGTGCTCTTGCTAGCTATAGCTTTAAAAAATAATTTTTAAACTACAACCACATTAAAAAAAACTACATCCATATTCACCTTTCGTCCCAAATCGCATCGGATGAGCAATAAATACGAAATGACAGCGAGCCTAAATCAATCAGGCGCGGGTCGACGCAGGCGCATGCGGCGGCACATTTGTTGTAATTAAAGGCTTCGCACAGGTGTACCATGTACCATGGGGTCCATGGGGCCAAAATGGGTCAGGGCTTTATGTTATTATACGTTTAGGAGTCCGATCCAATTTGTTACTAATCTGATATTATTATGTATCATATTTTATTGGCAGAACATTTTTTTATTAGATAAATTTCCGACTAGTTGACGTTATGGTTACTGGTCCGCTCCTTTGGGTCGTGGCGTAACCTTCCTCTTAAAACGAGCTAATTTTCAAATCGGACTGGTAGCTCCTCAGGGTAGCTCCTGAGATTAACGTGTTCAAACAATTCAGCTTATAATTATATTAGTATAGATTAGATTAGATTAATAGCAATCTGAATCTTCCGGTTTCAATTTAATTTTAGAATGTTACACAGGTACGCGATTGTGATTTTTGGAGGAAGTTGTCATCTTTTTTTTATGGTTTACAGCTTAGTTTCTTCTTCTTAGTTGTAGTACCTACTCTTATTAGCAGAGCAGTCGTGGTCAATCATGGCGGTTCACAGCGCGACCCACAACCTTGCGCCATGGCTCTCTCTCGCCGAGGCTTTCTTGCACAGTTAATTCAAGGTGTTGGTCAGTTATTTCATTTGGTCGATCCAGCTCAAAGTAGAACGTCCTTGCGAACTGCCGCCATCAACTCTGCCCTGCACAACCAGTTTCTCTATGGACAGCTCGTCCAAAGAATCGAAGTATCCTAGATTGAACAACATTCTTTCTTTGTCATGAAGTTCTTGAAGGATGGAGACAATGTGGATGGATGTTCTAGCAACACCGATTCGTAGCCAACGACAGCTAATAGACGGTTTCTTTTTCCGCCCTCACCGATATTTATAGTTGTAGCTCAGTTAATTTACACAAAACTTTCATCAATTCTACATCTAAAACGGAAAACCCACCACTTACTCAGCCTATATCTCACCGAAAATTATCGGTCCGCCCGTAGCCACAATTGTCACAACTCAAAATACTCAATGCAATTTCTTTGGGGCACATCTGTATGATTTGAAAACGGACAGAGAGGACCGTTCGTTCTTACAAGAATTGGATGAGTCTGTGGTCGATTTCGGTGGACCGGCCGGCAACACACCGGCGATCGTTTAAATGTGTGAGCACCTTTTAAGTCTTTCTCGTGAATACACCTCTAACCGGTACAAAATCCGTTCTGAGAAAATCGCGCACAGACGGAAGTCGCTTTCAGTTTCAAAAATAATATGCCAATAGAAGCAGAGTCTTAGTGATTGTTTAAAAAAACTAAACTAAAAAATTAAGAGATGTAAAATTTGATTGTATTTAAATTGTTATTTAGCAACAATTTTTAACGGATTTGAAATATCTACAGTAGTGTGGCGTTTTCAGCCGATATACCTTAGACATAAATTGAAGGTGATGAATAACCAGACTTTTGGTTCTGATTTGAATCGAACTCGGCCCTTCTAGTAGCAGCTAAACCCACTTATGTACTATTGACAGTGCGTGATACTTCCAAATTCCGACTAAGTACAATTCTTTCCCACGGGCTACTCGCCCACGTATTTTGAAGAATGAGAATGGTTAATATACTTACGGCAGGTTAGACCTAATGGTTGCCTGATTATCCAGAGTTTGAATAATATGTATAGGAAAGCTGACATAATATATTCACGAATCCGCCATTTTACTTTTGACAAAATTATGGGCAATTTAAAAAAATGATGTTAAATTGATTGTTAAATTGTGTGAAAATTGTTACGCATTTCAAACATTTTCACGGAGGACTGGAATATCAAATACCCATACATTTTCGAATTTCTGACTAACATGACGGGGCAGCTACGGGGGTAAAAAATAAAATTAAGGGAAAACTCTTTGCGTATTTACATAAATTATTTCACTATTCCTTATAACGCGTACGAAGTCGCGGGCAACTGCTAGTTAGTAGGTACCTAATATAAAAATGTAGTTTACATAAATATATAGGACCCTAGGGTCTGATAGAATGTAGGATGCCGAAATACCTTTGGCATGATTTTGTTCTACTTTATAATCCAACTAATATTATAAACGCGAAAGTTTGTATGGATGTATGTATGTTTGTACTCAATCGCACCAAAACGGCTGAACGCATCTGAATGAAATTTGGCACAGAGATTGATTATAGTCTGGAATAACACATAGGCTACTTTTATCCCGGAAAATGTATGGTTCCCGTGTGATACATTTGTTTCTGTTTTAACAGGATCGACACGATTTTTTGCATAGTGGTAGTTTTAGGGGTCAGATAATGACATACTACTTTTTATACCGCGAAAGCGGGCGGGGGAGGGGCAAATTACAGCCACGGGATTATTTCTTTTTGGATCTATTTCCACGCGGGTGAAACAGCGGACAGAAGCTTGTGAGACATAAATCTATATGAACCAGTAGAGGTAGATACTGTCGTGTATGAGAAATGTTAAAATTTTTGCCTGAACTTAATTAGCTAAATTACTTTAGTCTTAAAGATGTGCTGATTTCTTCTAGTACTTTTAGATAAACCTCATTACGGAACCCTTAAAATATTATTATAATAACACTCGGACAAAATCGTGGGCAACAGCTTGGAATAAAAGAGAGGTAAATTATTAAAAATAGGTATAGTTTGTTTATACAATGACTCTATCTGTATGATAACACCTATTGAAGGCATTTATAATGGCGTAAGTTATGTCTAATAATGTATGTTTTGACTGTACTATGCGAACAATGACAAAAAACGAAGTTTATTGAACCATGTCGTCGCCAGAAGAAATCCTGAATAATCACATTAGATCTGTAGGTATAAGGAACAAACAGGCAGTAAACACGCATTTCTGCAATCTGTGGGAGTGATTTCGTGAAAAGGGACGGAAGTGTGTAACAGGAAGCCGGGGAAGCGCGCGCTATTTGATTTGACCAATGAGTGTACGCGGTGGTAGAGTTGGCCGTCAGATGGTACCAACCCATTTTCCGAGAGGTTGGTACTGTCAGCCAACAGTGTATGTGTGACAAGAAAGAGAAAAGGGAAATAGAGAAGGAGAACGCATCAGCTGTGCGCTTAACCTACGGTGTTGTGTATAAAGTGTTAATGTTTTCAGGATATAATGTTAATGTTGCTTATAACCAAGGTGAGATGTCAGATGTTACACATCATATGCGACTACTATAATGCTCGGTCGTTTTTTTAATAAGATAATAATTAAACATTTATTTCAAATGTCGTTAAAAAAATATGGTAACCTACTGTATTTAAAATACTATACGCTTACAAAAAATGAGAACATTTCAAACATATACTGTGGTGTGGCCAGAGATAACAGTAACAGTTGTAATATTAAATACAGAATTGCCATCTATCACAGAGGCGCCAAAATAACTTTTTAATAAACCTAAATTACCAAACGAAGCCGCAAGCAATAGATAACATAACACAAGACACGCCCACTTGATTCTGTAGTAGAAAATTACTAAGTACATGTACACTAAATAAACCCACTCGCGTGACAATGCAAACAAGTTAAGTAGGCTCGAGTTAACCAATACTAACTATGCATACAAACGCCTTCTTTATTTATCTGGCAAACATTCCACTGTGTTCCAATATTTGACCTCAGAAAGGTTCCCAGGGTCTGCATTTACCCTTTTGGAGTCAGGATCGTGGCATGTAGAGGTCCTTGATGTAAAGCTAGTCCTATAAACTTTGCTCGAGAAATGCTGATCATAACAGTGGCTATTCATACCAAATAAATACCCTGGGACCGGTGTAAGGCAACCCATGAAAAAAAAACACAACACACACTTTCAGAGCCTTTATAACTTGCGGTGTGGTCAGAGACACCGTAACAGCGTCTACTTTTTGCCACAGGTGGTAAGCCTGTTGCTGCACTTAATGGATCTATACAATCTATTAATATCGCGATATTCGCAAGCCTGATACTATGAGCGAGGAAGAAGCCCTCTAAACCTCTGAAGCAGAAACCATCGCCACAGAAGCTACATATTTTGTTGTTAAAATATTTATTCAAAATTTCACCCCTATACCTTGGTCGGATAAACTTGAAACTTAGCAAGTAAAAAATGATGTATCTTCAATGGATTTGAGCGGACAGACATTTTCTGAAATAGAATTCCCAAATTTTTTTCATATAGGCGACGATGCGAATACTCTAAAACTAGAACCACACTTAGAGGCTTTATTCCATCTAAATATACCATCTCGGCTAAAAGAGGTAGAGTTGGTCTTTCGCTAGCTACCTTGGGACCGATAACACGGTTCCGGGAGCTGTAGGGCAACCTGTGAAGTACAAAAAAAGAAAAAAAGAAGATAAAAACTCTAAAACTACTACTAAAATATTAGGGTAACGATATAAATATTTGTAACTCAAACCGAACTTTTAATACCATAGGGAGGTTTGCTCTTGCTATAATATAATTATCTCCTCTTCTTACATGACTTTTGATTATTCTACGTACCCATTACAGTATTTCAGTCGTGAAGATATTCCAGTAGCATCAACAAACAACGTAGGTATATTGCCTCCGTAACAACTAACAACTGACAATTATGTTTCGTTTGTGAACTAGCCGCTTCCTACTTCTTGAATGATGTTATGTAATATTGAAAAATTAGTCAAGTGTGAGTAGGTCTTATTGATTTAGTATTCCGTACACATCATACTTCTAAAAAACGGGAAGTATACGTAAGATATTCCTATTTTAAAAAGAAAAGCAAATATTTGCTATCATATATTTAGTAGGCGATTTATTGCATCCTAATACCAACATAATAACTTACTCCTCCCTCGTTCCGGTTATCCGGGATAAAAAGTAGCATATTTGTCAATCAATACTTACAAGTGACTTACCAAACGTCAAAACCATCATAGCTAATTGGCATTCGATTGTCTCTGTCTACCCCTCCTGGGAAATAGAAGGCATGGTGATGTAGAGATAAATAATTATTGAATGGTCCTTAGCAGCATAGTAGTTACTTTAAGAAGTGCTTCCTTATCAACTAACGGATATGATGATTAAGAAAGTTTATGGTGAACCATGGAAGCTTGTATTTTGTGTGAATTTTTTTGTTACTCAGTCACAACGGCTGAACTAATTTGAATGGGATTATACGTATGAATAATAGTTGTAAGTAGACTTCCTACAAAAATGAAGTAAAAATGGGCAGGACATGTTAACTGATGTAACACTTGTCAATAGTGTTTTTTATTGATTTCATCGAGCATACACCTCGGCTTGTGTGTGCGGTTGGCCTTAGTGAGTATTATTTCGAAAATAAAGATTAATTTACTTGAATACTTAGTTGAGAGAAAGTCTCTCAAAATGTCCCAAAGTGATTTTATAACAAAGTACAACACGTTCCTGCGGTTTACTTTCATAAACACGAACACATTAACGAACTCTACTGTTAGATATGTTCACATATTTTACTTTTGGCTTCTGAATTCTGATGTCTACTGGATAATCCTTAACCCATCTGCCTGATAATAAGTTGCTTAGCTGAATTTATTACTTTCCATTTTCGAGGCCCTTTGAATCATTGCAAATAAATACCCAATGAAAAATAATATTTATGCTACTATTTTGTAGATAATTTTATTCTACAGTTTCTACATGATTCACTTGTACTGTTAATGCTCAGTTCCTAAAGATGATAGATCAATGTTTAATACTCGTAAACCGCAACAAAATCCGTTCAGCAGTTTTTGCGTGTGTGGGGGGCTGCGTTGTTAGTATTACCCCACATTTGTCGGGTTTCAACCCGACTGTTATAGCTAGCTGGACGAAGTGAATACGGGCAATAACTATTAGGTATTGAATAGTAACACTGCACGAGTTAGGTAAATATGTTTACTGTCATTCTACAAACAAGTTAAATTAAATAAACAAATCAAATAACGCGCGCGACCCACAACACGTACTATGGACGACTCGTTGGCGGTCGGCGCCGGCGGGCAGCGAGCGGTAGGTACTCCGCTGCGTAAGGTTGTGGCCTCGAATTAAATTAATGTATAATAAATAATATATTTAATAAGGTCGCCACACGTGAAATAGTCACAGACAGACAGACGCGGGCGGGGGAATTTGTTTTATTAATATGTAGTGATTTATGTGAAGAAGCGATGGGGCCACGAGGATCTTTCAATAGGTACACTTATTATGAAAGAAAGTACAATTATGGCAAATAGTATTATTCATATGTGGACATAGTTCATTCAAGAGTATAGACAACCGCGTGATACCCAACAGAATGTAAGTAAAAAAAATCGGTGACATATTAGAAAATTGTCCGACAGTAGGCCTGTGCCAAATGATCATTTGTCGTGTTCTCTCACAATTCGTTGTGTGAAAGGAAATCACGATGTCGGTAATTGCCAAAAAATAATGGTCTAGTCGTTAGGAGCGCTAACAGGGAAGATGCGTCCGCGCACATACTTAGCACTTAGCAGCTCATTTTAGATGGCAAACGGTTTGATGGAAATCTTGGTCAGTTTGGGTACAAAGTAATGACAACTGAATTACAGGAAATGATTTGTAATGATATTTATGACATTTTTAGACGTTTGTTTCTGTTTTCAGCGTTAAGAGGCAAGTATATGAACTGAAAAAACAAGCAGAGAACTTGTTTTGGTAATTTGTGATCGTGTGCTGTTTGTGCGTCTCTAAAATCGTTTACGCAGAACTTTAGAGTCAGGTCTTCTCCATCGTACCACGATGATGAAAATCGGGCGCGCGAAAAAAAATTGACAAAAATATTTTGAGAGATTATGTGGAATGCAAAACTAGGCATGCAAAAGAGGTCGACTTCGGCACTTATGATGGCATAGGAAATGGAAAATATAAATGGTACCTACTACTTTTTTATTAAAATAGCAAATCAACCAATCCACCGAATAGTCGGCAAATAGTCGGTCATTTTGGGGTTAATTAGTCGTTAATCGGCTAGTCGGCCAAATCCATAGTCGGTAGATCACTAATAATAATAGCATGTTAGAGTCACTCGCTTATTTGATGTCTGTACTAAAATCTTCCGCCCTAATTGAGGATGAAAACCGTTGGTGAAACTTCAAATAAAATCACCCACTGGGTACTTATCTGAAACGGAGAGAACAGACCTAGGCTTATTTATATAACTTTATAAATATAAGAAAAGATAGAATACACAGAATAAACACCTGGGATTCTGCATCATTTCAATAAGTGATTCCTAAACCACTTGACGTCATATTCAAGAAGGTTAACAACTTCAAGTCGTGCACGTGGTAGAGAAAGATCGCGTGCGTCGTTCGTAGCTAGCGGCTGGTTCCCATCGGTATAGACAGTACTCGGTGAACGACTTGAAAAATAACATTTTCTAAATTCTACGTAATCAAATAAAAAATGAATGTCCAAAAAATATGTCAATAAGATTACGCTGGGAAACGTTGAAATAATGAAGGATGAAAGATTGACTTAAAGGTTTATATGGCAGAAACGAAAGGAAATACTGGCAGAGTACATTCTAGGTGTACTTTTATTAAACATATATAAAAAATATTGATCGAAGGCAATTTTAAAAGTACACACAATCACCGAGCTTGTATGAAAGGTATGATGAATATAAAAGAAGCGAAAGAGGTATGACAGGATCGTAGCAAATGGAACTTGATTGTGTTGTATTTTTTAGAAGACAGGCGTAAAAGTATCCGTTTGATTTTCATGGCAAATTAACCAATTAAATCAATCTGAAACTTCAACAATCAAAAACGAAATGATCTTCTTGAAAACGGAATGAATCTGTCTTTTGTGCTCCCAACAGTACCCGTACCAATTATGTCACAATTCTTGGTTAATTTCAGAATTCGTAATTTTTCACCGCGAGGTTTCTACCTTGGCGATTCACGAGCTTGTCTTTCAAGAACATACAGACAGTCAGGAGAGCATTATTTGTATGAAAGTTCAGATAATAGGACCGGATCATCAGAGCAGCTAACGACTGACTTGAGCACGATATGCAGCCGCGACCAAAAAAAAGAAAGGTTACGGAGTGTTTGCCGCGGGCACATCTGGCCGTACCGACAACAAAAAATGCAAATTGTCATAAGCCACGGGCGATTCACGATCAGACATTCCCACACTCTTCGCTCGTACCGTCAGCAATCATTTTACCACGATTTTAAATCAGGATAATGCCACAGCTGTGAAACTAAACCGGGACACCGAGCACGGCAGGCAGGGTCACTTCCAACTTGGCTACGGCATCTTAGTCAAGTCAAGTCTAGCTTCATCCAGCTTATTGGGTGGAAAAAATGGAAAGAAACAGTACCGTTCTGTCCCTTTTCTTAATTTTGCAGAAGATAGTTTTTGAGATTACCCATCCCCTTGATTCGTCATCTAAGTAAGGTTATCATGTTCCTAACTCGTCACTTTGTTCTCGTCGCGTTCCAAATTGGTCATTATAGGGGTGTTTTGGGGCATGGTCTTGACTTGAGCAATACCGCCTGGTATTGAGAAGGTAGCTACTGCAACGATAATTGCAATAGTAACATTTACTTTGCCGGCTTGTATAGTGGGCCTTTTTACGTTTCGTTAATTTTGCTCTTCGCCCGTAATATTCTGTTGTCCGTACTTGAGGCGTGACTAAATCTCTCGCTCCACATAGATGTTATCCGACAATAGTCCGCGAATTAATATCGTATTGACCATATTTACGTATTTACGGACACGACGAGTTCACTTTTGACAATGGTATAACACCTCTCAGTTCTGAACATAGTTCATCCTGTCGATTAGCAACAAAGAGATTACCTGTATTAAATGTCTTTGATTAGCAATAAAATTCTACAGAGCACAAGCCGCAGAGTACCTACTGAGATATACATTACTATTTTAGGGAATCTGAAGAAGTTTCTATAAATTAATTTTAAAAATACAAACATAAGAATTACACAATTCTTATAAGAAAGGCCCTACATTCCCCATTTTATCAAAATTTTAGACTCAGTAGTTTACAGGAAAACCTAAACCTAAATTCCTGTCCCAACTTTGTCCGATTTTGCTCAAAATTTAAATTTGAGGACAAATTGAGCACAGCTACGTTCCCTGTAAATATCGTCCCGATCGGTTGAGAAAGTTCTGCTGGTACTGTCTGAAAAATGGTACGTAGCCCTCAGCACGCGAGTGGTACTCGCAACTTGGCCAACTATTTAAATGTTCGTAATTGTCTGAATAAGGTTTATAGGGAAAGAAAAATGGTGAAAAAGTTGCCCTGAAAAATGAAAATTTTCGGGAAAAACTGAAAGTGCTTTTTTCTATGAGATTTTTGTATGAACTCAAGACCATAATAGGGGATGAAAGTCAATACTGGCGTAGCTAGTTTTCAATAAAAGAGTAGATGAGACTACCTACCTATTTATGTTTTGAAATATTTCCTCAGTATAAACAATTCTGAAACAAACATTTGAATAGAAAATAAAGACAATGACGCATTGTCTAAACTTAACAATATTTATATTGACACAAGAGATCTTTCATTATTTTTATTACAGAAATATTTCTCTGCCCCCACCCCGCATAAGCAATAAAAAAATTAAAATCATAAACATACTATGCTATGATTGTATACAAATAAATTAAAGACTGACTGTAATTTTAAAAAATACCAAAATCTAAATGCGGTATGTATAGATTGTAGATGCTAAATGCTATTTACATACGAGTAAGTATAAATTCTAACTGTTTTTAGAATTTACGTTTATTTTCAGTAATTATAAAGCTTACAAATCCTATAATTTATTATAATATTATCATCTGAGTTTCTACTTTCTACACCAAACGGCACAAATTTGTAGTTTTCTATAATTGAACTATATTTGTGCCTATAAAACCCTACAATGAAGTTTGATACAAATGGAAAATGCAGTGATTATAGAGTTGTATTTTTTTAGAATTTGCGGAAGATAAAAAAATATTTAAATATTTTAAACATATAATTACAGTCAGAACGTGAACTTTTCATAATAAATTCAGTAAATAAATACCTACATCAAAAACGGTAAATAATAGATTTGTACTTACTATTTATTAAACAGGCAAAGGAGCCTTCTTCTGGGTCGACTGGGATGGAAATCGTCCCTAATACGCCCTACCTGCCAGCTCCGGGTGCAAAGCACTCTAGAAGAAGATTAAGTGGTGCAGCACGCAGACGCCTGAAACATCTAATGGCAGATAATGTAGACTACAATTCTGCGCGCGTTGCCTGCTTAAAACCAAATACCACCTCTTCTAATGACTCGAAGGCGATAAAACGCAATCGATCAGAAGAAGAATCACCAAAGGGGCAGCCTATGAAAGCCCGTAAGTTAACCCACACTCTCCCCAAAAACACCTATGGGGAGGTTGCTAGCTCTGTGCGAGTCGGGATTCGAGATAAAGTCCCGATGAGCGACGACAAAATTGTAGCAGCACGACAGGGTATTGTTCTTGAATTGAGCAAAAATAAAGAGCAAGGGACTGGACCACGTTTCCTGGGTGTTTCACACAAGCCCGGATGGTTCCTTGTTACCTGCGCGAATGAAGCAACTAAGGACTGGCTGGTTGCACACATGGGCAATATTAGACCCTGGCCTGGAGCCGAGCTTTCTGTGATTCCAGAGAGTGAACTTCCCAGGCCAGTCATTGGCACGGTCTATATACCAATCATAGAGGCCGTGAATATAAATGTAGCCCTTCGTGCCCTGAGAGCGCAAAATGTGGGCCTGAACACCGAATTGTGGAAAGTGCTGCATAGTGAGGGTGATGCGAGAGGTAACAATGTGACCTTCTCGATGGATGACCTCTCTGCACGGGCGCTTCGAGGAATGGGATTTCGGCCACAGCTTGGATTCAGACAAGTGCAGTTTCGAATCAAGGAAGGGACTGCAAAAGCCCTCCATCCATCATCTGCAGCAACACCAGCAGAAACCATAACAAGAGAGGGGGGAACCACAACCCCTGCGGATCCCGGTACTTCAACCGACTCTATGACGAGACAGGTGACGCAGCTGTCACATGAGACGAGGATGAAAGAGGTATCTCATCCTCTGAACACCTCGTCGCATGCACATAAAACCTTACCGCCTGGATCGTCATCGGGACACGTGGTGGCGGGCCGTAGTGGGGGAGCTCAGAGGCCCCCCTTTCCTATTCCGCCAAATCGAGGGCGATATCGCAATCGAGGCAGTGGAAAACTTCCACACAGAGGTAAAAATACTGGGGCATCTAGACCCCCCCCCTCCTTAAATAAATAAATAAATAAATAAGTCAATAAATAAATAAATAAATAAATTATTAAATCAATCAATTAATTAATAAGTTGATAAATAGATATATTAATATTGGTAGTATTTAACTTAAAATGCAAGAATTTAGGACTAAGATAATTCAGGCAAATTTACACCATGCCAAGGCGGCCTCTGCAGTTTTGGAAAGAACCTTCTGCAGTCAACATCTTGACATAGCCTTAATTCAGGAACCTTGGATAATAAATTCAAACATAATGGGACTTAACGCTGCTGGACGACTTTACTATAACGCCAATGGCGACAGACCAAGAGCTTGCATTCTCTTCGGTAAGAGCGTGAATTTTACACCAATACCGAAGTTCTGCACTGATGACCTAACTGCTGCTTTTGTAAACCTTAAATGTGGAACAAAGTTAAGCATAATAGTGTGCTCTGCCTACTTACCGGGAGAAAAATCTAATCCCGCTGAAGATCTTAATCATTTAGTGGATTTTGCACGTGCACATAAAACTGAACTGCTGGTGGGTTGTGATGCAAACGCCCACCACATCAGCTGGGGGAGCACAAATAACAATCAACGAGGTGAGTTACTCTTTGATTTCCTCCTTACAAATTGCCTTTTAACGTTGAACAGGGGTTGCATCCCAACTTTTGTTACAAAGAATAGGCAGGAAGTACTAGATATAACTTTTTCCACGGTAAACATTGCCAGAAAAGTTAACAACTGGCGTGTTAGTGATGAGACATCAATGTCCGATCATCGACACATCAGGTTTGAAGTAGCATTCAATGGCAACTACGTTCAACAGACTTTTAGGGACCCTAAAATGACATCCTGGGAGTCGTATGAAAATATACTCAAAAAACACGTGGAGGAGCTCCCGAAAAACATAAAAACTCCAACATCGCTGGAACACTCGGTGGCCTTGATCTCACAAGGTATAATTGATGCCTATGAATCAAGTTGCCCCATTAAGACTATTAAATCCAACGGTAAAGTCTCCTGGTGGAATAATAAACTAGAGGAACTCCGTAGACACACCAGGAAACTTTTTAATAAGGCTAAACGTACACATGATTGGACACAATACAAAAAGGCCTTAACTGAATATAATACGGAAATCCGGAGAGCTAAAAGAGCCTCCTGGAAAAGGTTCTGCGAGAGCATCAACAACATGCCTCAAGGAGCAAGAGCGCATAAAATTCTAGCAAAGGCCTCTCCACACCAACTCGGATTACTAAGAAGGCCTGATAACACCTTCACTTCTTCCGAGGAAGAAACCTTGAACCTGCTAGCTTCAACTCACTTTCCTGGATCACTTCCACATCTGGACCAAGTGGGAACACCTGGAAAACACCTCCAACATAGACCTCAATCCGAGGACTGGAGGCTGGCATCCAGCGTTTTCAGACCCAACCAGATAAGATGGGCTGTTAGCACTTTCAAACCATACAAATCAAGTGGACCGGATGGAATATATCCTGCACTCTTACAAAAAGGAATCGATGTGCTAATCCATCCTCTGGTAAAAATATTCAGAGCAAGCTTTGCCTGGGGTAGAATACCGGAACCTTGGACTAAGGTCAAAATTTTGTTCATCCCAAAATCTGGCAAAAAGGACTATTCATTGCCAAAGTCCTTCAGGCCCATTAGCCTTACCTCATTCCTGTTAAAAACAATGGAAAAGGTAATTGAACAACATATCAGAGGGAATGCATTAATACATAGACCTCTACAAACCACTCAACATGCCTATCAGAAGGGAAAATCAACTGAAACAGCCCTTCTCAAGTTCATCGATAAGGTCGAAAAGGCACTAGAGGATAAACAAATTGCTCTCTGCGCATTCTTAGATATAGAAGGCGCCTTTGATAACACTCCCACTAGAACACTAATTGGGGGGCTGATTGACAAGCAGGTTGACCATACAACAACTAAATGGGTAGAATCAATGCTGTCAAACAGAGTTGCAATACTAACACTTCATGGAACTACCATAGAAACAATAACATCAAGGGGTTGCCCGCAAGGAGGAGTGCTCTCGCCTCTCCTGTGGACACTTGCTGTTGACAAACTCTTGGCTACTCTGAACAATCTTGGCTTAGACACAATCGGTTATGCAGATGATCTTGCAATTACCGTTCGAGGAACATGCCAAATGACCATCACATCCAGAATACAAAGAGCTCTCAACATCACGTTAAATTGGTGTAAAGAGAACGAATTATGCATTAATGCAGACAAGACAATAGTAGTCCCCTTCACTAGGAAGAGAAAAATCGACAAACTGACTCTACCAAAGATAGGTGGCAAGACTATACAATTTTCTAATGCTGTTAAGTACCTGGGAATTACTATAGATCAAAAGCTCATGTGGAACACGCATTTGGAAAACGTCACCCAAAAAGCCAAAATTACAATGGGCACTTGTTCCAGGCTAGTAGGGAAGACTTGGGGTTTAAAGCCCAAAATTTCACAATGGCTGTACACTGCTGTGGTAAGACCTACGATAACATACGCCGCAGCAGTGTGGTGTAACAAAACAAACCAAATAACAGTCATTAATAAATTGAGTGGATTGCAGCGAACAGCCTGTGTCATGACCACTGGAGCAATGTCTACAACTCCAGGGGCGGCGCTCAATGCCTTGCTGAACCTGCCGCCACTTCACATTTATTTGCGCAAGGAGGCGAGGGCCTGCATGCAAAGAGTAACAGACCTGGGAGAGATTTCATGGCATTCACAAACACTGATTTCGCTGCAAAAGTCTACACAAGACGATCCTGTTATGCAAATGGCAACAGACACCATGCTCCCGCATAACAACTTTATTAAACTATACACTGTGGAATTGCCAAGTAAGGACGATTGGCTACATAACAAAATACCGCCTTACGAAAACCACAGCTTAATATGGTTTACTGATGGCTCCAAAATGGGACATAATGTAGGC
Organism: Nemapogon koenigi; assembly: GCA_963924495.1. NCBI lineage: Eukaryota > Metazoa > Arthropoda > Insecta > Lepidoptera > Tineidae > Nemapogon > Nemapogon koenigi. The sequence goes on along the minus strand of OZ004641.1, from coordinate 529,933 downwards.
TGTGGAATATATGGTGTTGAACCACTCTTCAAAGAAGCAATCAATCTGGGCAAACATGCCAGTATATTCCAGGCTGAGGTATACGCGCTAATTATATGCGCTGAAGCTAACATACAAAAGCACTACATAAACAAGAAAATTTACATACACTCAGACAGCAAAGCGGCTCTCTTGGCCATCAACTCCTACACTATATCCTCTAAGCTGGTCATGAACTGCGTTGATGTACTGAACAGACTGGGTAGCAAAAACCAGGTTATTCTTAAATGGGTACCAGGGCACTCAGGGATAGAAGGTAATGAAATTGCCGACTTCCTGGCACGTGCAGGGGCTAAGGATACACAGTATGGACCTGAACCGTTTTGTGGAATTCCTAAAAGCCTAACTAGAAGGATTCTGATAGACAGGTGCAATAAGGAATCAGTACAACACTGGCACAACTCGCCAGTACAGCACCATGCCAAGTTACTTATAAAGGGACACATGCAAATACTTTCGAATGAACTTAACTCACTCAGTCGAACAAATCTTCGTAGCATCACCAGAATACTTACTGGACACTGCAAATTGAACAGTCATATGTTCAATCTAAAACTATGCTCAACGAAGACATGTAGATTCTGCCAAACAGAAGAGGAAACAGCACTACACATTTTATGTGAATGTGGACCTCTCATGCGGAAAAGATATACTCACCTGGGAGAACATGTGTTGAGACCAGCTGCGGTACAAACAATCACTGCAAAACGCCTGCTGAAATTCCTAAAGGGAATAGGTATCTGCAGTGAAATTTGACAAGGAAAAAAAAAAAAAAAAAAGGGAGATCACAATAAGCCTATTTTGGCTGCAGTGATACAGCTCTGTATAAGACTGAAATAGCCCTAACCCCAAATAATAATAATACTATTTATTAAAAGTTTTGGAAATAAATCACCAAAGTTAGATATAATAGCAGTCATTTAGGTACGGTAGCGGATACATCAATATCAAAGTATTTCTAACTACATAGGTGCGAGGTAGTTATTTACAAGTAAATATTGCTTTCTAAGTGTTTCTGTTACTAAAATATGTGTAAACACACTGGATGAAGGATGACTCTTATCTACTTTATGTACTTATGTTATTTTCTTATTATTATTGTTTTATTAGATTTCCATCCCCTATTATGATGTATGGTCTTGAGTTAATACAAAAATCCTTAGAAAAAAGTACTTTCAGTTTTTCCAGAATTTTCCTTTTCCGATTTTTCTTTCCCTAAAAACCTTATTCAGAATATTACGAACATTAAAAAAAGCCAAATCGGTCCAGCTGTTCTCAAGTATTCAAATATTCATTCTTTAATCGATCATTGGAAATGGATCCCCAGCAAGTCCCCTTGTTGTTTTATCTCATACATGAGGTAATAGGAAAATAACAACGAAAATTCTTACTGATTGAGCAATTTGCGAGTATTTTGTTTTCGTTTAGGTTTTCCTGTACACTATAAGACAGTCATGAAACTCTATATATATATATGTTTCAACATTTTCGTCTAGTAGATTTGGATAAAATAAGCTATGACAGACAGACACTAGAGTGACTCTATAAGGGTTTCTGTTTTATTATCGAATAATACGGAACCCTAAAAATTCTTAGAATAAGTACTGTGAGGAATAGTGTATTTTAGAAATATCTTCATTATCTCATAGATTTATTTCCCGGATTCGTTTCCATCGTATATGGAACATGGATCAACAGTAACACCTAATAATCGATGCATCAATAGACGATCCAAAATAGGATGTGTTAATTACAAGAGGTTCTGACACTTGACTTTCGTAACGGCTTATGAGAATATTGACCAATTCTTTTTCTATTTATGGCCACGGCTTCGCTTGTGTATATTGTCGAAATCTGAAAATTTAGCACAGGTAACCCGTTACACATTTTGAAAATTGGTAGCTTGTTTCATTATTTATGTTGTCTACAAATAATGCTAAGTTTCAAGAAAGTCCGACTGAACAATATTTTTATCTACATACTTTTATATCTCTTCTTTTACCCAGCAATTTCAGCTTGGAAAGAACATGCATAGCTAACAACAATAAAATACAGCCAACATTCTTGCCACTATGCCACTCGGACTTTATCTTTTAAATAATTGTTTTTAAAATATAAATTTTAACTAATTTTTTATTTAAGTAAGTTTATAAATTAATATAATATATATTAAAATAAGTTTGTAAATTGTAATCTATACTAATTATTATAAAGAGGTAAAGTTTGTAAGTTTGGGTATAGGCCATAGGGGGTAATCTCTTAACCTACTGCACCGATTCTAAAAACTATTTCACGAATAGTTAGCGAAGTCGGGGCTGAAAGTTCGAAAATATAGTAATTTTTTTTCTATGTTGTGTGGGTCTCAGATCTGAGGTAGGTATAGGATGTAGATTGCACTAGACAAGCATTTGGGTTTATTCACTTTGACTGCCCACCACCTCCTCTTAATATAGGATGATTATGAACACTTAGCAAGGTAGGTGTTTCGTAAAGTACATATTAGCTGCATGCTATCAATATCAGTGTATCATTAAAATTAGAAAGGCCAACATAGATTTGGTGTATTGTCGCCGTGGGGGCCACTCGACTGTTTTTCTCACGAGTACACTTTCTTACTAATAATGATGAACTTTTTGACAATTTGATATACATTGATGGTCTTAGAAAGTAGAGCTATAACGATTATATTCATTATAAGCTTGCTAAAATTCCTTGAAGGCTACATTTCTTGTACTTTGCATGTCTTTTGAAATTTTGATTATTAGTCTTGCAAATGTAAAATAGTTTAAAAAACGTATGAAAATGGTACATGTAGAGATGACAACCTTTGATTATACGATAATAATAGAAAACGGATCTTAAAAACTTTCTACCACGCAGTTTGGTATTGTAAGATTTAGGTTTAAAATTCCAGCCATAAAGGGATAATTACAAAGGTAGGGAAAAACATAATATATTTTGGTTGAATTTACTTCAAAAGTAACATTCAGCAAGTTCTACTGCCCCCGCGACCTTGACCACGAAGAATGCATCTCACTGCGAAGATAAAATCTTCCCAGTCTTCTTGGTCATGCTTGCGGGGCAGGACATATTAAAAAATACATCCATTTTTACATGGTTTCGAAAAAATAATGAATAGATCTAATATGAATCTATAAAAGAGGGAGATTTTGTCTTCCACTGGGTACACTGGGACCAGATTTTGGGAGCTGTAAGGGAGCTGTAAGGGAACCCGTGAAAAAAAGAAAGAGTAATATGCAGCAGCAATGTATTCAAAATAAAAATATGATCAGTACAAAGGTCGGTATGTCACTGATTATAGGGTATGTGGTGTATAAAACGGTTTATTCGGCTCGACTTAGCTGCAATGTTACTCATTGATGTTTCAAGATTATATACCTTAACTTATTACAATGTCATACCAAAACGAACGCACTTCCACGCCATTTATACTTAACGGAGTGGCCAGCCACTTCAACTATATTGCCTTTATTATTGACCCAATCAGCTAAATACATATGTACTGCTTTTACGTCGCCTCCAAAAAGACTTCAAAGCTCTGAAATGAAAATTAAATCTGTAAAATATGTAATTTAATTTACTGTTCTATACCTATATTAGGAAATATGGACGGTTGAAATAAGCTTGTCGCTAATAAGTTTCCTTTTAATAAGATGCAGATCCCTTGATTCCAAAGATGCCAACAAATATTTTTCCGGGATAAAAAGATACTTAGCCCCGTTCTCCAATTTTCTCTGTACAAAAAAAACACGTAGAAGAAGGGCAAATATACAAAATTTCCTACTGTTACAGGGTAGACAGACAGAGAAATTCAAACGCGATCGACTTGTAACGCAGCAGAAACACAATGCTATATAGTTAACTTACAATCACTCAAATTACCAGATCTATCACGTAATTTAGAATAAATTGAGTCGAACTTTCACCTCGACTGACATTCACAGATATTTATTGGCTATGTATGAATTTCTATAAAAAGTTTTAAAAAGTAAGTACAGTGTGGTTCAATCTATCATTTCTACATTTTCGACAACAAATATGTACATACATTAAAAGCCCCCGGGAACCGGCCACAGGGTACCCAGCGGAAGACAAAGTCTTCCTCACTTATCCGAAGGTTTTGAGACTATACCCAGTGATTGCTACTTACTCTATGTCTATACCTAACGAGTGGCCAGCTGTGTTGAGGTATGTAGATGGAAAAGCTTCTTTGAAAAGGTTTGTCGGATAATGTACATACATGTTTATTATAAAAAAACCCATTGGAACATGGTCGGATGTGGGGGGATCAAACCCGCGATTTCTCAGTTGTTTTATCCAGTCGACCACCGACGCCCCGACAACGAAAACAAATACATAGTATATTTTCCTATCTTAAAAAACACATAAACAAACAATTTTCAAGGACACTCTCTGGCCTTGGCGTTCGAGTTAAAACAAAAGCAGCCAACCCCACATAGACATCAGTAACAATGTCCACTTGACGTTGAGTTGTCCATATAAAACAGAACATGTGGCAAGTCTTACTTAAAACTTAATGGACCTATAGGTAAGGTATGTGTCACTTCTTAACATAAGTTGTATTTTTAACCGACTTCCAAAAAAAGAAGGAGAAGGATCTCAATTCGGAACTTATGTTTTTTTTATGTATGTATGGACATTGATTACTCCGCCAGTTGTGAACCGATTTTGATGGTTTCTTTTTTAATCAACAGATAATTCTTCCGGATTGGTCCCATTATTATCTCATAAAAATTGGTTCATTAGTTTTTCAGAATATTGAAAAAACTGACCTTATAAGTCAATTTTTCGTAAGATCTCGATGAAATATGCACCGATTTTGACGACTTATTTTTTTAAGGATATAATAATTTCTCGACATTATCTCACAGTCATATGACGAAAATCGGTTCAATAATTTTTCAGAAATTCAGTAATTTGTCTATGTTTACTGCTGAAAATTATATCAGAGAAAAGCCTTAGCAACGGTTGCTATTGACACGAAGTTGTAAATTTTCGTATCGACGATGGTCTAGCGGCTAAAGGTATGGGGTGCAGCGCAGGATGCACATTGCACATGGTTCAAATCCCATCCACCGCAGTATTTTTTTTTAATTTTCCATCAATTTTTTTTAGTTGCGTTATTATTTGTTTCTCAGGGCAGCATAATCAATAAAAAGGGAGAAATAAACCTTTTAAAAAAAGTGTACCGACTTCAAAAATTTGCACTGAAAAGTAAGAAATAATAAAAAAATCGTCGTAGAATTTGAAGACGGCTGGTGCAAAATTCACTAATCTAGACCAATTCACTAATCTGCGATCATCAGTACCTACATACGAACATAGATAATATTGAACAGATCTTTATCTTCTTAGATGTTTACTTAATTTTGTATCCTAATTTGGCACCAACCGTCTTCAAATTCTACGACAATTTTTTTATTATTTCTTACTTTTCAGTGCAAATTTTTGAAGTCGGTACACTTTTTTTTAAAACGTTTATTAGAAGCACGCACATACTATTCTTAATGAATATTTGTCCTTAGCATTTTAGCACAAGTGAAATTTGAAACACCGGTTTAAATTCCAACTCTCTTATTTACCAAGCTATCGTGCGACTGCGGCATTTCTTCAACTTGTCATTACTTTTATCCACGGTGGCTATCGATGATTTGAGCAAATAATTTTACCAAAATGCAAAAATGTATAGAAACAGCAACATTTTAGAAGCCTCGGGCTAAAGCGAACATCTGCCCATTAAGCTAACCAACCTGTTATTATTAAAAGAACATCTCTGAAGGTTATTTTTTTGCAAATCCTCTGAGAAATAGCAGTGCTTTCTCTGTTTCTCGCTTCTTATTATTATTGTATGAGTTGAGACGCGATGGCTTTTGGATGAAATTGGTACAGGATAGGTTTGAAAATTGTAATGAAAAATACGTGGGAAAAGAATTTGAGAATGTGACATGCACTCATTTCGTTGTGTTTCAAATCGAACTTATTATTTAGTGTAAGAAACGCCAAGCGCGAGTCGTATTTACCTAAGGGTTCTGTAAAAATAACTGTTAAATATTTGAATTACATTTCATGTTAAATTTTATTAAAACTTACATTCGGTTGTTTGTATATAATTAATGTAATATAATTATACAAATATTTTAAGAGCAAGAAAAAAGGGGAAAAAATTGATTTTTGTAATAAGACAGTCAATTGATTAGTAGTTACGTCTTTTGCCCGCCAGATGGCGGAGAGAGAGGGTGCGTTGGCCAGCAAGAAAAATGGTCGCTTGGTTGTAACTGTATAATATTTTATTTTGTTTTAATTGTTTAATTGTGCCAAAAGTTCCGTAGCATTTTTTCGAAGATTTTAGTTTAGGTTTATTCCATACTTTTTCAAAATTTTAGACTTACTAGATTCGGAGATAAGGGGGGGGGGGGGTCTCTCTCAAATTTCGTATATTTAAACTATGCATTTTAAAATTATAAAAAAACATGATGGTCTTGAAAAAAAAATTGTTTCCCCAAAATCGAAATTCGATAATTTACGCTACACGTCTTTGATTGGGTCATCAAACTCTACAAAATGTACCAAATTTCAACTTTTTTTTCGTTCAGTAAATTCGGAGAAAATAAGCTGTGACAGACTGAAAGACAAACAGACATACACATGTTCGGAACCCTAAAAAAGAAAGTTTGTCTTGATTTGTGAACAAGGTTATTAATTAAATTATAAATCACACCTATCCGTTGCTACGGTTTGGCTTAAAAGAAGGACAAATAAACAAACAAAAAACACTTTCGCATTTTTAATATTACTTAGTAAGAGTTAGGATAGGAAATAAGTCAAGTGAATCCGTGGGAAAATGCTGCTAACATGCTTTATCACAACGGATCCCTAAAATTATGATAGAATATGTACTGAAGTAGCCAATCCTTGCTGCCGGCGGATTACTGGATGATTACTGAAGAATGTGGTAGCAGGAGCACGCGATGGTTGTGAACAGAATTTTCAATTCTAAATTTTTCCTTTTGTGTAATTCGGGTGAAGAGGAATTTGACTTTTTTGCACAACGAAGGACAAAGGTTTATGACCAGATGGCCCGAAATTGAAATTTATTCAGTTAAAAATTGATGCCCTAGGCAGCTTTTTAAATGTTTTTGGGAATCCATTTTACCATTACCGTTCATTATCTATACTTCTAGTGATCCAGCCCAACAAGAAAACAAATATGTCAAGAAAATTGACAAAAAACTTTTTCTTCAACTTGACTCACCAATACTCGTACCGTCAATGTGACGTCCTTGTGAACTAATCCGTCTAATAGTGAAAACTTGAACCAAATCCGTTAAGTAGTAACGGTGATAATGATGCACAATTAAAATCTATATGTAAAGCCTCTCAAGATAGGCGGCATGCCGGAGTCACACAATAGAAAACACCCAAATCAACAACCGTCTCCATTCCAGATACTATCTTTACTGACAATAGAACAGTAATATACTCTACAGAAGATTTGTATCATTTTTTGTCCGTCTGTCTGCCTGTGCGTCAGAGTACATCTCTATGACAACCTGTTCCGTCATTAACAAATCGTAAAATCTGTCAAAACATCAATTCACTGTCCGCAATCCTATTATACCCATAATAGCACTACTTCAAATTTTTTTTCGGACCTACCTTCATTTTGCAGGTGCCTTACAACTTGTGAATTATAAAAAAGAGGCGCCTAAGGATATCCTATTGTAGTTTTTATAACACTTCTTGTAAATTTTTTTTCAACCTGTCCATTCGAATGGTATTTCAAGTGCGATTTCAGAGTCCGAACAAACCGCATTTTATTGCACAAACACAGGTGGCGCTAAACATTTTATTATATAAAGGAGTTTTTATACAACAGTTGAACGGATTGGGATAAAATTCACTAAAATACATTATGCTGGATTGACACAAATATATATTACTTAGATTATATATACATACATAATATAGATGTTTATTTCTCACATATAATAAAAGGCCCATTAGAGGGACTGTGAAAAGGAATCAGAACTATGCAACCAAGATAGAGTATGTGCATGGTAGCTTTCAATATGTATATGAATGTAGTTTTGTGAATCCGTCCGTGTTTGTCCCTTCAACTTCATATGATGCCCCTGTGTCTACTTTTTGCCAGTTGTCCATATTATATATATGGACCTAGATGTGTCACTTCTTTTACAGAAGCACGAGGTTCTTATAGAAATTTGGTGCTTAGCATTTTTGCCACGAGTGGAAATTGAACCGGACCCTCCCGTTCTCAAGTCAACGCTCTACCAATCGACTCCTTTAAATTACAAAACAATTTAAAAACAATAACATAATACATAATATAACGATCACCTATGTATACCAAAGCCTAAAAATTTCATCATATAATATAGAGATATAAGTACATGCAAGACCTTATATCGAGAATGACGCAAAAACTCGTAAATTAGTAGCAAACACTGAAGTAACTTTTTGACACATAGCGATCAAATGAACTAAAGGCACAGGTTATTAAATATGCAGAGAGGAAACACTGTAGAAAGAAATGAACAATCCTACGACGACGACGACGATATTACCTACATGCTGTATTACACCATACCGTTTGTAGTTTTGCTCAAAGATTTAAATCAGTATTTTTCTAGATCGATGGCATATATGGCTTCGCTAAACAAAACATGTGCTAAAAAACATTTTTGTCTCTCTTACTCTCACGCATTTTACACTGTTTCGTTCTCTGTATAATGACAGCTTTCAGCGAGAACATTTTTATTCGTGCGCCATTATTAATTTAACGACCGATTTAAATCTCAGCACAAATGTCGCAATTTTCAAAATTAAAATCTAACAATATCATGGAATTGTTTAAATTTACATACATAACTGTTTTTAGAATTTAAATCTGTTTGTCTGTCTGTCCCAATGTTTATAAATAATCATGTGAGCAATAATACCAGAATAATACGTGCAGATCCGTGGAGTAGCATCTAGTATTTATAATATAAAATTATCTAGGTGAAATAATGGCAAAATGCTGGAAGCAATTTCCCCTCGATGTTGGTTTGTTGAGTGAGGAAAGGAGGCAGTCAACTACATATTCATTAAACTGTGTAGAAACTAGAAACCTGTATGAATACCATCATTGTTCCACGGGCCAGTATGTACGGGACCACTTAGCAGTCTCGATAGTTTTACAACGGAACTCGATCTGGTCTCTAACTCGCACTTCCTTTCCCGCAGTTGCACTAAGTGAGTTTGATTAGTTGTTAATCACCATTTTACAGTAGTTGCTTATATGGCTATACCTAAACAACACGACCAAAAAGTCTATAGGTAAGCAAGAATGATTCAAATCAAGAATACCAAAGTGTGTGTGTTTGTTTGCCCTTCTTTGATGTCATTTTTTGCATGGATATAGTTGGAAGGTGACATAAGCTACTTTTTATCCTGGAAATCCTTTGGGAGAAATTCATATGTCACATTTCAAAAATTTCCAAGGGCGAACCCGGGGCAGCAAGTTAGTAATTAATTACATAATTTTTGAATTTTGTATAATGCATGGTAAAATAAAAATAAAAACGGAACCTTTGTAACGGGTTTTTCTTGAAAACTATATATGTATATACCTACTACCTAAATTATCAAGCGAACTCTACCGGGCCCTAGAATGTCATCAGTCATCACTTTCTTCCCGTGACGGTCGATTTTTCGATGTTAACCCCCATTCCGAAACCTGTGTTCATTTTGTTAATTATCACATTTTAATTGGTAATTTTACCCTTTATCGTAACATCAGCATAATAATTTGTCGTATTTCGTCTAGCCGAGCATGTATGAAAGGTATGATGAATATAAAAGAAGCGAAAGAAGCATGCTAGGATCGTAACAGATGGCATTCGATTCGTAGGAGACTCTGGGTGCGTGGTCACCGGACGCTAGAGTTTTTGCTAATAAAATCGGGAAAATACTTCTAACGGAGACCGGCGATCCACGCTCCAATTAAAGCCTTTTTCATACAACGCATAGCGCTTGAAATTCAAAAGGGTAACGCGTTAGGTATGTGTTCTAGGCACTATGGCAGCGGATTCGGACTCTCTGGAAGAAATTTTTAATTTGTAGTTTTGAGATTTTTTAATTATTAAGTTATATTATTTATTGTTAAATTTTATTCTACACAATTCTATCCTACATCATTTTGTTATGTTTCTGACGGATTAGACAGCATACGCCATGAAAACTCACTGGGGCCAACTTTTGTACGACTTGACTCACTTCTTATACCTACTGTTCCTTAACATTATATGTCCATGTTTATACCTAATTAATACATATGTTCTGAACATGTTCTTGGAAAAATATAGAATTGTTGTTTCTTCGCATTCAATAAATAATCTATTATCAATTTATTATGGATAGTTCTAAATGACTTGTGACTCGCCATCCACTTGGTAGAAAATGGCTATGGGAGTCCATGCGTATGAAGGTGAAAAATCTCTCTATATAAAAGGCGATATCATAGATAGGTACGAAGTTTCATTGCATTGTCCTATCTCATACCTGGTTATTTGTGAAACAGATCCTGAAACTTTTTTTCTTGTGCTCTTCCCGCTCAAAATTTAATATGCGAAATGCACTGTACTACGACTAACCCATAACAGACACACGTTTCCTATAAACTATATTGGTGACACAACACACAACAGCTGAATAAACACCCAGTCAATGTGTATTTCATAAACTAACTGAATTGAAACTTGTTTTCAATTTAAAGACTCTATTAATATGTATCAAAATGATTTCGCCATATTTCAAATGAAATATTAGGTATACAACTGCGTCGGTGGTCGAGTGGTTAAGACTCCCGGCCACATACCAATGGGATTTTAAAACTAAAAACTTATTAGAGGCCTGGGACTGTTAACACGGTTTCGGGAGCTGTAGGACATCCTGTGAAGAAAAAAAATTATACATTCATACGTAAATAAATAAATAGACACCTATAGCGCGGAAACATAATAAGCAGAATAATTGTTTTTGTGTATAAATTAATATTGATTACGGGTCACGCTGTCCTGAGACGTGCGACATGCACTCTAACGGGGACAAACTGCAGAAATCTTTTGTTTCAAAGTAAAACTGAACCTGTCTGTCTGTCTATCTGTCCAATAATGATCTGACACAGAAGATTTTCTCAACTTTAGATATTTGAGTGCATTATACTGTTATACTCATATGGAATAAGAAGAATGAAAGTAAGACAAATGCAGTGGAAATGCGGTCTTTATGTAGAATGTGTGATATAAATAGTATTGATTGACCGCATCCAGAACGATGTCATTAGAGAAGAATACGAAGTGGAAGATGATGTTGTGACTAAAATGAAGCTAATTAAAAGAAATAAGAATGCAGATTGACTAAAAAGGTTTTATGGCAGAAGTGAAAGTAAATCCTGTCAGAGGACGACCTAGATGTTCTTTTATTAAACATATAGGTAAAAAATGTATTGATCAGTAGATACACACAATCGCCGAGCAGGTATGAAGTGTATGATGAATATAAAAGAAGCCAAAGAGGTATGCCAGGCTCGCAGCGAATGGCATTCGATTGTCTTTGCCTATCCCTCTTGGGTTAAAAGGCGTGATGATATGATAGATATATACACCATATTACCGTCGGTCTTTAAAAGCATCTTAACTTTTTAAACCGTTAAAAAACCGTATCTCTGTACAAATAGTCTAGGTTGGTATTGCGTCTAGATACAAAAAAATCGGTACATACCGATTGGGTATAGAATTCACACTTACGCAAGTGGGAGCGATGTTTCTGTGGGCGGTGTTAGCTGTACCAATTAACGAGGACTAAGATCTTAGCGGATTGTTGAGTCTAGAAAGTTGTAGATATCTAGATTTTTAATATATCTTCACGCCTGCGTTTCATAGAGATAGGCAGAGATGATCAAGCACCAATCCTCTCGCATTTCATACATTATTTTTTTATAGACCGCATTCAATTACAAAATTTTCGTTTAGCATTCCTCGTTTAATTTTTTTTATACCTACTTTGAAATTGTTATTATAAGTAGCATACAACAATATAAAAAAACCCTTAAAAATAAATCTAAATAACTAAATAAACCAGCCCAAGGTTACCGTCCACAGATTAGTAATGTAAGTAAGATAAATAGAGAAGAGCGAGATTGCGCGGTAGGTACAACATGCATTTCCCCGTTGAATAGCGATGCTGATTCGTTGAGCGAGGAAAACTCTGGTCACCAGAGGATGTAGTAATTATTATTTAATCTATGCCAGAGGAGACGAATCAGTCGTGGGGATCTTTAATACACTTTTTGAAATTTGAATCGCAGGACCTAGAATTTCTACACCAAACGACACATTTGTAAATAGAACCAAAAACTCAATGTTTGGAACTCAAAACTTTATGGACTCAAAAACTACTGGACAGAGTTGAAAAAATCTTTTTATATCTTAATACAACGCGTATGATGTAGCGAGGGATCACCTACTAATAAAATATTATAAAACCAAGTTCCCCGCCGCGTCTGTTTGTCTGTCTATCTCTGCCCTAAATGTAAAAACTACTAAACTGATTTTATTGCGGTTTTTAATATTACATAGGTTGATTCACCAGGAAGGTTTACAAGTATTAAACATGGACCTATCATGTGTAGGAGCTGAGCAATAACAGTATAAGTGAATCAAGTCGGGAAAAAAGTTAGGCCCAACGAGTTTTCATAGCGTATGCTGTTTAATCCGTCAGAGATATAACAAAATGATGTAGAAAAGAATTGTGTAGAATAAAATGATCTACATAAAGGCCGGGGTAGCATATGTCTATCTCTAATAGACAAGCAGTATTATTAGTAGTAGTATTAAATTCTATAAAGCTCGTCTAAACCATACATCTTGAAAGATAAATATGTGCAGGCAATTCATCGCTCTTTTTATGTGACGCGTACACGAGATTATTACTAACAAACAAATGGGGTTGTTTGGGGGCGCGTGCTAAAAAGTATTATATCAGGGGATCAACAATAGGGTGACGTGACAGAGGGTGACATGAACTTGACGTGTCCAATTCATCTGCAACGCATCTGTTGCTTTGATTTTTACCATTTGGTCAAACTATGTAGGAAAGTTATGAGAGCATAAAGAGCGATAAAATAGCTTTGATTTTTTATACTTCTGATCCGTGGGGTTAGACTCGAAGGCCAAAAACGACGGGTCAATCCACCAATATGGTCAGTCAATGAATGCCTGACTCGGGAATGTCCGAGCAAATTGCTGGGTCTGACAAAGACAGTACACGGTTTCCCCCAGACATTCTAGTATCTGTACGTTTTTCATAATTCAACCCCTAAAGGTGCAAAGTTTGTATGGACAAGAAATAATATATTTATGGTCTTTATATGATAGTAAACATAAATACCGATTTCTGTATTTTTAGAAATTCAACCCCACCCCCATTATCTCCTTAGAGGTTGAGTTGCAAATGGAAACATTGTTTTTCTTATTACTTTTACCATAACCTTTCCTGAAAAGTAGAGCTTTCAATGTCAAGCTACTATGATATTAAGTTTTTTATTTATTTCTACTAAAATCCATTCCTAGCCGATTCATATTGGGAAAGAAAGACAAAAATTCTATCATCAATCATCAAATTATCAGCATCAAGGACAACAATTTGAATTTGAATTTGTTGGTATTTATTAATTTTGAACATATCATATATACACCTTACTACAATGACATTCTCCATACAAAGGTGTTTCACAAGTTAGATGGTAAGTTTGGATAAAGCTACGTTAAAAAACAACTGACCTATTTAGTGTATAATTAATCGGGCACGTGGGCTCATTTCCTGTAATTACAACCACTAGGGATGTGCTGGCTGATCTGGATCAGTTGAGCTGATTCACTTGAAACTACCACCGATTCTAACTGAATCCTAATCTTAACTAATATAATAAATGCGAAAGTCTTTTTGTTTGTTTGCCCTTCTTTCACGTCAACACAGAGCAATGGGTCGACGTAATTATACTTTTTATCTTGAAAAATATGCCTTTTTTTAATAACCCGTGGTACCAAAATGGTTTTTTCAAAAACAACTTATGTCTCCGAATATACATAATGAATATTAATTTGAATATTTGAATGATGAATTTCGGATTCAAAGAATGAAACAATTCTCTAGATGTCATAATATCTCAACCAGTACTCGATATTCTCAAAAATGTCATCGTCTAAATGAGAAAGATTTATCTTGTGATGGGTACCCTGAGACTGGTATAACACACTTCTGTCAAGTTTATAATAAAAAAATCGGGCTAATTATTTTTTAATTTTAAAGTTAGAACTATTCATCACATAAATTCATGAATCAATACAAGATACTTTTTTAAAAAGATCTGAATAATTGATTCAATGATACACATCGCTATGACACATGGTATCCGACGTACCGTTTGCAGTAGTTTAGTTTTAAATACATATTATATTTATAACCCTCGGGGTGGGACCTTGCAGACATGGCACCTGATACTCTTTGTTCAACCTACGATATGCAGCTTGCTATCATATTTATAGGGGAAAGGTTGTTTTTAAAACAATAAAAACTTTTAATTTCGCTTATTCATACTAATATTTTAAATGCGAAAGTAACTCTGTATCTCTGTCTGCTCCGCTTTCACGGCTACAGTGTAGCCGCTACACCACAGAACCAATTTTTATGAAATTTAATGAATTTTTAGGGAAAAAAAGGGAATTTCTAGGGAAGGTCATTCATAGGCTACTTTTTTTAAATTTCCACTGGCCACTAAGATAGCCTCAAAAAATCATCGGCTAAATGAGGAATACTTTGGCAACGGTTCCCGGGAACTGTGAGGTAAACCGTGAAGAAAGAAACTAAATGTATCCAGACGAAGCCGGCTTGTATTGCTAGTTGTATATAAACAGGATCTTGTTTGGCTGCATGTCCGTGATATCATCGCTGCCATATGTTGTCTGTTTGTCTGTTTGTATGTACCATCGGTTACAGATGTTACTTGTTCATTCGACAATTAATTCTTGTAAGAATGCATATAAAGTCAATAACGAAATACATCTGTACGTTCGATTGATAATAATATTTTTTGTTTTCATTCAAGCGTGATATGGATTTCCACGTAATGGATCTCAACAGAACTGGCCACTCGTTATGTATAGCCTCACAAATACCATTTAAAAAGAGCTAAAAGAGGGAGACTTGGTGTTTCGCAGGTTTCGCTTGGTACCCCGGAACTGATAATAACAACTTGTGAAGTAAAAAATTTCAATCATTTTTCTTCACTCTTCTACGGAAGCCTTCAAGATTTCGAAATAAAATAAAAAGCAGATTCTAAGTCTTAAGTGACATAATTCCTTAAAGTTTCATCAACATCCATCTAGCCGTTTCGGATCTATTCTTGATAAACGAGAGACAGAGAGAGATATACAAAACTGTTCTTTATGCTTCATACGCGTTGTATTAGCAATATGTATAACGTTTACACCCCTTTAGGGATTCATTTTAGAAAAATCCTTTTTTACTGTATCGACTCACGGGACATCCCGTTTTCAGGGCTCAAATAGTGCATCCCGCGAAACATGTCTGCGGGACGCTGATTGTCCCGCTTTTTGGAAAACCTAGCTAGGTTAGACAGACATCCCATTCAAATGAAGTAAGAGTACCGTGCGACACACTTGATTGACACGGTGACACCGCACCGACACCTCACTACTTTTTATTTTTATTATTAGTTCATAATTAGTATTTAAAATTTTAAATAAAAGTGATTAATAATAAATTACAATTGTTTTTCTTTTGTTTCTGTACATGTAGGCAGGTCCCTTTTTTTTGGCAAGCCTAATCTATACCCCCTAAGAAATATACCTTACAATTTTCATTGGTTTAGTTTAGGCTGTGCCGTAATAATTATTATTTAATCTATGGCTGTGCGTTTATTGTCAGTGACGGCGGCGATTTATAAGATTCCACATAAAAAGGTTTTTGGACTATCATGTACGAAAAGTACTGGTAGAATACCACGCCACGCCAGTCTTAATGATGCCATCCGTAGGGCCCTTGCCACTGTCCACGTGCCAGCTATATTAGAGCCGCCTGGTATGGCACGTGATGATGAAAAAAGGCCCGACGGTATGACACTCGTACCCTGGACGCAGGGAAGACCGTTAATGTGGGACGCTACCTGTGTCGATACATTGGCGGCTTCTCACGTCCAGGCTACATGTAATAATGCTGGTGCAGCAGCAACAACAGCAGAAAACCTCAAACGGCGTAAGTATGCAAACCTTGCACAAGATTACTTATTTGCACCGTTTGGGGTTGAAATAATGGGTCCGTGGGGCCTCGGAGCAAAGAAATTATATAAGGAACTATCATCTCGTCTAATCGACATTTTAGGTGACAAGAGGGCTGGAGCATACCTTGGGCAACGTATTAGCATAGCTATACAGCGAGGAAACGCTGCTAGCCTTCTTGGCACTTTACCGCAGGACAGTGATTTCGAGAAGGTTTTCTACTTATGAGTATGTATCACTACATATTCATGATTAGAGAGCCACTCATGCACTGAGAAAACTGTTCATCAATAAATTAGGTGAATTCAGTTAAAATTATGATGAATTCACGTAAAGTAGAGAGCATACTGATATCACCAAAAAGTACGATGAAACTACTGTCGCTGCTGCTCATGATATATTAAGATAACTGTTACCACGCTTTTAGTAGGATGCAGACACAATTTCGTGCTTTGTAACAAGCTTTTACGTTTCATGGTAGCGTTGTGTGAGGACCTCGTATGACCATGTGATAGTCATCATATTTTAGTATGCTTTCCTCATAGTTTTAACGCACTTTTATGTGATTTCCTCTTACTTCAGATGTTTCTTCCTACTATTTTTAAACGCCGTCATCGTATTTTTGTATCATTTCTTATTTCTATTTAACGTTCCTTCATTTAATAACAGTAATATCCTATTATTTACTCCTACTACTTATCAAGACTTTCCTGATATTTTTGTATGCTGCCTACTACTGTTTATATGCTTTCCTCATATTTTCGTTATTTTCCTATTAGCTCTTCCTACTATTTATCTACGCTTTCCTTATATTTTTGTATTCTTTCTTGTTATTTTTTCCTACTATTTATCTATCCTTTCTTATTATTTTAAGAAGCCGCAGTGTGTCCAGTCGTATCCTTGTCACTGTAATTGTGTTTATTATTAATCTATTTTATTAAAGTCGAATATCAAACACCACTTACATTCTATGGGGAAAGTAATGAATACAAAGCTTCATTATATAGAAAATAAGAATTTCGATTCTAATAAAACAGTTTACTTTAATAGAAAACATAATTAGTGACGAGGATAACACTGGACGCACTGCGGCCTCCTAAAATAATAGGAAAGGATATATAAATAGTAGGAAAAAATAAGAAAGAGTACAAACTATAAGGAAAGCCTAAATAAATAGTATGAAGAGCATACAAAACACATACATGTAAAAGTACATACTTATAGTAAAAAATACAGATATATCAGAAATAACTAAAAAAGATCACAATTAATCAGAGCTGAATTAAGGAGACAGTTGTTAAAAAGAAAAAGAAAATTGTTAGCAAAAAGGGTTTATCGTCTAAAAAGTTTTTTTTTATTTACAAAAATTATAGATACATACAATAATAATTAATTACATAAAAAAAGAATATAATATAAAAACCTTAAAATAGACTTAATACAATTATAAAATCTAAAACTAAATTTATAAATAAAAAATTTGTCCCAGGTCCCCAGACATTGGAAGTGTACCCAGAAGGCTGGCTGCATTTCCTCGTTGAATTGAGGGTTTATTGACTTAAATTAATTACGTACTTAATCACAATTTAAACTTAATATAGGCATACAATAATAAGTATATTATTTTACACAGGCGACGTGGCACTGGATAATCGCCTGTTTGGAGGCCGAGTTCAATTATTTGGCGGCCCTCGGCCAATGTTTCCAATATGACTCGCACCTAAAACAAAAATGTATTTAGTAGGTATAACATCTAGGTTGGGTATTATATTTTGTTGCTTGAAAATTGTAAAAAAAAATAGAACGCTTGGAAAGATATTCATACAAACCTTAAAAACTACAAAAAATTGCTCTATCTATTTACTGATAACCATTTAAGGAATAACTGTGGCCAGTTTCAGCCCTATACCAAAAAGTAGATAGAACAACCCGCAATAGAACCCATCTTCACCGTTTTAGCCAATTTTGTGGCACAATTTCTCAGAAATTCAGTTTACTTCAAATTCATTAGGACTAGATTAAGAAAACGCTAAATTTTTTATTTATGAATCATATTTTTGATAGAGAAGATAAAGAAGATAATGTAATGATGTAAATGTTGACAATATCCTCGAATCTTTTTTTTCCGTGTACCACTATGTTGCAAAGTCGAATCTTTTAAAATAAATGTAAAAGGTATTTACACTTACAGAGTTTGCTTCCTTGGTGACCTCACCAGTTAAGTATATTCATCTGATTTGGAGTCAGTCGGACCTTGGTCGGACCACTAGTCTCACCAGTATCAGTAGTGCCCGAGCTCTGATGATCGGCCAAAAGCTCTTCAATATGTTGAACTGTTTGAGTATCGGTTAAACTGTAATGTAATAAATAACAATAAAAAAATACAAATTAATTTATAATTTAAACTAAGTAATATCCATATTTTCCATATTAGTCCAGTCAATTAAAAAAAAGTGACATTAAATGGACGTTTATATTTTCTGTGTGGATATATTAGTTCAATACCATAGAAGCTAGTAATGTCATCTTTGATTTTTGGCCTGAACTATTATGATTGCTCAATAGATAACAACATGGCGGCAAGTTCAAGCCATTTTTGTCGACTATGACCAACCCTGAAATTGACTTCTGAGCAGGTCCATATACATGGCGCGCACTATACCACCAGCAAGCAGTAACCCCTCGTATGCGGTGTCAAAAATTTGCTAATTAAACAACTACTTTAACTTACCAGCAAACTTCTCGACATAATTTTCCAAATTCCATTTCTGCAGTAAATCTGCCGTGGGTTGATCCATCACAATAGCGGTTGGTCTATGGGAAGCCGAGAATAAAATACATTTTCCAATACAGAGCAAAATGTCATACGTGCACTTGTTGAGCGAGACAAAGAGAATATAATCTATAATCACAGACTCTATAGTATATATGACGGGAAAGTGGTGAACGATTCACCGAATTTCACGACGTTCATCGTAATTTATGACTCCGTAATCATTCGTTGTACGTTTTAGCGTATTTTTGTGTGATAGCTTTGTACATTATTAGGATGTTATGATGTTATAGAATTACCAATCTTCAAATAAATGTATGCTAACAACGTAAATAATATGACAAGTCATATTAATTCTAACTTACTTCAGTACGGTGCCTTCACCGTATTTTAATTTATATTCTGCAATTTTACTAGGAATTTCCTAATACAATATGGTGACAGTTTCCTCGTGTAATATAATTATAATCTTTCTCTGGAGTATCATCGAATTTCTGCAATGTCGTTTTATTTTAAAAGCACAGCACGATATTGTATCGAAATGGTAATATTATATCCGGTGACTAAATCTTATGGTGAAAGGTCATAACATTTTTGCATTACTTCATCTATAAATTAAATTATTTCGTTATATGGTAGAATTCTAGCGTTGTATTTACCTACGATCACTTTATTTTAGTATAATTAATCAAATTCCAGATCAATGTAATGATATTTTAAAATGAAACCAAAACGACATTTTTCTCAGTATGGGGTTCCGTGTTTAATTTTTAATTTTTATTATATTTAAACTTTGTATGGTAGATATTATATTATTTAAAATTTGTGGAACTAAATAGTAAGACTCTCTTTATTAAAAAAGGTTTTTTTACCAATGTATTTGGTATACATTTTGATATCCTGTGTCTGTCTGTACTGTCTGTTGTATAGATTTAATTGCAGTTGTAAAACTGGTCCTAAATAATATACATACATACACACACATGATTTTATATGAGTCTAGGTTTCCAGATGTGAGCCGAGCGAGATGTGAGCCAGATGTGTGTCAATACAAGATCCCAACTACTAATAAATATAAAACAAATAAAATATTTTACTATAGGAAGTCGCAGGTTCTTATGTGAATATTCGAGGCAATGAATGAAAGTAAAAAACTGGCCATGTATGTATCATCATAGATATCTAATGGTACTCGTGTGTAGAAGGATCCGCGACCTCTGCTCGCCTGCCATCTATGGTAAAAATTTTTATTTTTTTTTATTTTTCAGACCCTTTAGATATTGAAATTAAACAAAAAGAGCAAGTTCTAAATGATCCCCACTATGATCTTTGAGACGTACAGCAGACAGTTTGTCCATATTTTGATGTCAGAATAGCAACGAACAGACGTGAAGATTGAGGGCCGAAGAGTGACATAGATTATCTACTTTTTATCCCTGGAAATATCTCATTTCCCCGGGAAAATTATTTCGCTAAATAAATATGCTAGAAAACGGGGGGGGGGGGCGAAAACTTGGCCGGTTTTTATTATTTGTTGTTTTACGTAAGAGTATATTTGCATTATAGTTATACTAGAAAGACGTTTGTATGTATTGTCAATATTAAAATCGAGCGAAAATCGCCGAAAAAAACATTTCTTGTATGGGGAACCCTTTGATTTTTAACTTTATTTTATTCTAGTTATTTGATGTTATACCGGTCATAGTAATACACACTCTGTGAATATTTCATGGTATCATCCTAAGTTTTATATTGCTTGAAAACCTCAGACTCCAAATGCACACGGGCGAAGCTGCGAGTAAAGTCAATTTATCTACAGCTATTATGTAAAAATGTCTTCCCAGTTTGTTCACCGGTATATAGTGTCGCTTTGCAATTCATTCCCGCCAAAATTCATTCACCTGAGCGATGTTTCCGGCGACAGTTAAATCAAAGTCGATTTAAAAATCAATATCAACTGTATAATACCTTGTTTTTGGCGGGAAAAAAGTAGGGCACTGTTGCGAACTTCTTCCACGAGTATCTAATCTGCCGGACAAACAAGTAACTAAAACAGGTCGAATTTAAAACTAATCATCTATAAATACTAATATTATTAAGAAATTGTTTTTTTGTATTTTTGTTTGTAATGAATAATCTAAAAATTATTTCACTAATAGAGAGTTACGATATCCCTGAGTGACATAGGCTATATTTTATATTGATCGAATATATCCACGGACAGAGCCGGGGGCGGAAATTCTAGTTGTAAATAAATACCAAAACTTTACCAGTTTCATGCGCTACAAGTTACAATATAGATGAGAAAGATCACCTCAAACTGTCTCATCAAAGTGGTAATTTCAAAATTCTATACAAATGTAGGCAGAAATAATCCGTTTAGATAAAAAAAAACTAAAAAACACGATTTTGTCTGTAACGCACATTTGAACAAAGCAAATGACCCCAAACTCGATGGGGTTAGTGTCGTGTGTTTTTTTATGTCACAATTCAAAATTATCCACGGGCAGAAGCCGGGGCGAAAAGCTAGTCAAACTATAAAAGACAATTTTATTACACGAATCTGCGTAATAAGAAAACTATGTCACAAATGTTTATCCCGTTAATACGTTTTTGTTTATGTGCATTTGTTTTCGCTTAAACACCCGTCTCAGCCGGCGGTCGACACGCGACTGAGCTTTACGCGTGTGTTAGTCACGTGCCTGACACGTGGCTCTACATTACGCTCTCCTAAATTTAAAACTACCCTCGAGTTTGACTAGGGGCCACAAGTTTGTTTACTGTTTGTTGTTGTGGAAATGTCACCTAATCGAGGGTGAAAAATGTGCATTGTGAAAAAGAACCCTTATGTTATAAAATAACGTGCTAAAATCTCGGATTTAAAGTGCTTCCACAATCTGGGTATTTCCCGCATTCTGCAACCTAAAGTTTTTCAAATAAATTATATTCGTAAATTAAAAAGAAAAACCACACGAATCCGTAATTTTTGTGATCGGGTTGGACATAGATTGTGTTGTCAAATAGGGAGAACACCTCGACCACAGCCTCGACTCTCACTTCTAAGTAAGTAGGTAAAACACAGTAACACAACAAGAATAGGTAGGTAGGACTAACCTGATCCACCGTTGACCTGTTGACTTGTGTCACCACGCCATGGACACTTCACAACACCTATGGATCTATCTATGGATTAAACTCAAGATTAAATAATACAGCCTTTTTAGTGACGATGTCCATATTAAACAAGTCATCTTATGTAATTATGCTACCTTGGTACATACTTCTAATAATGCGTCTTGTGCACCAAATAATAGAAAAAATGAATGGTAGAATCTACTTGCTGTTTATACTACTCTAGTACTTCAACATACAGACATGACACACATCACAGTACCGGGGTACCCGGGGGCTATCTCAACATATTTTGTACGATTTTCTACTACATGGCGCGTTGTGACTAATACAACCAGTCAACCTCTCGTGGTTAGGGTACTTTGAATTAGAAACAATAGGTGGTGGAGAAGTAGGTATGTATGTGTTGAAGAATGAATTTAACGGTCGCTGGTCTTGTATCTTCAGCACAGCATCTTAGCTGCGAAAGTATTGTCGGGGTGGGGAATTAAGGGGTTTACCCTAGTGGCAATGTGGCAATGAAAGAGGAAATAGTTATATACATATATATTATCTGCTTATTTACAACTCTTCTTTGTGGACGTCCCTAACCGGGTACGTCGAAGCCTACCCCACCAACACTTCCCGACAGAATAAAATTTAGAAGAGGATGTTCCTCATTCCCTTGAAGTTAATAATAAGCCTCGGACTAGACAGTCTTGTGAACAGGGACCTGAGGGCCACTGAAACGCCATCACTGTACATGTGGTAGTGTTACGGAAGAGAGTTCCTTCCTCCAGCCTTCCATCATCAATAGAACCCCAGTGAGGTTAAGTTATATAAATACATTATAGTGTAGAGCTGGGTCGTTTCGTATTTTACGTGAAACGGAACGTAACCCATTTTATAAATCGACAAACTGCTTCGAAAAGCAGTGCCAAAAGAAACGGCTTTTTATTCATAAAACGCCTATTACACTATACAATTTTTAGAAAATCTATTTAGGAAATAGGAAGATGTAATTGCAGTTAGGACAGTTAGCATCCTATTTAGAACAGTTAGGAAGGCCCGACCGCTCTGTTTCCTATTTAGGTTACGATTCTTCCTATTTAGGACGACTAGTTGGCAGTTGGAAGGCGCCCGTGCTTCGCATCAGACGTGTAGCGCGCGCGCAGCCACAGAGCAAGTAAAAATAACAACTATTCCATCAGCGGCGGCGGCAATGCCTGCCGAAAGAGAAATTTTATTAAAATTAATAGAAGTTTATAGGGAGATGCCATACCTTTTTTTTTTTTTTTTTTTTTTTTCCATCACGGGTTGCTTTTACAGTTCCCGAAACCGTGTTACGGTTCCAGGGTACCCAGCGGAAGACCTAGTCTCCCTCGTTTAGCCGATGGTATTTGTGAGGCTATATCTAACGAGTGGCTAGTTCTGTTGAGATATTTTAGATGGAAAAGCCTCTAAGTGTGGTTTGTCGGATTATGTACATAAGTTTTTAATTAAAAAAAAAAAGCCATACCTACATTTACGAGTTTTAGAGGTTTTAGCAGTCTCTGTACGAGATACGAGAAAATTAAACACTTTTATACGAAATTTAAACAATGTTAACTGCCCGCGCCACTTATCCACGCTAGTAGTAAGAACATAATCATTCCATAAATGAATAATTTTAATTGTATTGGTTTTGACTATAACTATTAAATTGTAAATCACTTACTATTTGTTTCTTTTGATAGCCTTATAGTCTCAAACTCAGGGAATAAAACTACCCCAAACTGAATAGTGTAAATTTTGGATATTGTGAGATTTTTTTTAAACTTATACTGTACGAGATTATGTAACAGAAAGTACGAGATATTTGGCAACCTTGGTACGAGAAAAAACATCTGGCATCTGGCAACCCTGCGTCTGTCCGATTTAGTGTAGGTCGATCGCTAGCTTCCTACTTAGGTTCCTAACTGTTCCTAATTAGATTTTATAAAAATTGTATAGTGTAATAGGCGTTTAAGGCGTAAATCGTACATACTACATATTATATTCATTCATTCAAAAAAACCGTTTATTCGACAGTCTGTACCATATCAGTCTAATGTATTTATACACTATACAGCGTCCATATTAAAAGAACAGCAAACCAGTTTCTTTTTCAAAACCGCGTCGTAAATATTTTTGGTAGAATTTTTATTTTTAGCATACATAGCTACATCTTTTATTTTGACCAGAATGAGGAAACTTAGAACAATTATTTTAGCCATTTATTGTTTGCATAGAAAGTACTGTCATCGGTAATGAAAAGGAATGCACGGCCCGAGAATGTCCAACACTAGAATGCCGAGCAAATTGCTGGGTCGGTCATTATGCTGTTGGACACACTCGGGCCGTGCATTCCTTCCCTGGCTGGCCCTGTATGGATTCGTCGGTTTGGCCTTCGAGTCGAGTCTAAATATGATAACACGGAACCCCAAAGCATGTGTTATGGGTACATGTATCTAATCTATACTAATATTATAAAGAGGTACAGTTTATAAGATTTGATGTAGGGGATGTGTAGGGGTAATCTCTGAAACTATAGAATCGATTTTAAAAATTATTTCATTAATAGGAAGCTAGAACCTCTCACACTTCTCACAGGCACTACACTACACACACAAGCGCAATATGTAAATGGTTGCAAAAATCTGATTCTTGAAACGGTTAGTCAAAAAAAACGACCAGGCTCTATTGTACGTACGTACAGTTGAATCGCAGAAGCAATAAACCTGCTTTTTAAAAAAAACTGATTTTCCTTCTGTCATAAAAGCGTTCGTTCGTTACATGGCAAAAATCTGTTTCTTGAAGCAGTTTGTCAAAAAAACGACCAGCTCTACTATAGTGATAATATATCACATTGCAAAGTTCCACATTATAAAATTTACTGTTTCCACATTACAAAGTTCCACACTGCAGCCCCGCACATATATGTGGGCTACGTATCTGTCTGCCCCCCGAGCAACACGTCGTGCAGATGCAGGCTTGGCTCGTAGCTCGACTTAGTAGCTCGTCTCGTAGCTCGGCCCTAGCGACGGTCGCGGTTGCAGCACGGAGGTTGGTGTCACGCGTCCGGCTGTAATGTCATTCGGTGGGCTTTGAGAAGTGTCGTGGGGGTATGTTGGTTGGCTTCGGCATTCGGGCGTGCGTGGCGGGTAGACAGACAGACAGACTATGCACGCAAGCCCTCGAGCGCCGGTGAGCCTCACAACATAATCAAAGTTACGACCTAACCTATAAGCAACAATAAGGCAAGGCGGTGTAGCTACTTATGTGTGTGCACTGCAGGGTAAAGACTCACGGTTAGGGCTCCACATATTTCCAGCGGCGGCGACGCCGCAGACGGCGGCGTGTACCGCCCCTCTCGCAGTTAATTTTGAATGTCTCGTTCCAAAAAGAAAAAGTGAACTGAACACTTCCTTTTATAGCGAGTGACTGATAAGAATGATTGACTGAACGAATGACTGGTTGAGGTGACGTTTGACGTTTGCTGAACGAGGCGATGGTATCGCCGTATAGTGCCAAATAATGCTTTGAATGAAAACTATTAAATTAGTATATTCGGATAATATAATTATTGTTATTTATAGTGATTATTTCATAAAACTGTGGCGTTCGTGGATGCCACTAATAGACCAGGAATTCACAACGCTACAATACCCCGCCTGTTAGGGAAAGAATTTTACCTATAATGCAATGACAGGTGAAATTCTTAGGGGGCTCGGTGGGACTATCTTCCATCTTCATTCTATTTATACATCAGCTTTCATCAATAGCAACACACACTCGCGGCGGTTTGTGATTTTAGCAAGGGCGGATCCAGGAGTTCATTATCGGTGTCAAGGTTTTCAGAGGAGTTTAGAGTTAGCCTGATTTAGCCAAACCAAAAGGAAGAAAAAGGAAAGGTGCCAAGTCCCAACAAATAGTATATAGTATATCCAAAATGCTGAAAAAAGCATTGTTTTGATGCTTAAATTTTTTTGCAGTATTTTCGACTGTCGTGATATGTCTATATTTATTTGTTTGTCTGTGTATATGTAAACATCGATAGTTGACCAAGCACGCGTCTCTATAATTACGTCGCGGGCGGCAATCTGCTTTTTACGGCAGGATATCCTCGTCAGCAGCCATCTGGCGCGGGAAGTGGCGCTTTTAGATCCTGGGAGTGTTATTTGTAGCTCTGATTTATACCACGCGCCTGCCGCCGACCTACTATGTATGTACTGCGTTTGTCAACAAATTTAATTTAAACTCAGCTCAATCACCTTTGGAAATGGTTGGCGCTTAGGCCGAGGCCGAGCATCTACTTACAATTACATGTATTATAATGTGATCCAATCGATCCCTTAAATAACTTCCTTATAACATCTTAACTTATTAGGTAACAATTTAATAAATAGATATGCGAAACTTCGTTTGTAATAAAGTAGAGGTATTGCACTATCCCGTCATACAAATGAGTTGAGAAATGGGGCAGAATTTACAAATTATATTTCGGTCAATGCGTTTTGAGCAAAAGATATACCTAGATATACCTATCTATCTATCTATCACGCCAAGAGGGGTAAGCAGAGACAATCGAATACCATTTGCTACAATCCTGACATACCTCTTTCGCTTCTTTTATATTCATAATACCTTTCATACATGCTCGGTGATTGTGTGTACTTTTAATATTACCATCGATCAATACATTCTTTATATGTTCAAAAAAAGTACACCTAGGTCGTCCTCTGCCAGTATTTCCTTTCACTTCAGCCCTATAAACCTTTTTAGTCAATCTTTCATCCTTAATTCTTTCAACGTGTCCAAACCAACGTACCTAAACGTAAAAAAAGTACCTAGAAAATACGCAAAAAAACAGTTATATTCATAATTTTTCAACTGACACTCTAATAAGCGTTTATTTAGATGAAGAACATGGAAACATAAATTTTGTAGATATATTTTATAGTTACGTTATGCCAAAATAGGTGGCATCCTTGACAGGTGGTGTTTCCGGTAAGAACTACTTGCTAACTATCTGTCAATACCGTTTTAAAAATATTCTTCACTTACAACTTACAATCCTGTAGTTTGTAATTTGGCATTTCCCATCACACATGACATCTAATGGTTCATACAAGGTATGACATCTCCACAAATAATCAATCATCAGATGGATGAACTTTTTTATAAATCATTTCATTTTCAATCTACAGAAATCTTTGTTAGATGATTTTGTTATGGTTCAATAATTCCTACATTATAAGTTTACGTAAATAAATCTTAAAATATTACAATGGGCTTTAATCGACTCCTCGTGCTTCTGAGAGCACGTAAAGCCGGCGTCCGCACTTCTCCTAAAAATAACAGATATTTACGTCTGTTAAAGAAGTGAAACATCTAGGTTCATTATAGCAACAGGCTTACCACTTGTTCTGTTCAATATGGACAATTGGCCAAATGTGGACACTGTTACTGGTGTCTCAGGCCACACCGCTAGGTATAAAGGCCGTGAAAGTGTGTGAGTGTACAATAATATAGTGTAATAAGACAATAATTTAATTTTCATATTCATAATAGGTAGGTTAAGGTACAATAAGTAGTAGGTATTATATTATTTTTGACACTTGAAAACATAATTTTAGAATTTACTCCAAGACTCGGGAGGCAGCCAAGGTCCAGGGGGGCAGCTGACATTACCTGCCCCCCAACATACGCCCATGCCTCGTCTATAAGACTGAAAACCGCATCCAAATCCGTTGAGTGGTTCTTGAGATTAGCGCGTGGTATTAGAGGTAGCTGGAATTTGTTTACGAAACGGTTTGATTTTTCCCCATTTTTATTTATGTACATACATATAACATGTTTTATTAACATAAGTTAGGGTTCCGTTAGATATAAGCATATTTGCAACTAAAACGCAGTTATACAAAGTTACAAAGAAGGCACTTATTAGTTATCAAAGAGTATATTGTTCTATAAGTAAATGTGCACCCAATTTGGTCGTATTAGTGTAGTATTAGTAGCATCCGGTGGCTCATTGGTTGCGAAATACTCGTGACAAACATTAGGGTGGTTTTTTTAAAGACTTTTTTGTGAACCGCCTCTGAAAAATGATACATTGGTAAATATACCGTTACTTTGAAAATAATACGGTGAACTTAACATGTGCATTGAGTGAGATATTTTTTGTTTAGAAAAGTTAGCGACTTCGTATGGATGTGTAGGATAAACCGATAAACGGCACTATATATACCTGCTCAAAATTGCTCGTTGGAAGTTTTCTCTGTGACAGTTGTCAACAAAATCAATGATATGACTTTATACTAGCGTCTAAGCCTCGTCTAAGCAATACCAAAAATCACTTATTTTCTTGCAATGTCAATTATAATTAACATAAACGAGTAAGTTAAAAGAAAAAGTTAAATGAACAATACGTTGCCCTAGGTATGCTCCAGCCCTCTTGTCACCTGAAATGTCGATTAGACGAGATGATAGTTCCTTATATAATTTCTTTGCTCCGAGGCCCCACCATCGATGTGCTGTGCCCCACGGACCCATGGTTTCAACCCCAAACGGTGCAAATAAGTAATCTTGTGCAAGTTTTGCGTACTTACGCCGTTTGAGCTTTTCAGCTGATGTTGCTGCTTTTTTTTTTCATAAAAGCGAAGTGCGAATCCTAACTAGTATAAATGCGAAATTATGTAAGTTTGTCTTTCTTTCCCACCAAGTTATTTTTGCACGTCAGAGATGGAGAGTGACATGCCCTTTTTATCCCGGGAAAATGGAATTTTTAATAAACAATTTTTAAACGCGTGCAAACCCGGGCGGGTTTTTAGCTTTCAATATAAATATATGCTTACTCACAGACCCACTATTGTAGCTGAAACATTCCTTAAAATTCGTTCATGGGATGAAAGTATGACGAAGCAAATATATAAAGCTGTACAAGTAATACCAACAAGGAAAGGAACCGCAAGACTTGAAAAAGGTCAAGTACGTACTCAAAATAAACGTGCATGTATGAAACGATGTACGGATGTGGATGAAGGAAGATAAGTGGCGCTCCATACTCTCTGCCTACCCCTTTGGGAAACAGCGTAAAAATATATGTAGTGTACTATGTACATTCATTAAATCATATTGGAGACAAAACAATCTAATCTAACTAAAATTAATTTTGTTCATTAATTATTATGTCATATCCCCCGCTCCGGTTTTCTCATACTTTTAATTCCAATCAGTTCAGATTTACTAATGCACTTTCGTATCTGCAAGGGTTATTAGAAAACCGTTTCAGAACGGAAATGAGAAGATACGTGTTGATGACATGTGTGAACGTGTCTCACTCGGAAGGAATTTGCCGAGAAATTGATGAGGTCATTAGTCATGTCTGGATAGTTTTTGTGTTGAACCAATTTGGACCCCACATTGTGGTCATATGGTCTAGCTACTACCAAGATCTTCGTTGGTAATGACTGTGATTGGTAGAACATTGACTTGATACCTGGCGGACTCTGGGTCTGGGTTCAAGTTCAAGTATGTGCTACAATTTACAATAGATTTTTTGTACTTCGGAGGGCAAGTAAAGCTGGCGCCCATAAGTGCAGCAACAAGCTCACTACAGCTGTTGGTAAAAAGTGGATACGGTATCTGTCTCGGTATTTTGTGACGGAATCTGATCGTCGATTTTTTTCTTTCACCAGTGGAAATTTTTGAAATCTCCAACTACCTCTGTGCAAAAAACACGTCGAAGGGCAAGGAGAAACAAACACACTTTCTCATATTTATAACTATTATAGCTTATATACGTATTTAAAGTAGGATTAGTTTGATATGTTTCTTAATATTAACTTAACACTAATTTGAAAAAAAAATATTACTAATAAATTAAACTGAATAGTCTGCAAGAACCCCTCTGCAGGTGAAGGCCTCCTCCAAAGAAGCCCATTTATCTCTATCCTAATGCTTGCATCCAGCATCAGCCCATCTCGTTAGTGGTCTGCCTCTGTGGCGTTTTCCACTTGGGCCTTTTAGTCTGTTAGTCGCGCCACATGCCCCGCCCATTTCCATTTAAGTTTTTGAGCATAGTTTAGAGCATCAATAGCTTTTGATATGCTTCTTATTTTATTTTTTATTTTTTTTTTAAATTCTAAGCATGCTTCGTTCTAGGCCCCTTCGACACGTGATAATTTTTTTCTTTATTTTGCCTGTGTACTTCCAGGTCTGACAAGCACTGCAAAAGACAGCTCGACATGACTCTAGTTTTAATTTTTACTGGCATATTGCTTTTAAAAAATTCCTTCAGGCTCCAATACTTGTTCCAAGTCTGTTCAATACGTCTATCGATTTCTAAATAGTTGCTCTCCTTGACGAAGCTTATTTGCTTGCCCAAGTATATAATCTGTATAGTTCAGTTTTTCGTTGTCGACAAATTTTCTTGCAATGTCAATTATAATTAACATAAACGAGTAAGTTAAAAGAAAAAGTTAAATGAACAATACGTTGCCCTAGGTATGCTCCAGCCCTCTTGTCACCTGAAATGTCGATTAGACGAGATGATAGTTCCTTATATAATTTCTTTGCTCCGAGGCCCCACCATCGATGTGCTGTGCCCCACGGACCCATGGTTTCAACCCCAAACGGTGCAAATAAGTAATCTTGTGCAAGTTTTGCGTACTTACGCCGTTTGAGCTTTTCAGCTGATGTTGCTGCTTTTTTTTTTCATAAAAGCGAAGTGCGAATCCTAA
Source organism: Nemapogon koenigi (assembly GCA_963924495.1). Classification (NCBI taxonomy): domain Eukaryota; kingdom Metazoa; phylum Arthropoda; class Insecta; order Lepidoptera; family Tineidae; genus Nemapogon; species Nemapogon koenigi. Next base: position 498,845 of record OZ004641.1, on the reverse strand, counting down.
CTAGTATAAATGCGAAATTATGTAAGTTTGTCTTTCTTTCCCACCAAGTTATTTTTGCACGTCAGAGATGGAGAGTGACATGCCCTTTTTATCCCGGGAAAATGGAATTTTTAATAAACAATTTTTAAACGCGTGCAAACCCGGGCGGGTTTTTAGCTTTCAATATAAATATATGCTTACTCACAGACCCACTATTGTAGCTGAAACATTCCTTAAAATTCGTTCATGGGATGAAAGTATGACGAAGCAAATATATAAAGCTGTACAAGTAATACCAACAAGGAAAGGAACCGCAAGACTTGAAAAAGGTCAAGTACGTACTCAAAATAAACGTGCATGTATGAAACGATGTACGGATGTGGATGAAGGAAGATAAGTGGCGCTCCATACTCTCTGCCTACCCCTTTGGGAAACAGCGTAAAAATATATGTAGTGTACTATGTACATTCATTAAATCATATTGGAGACAAAACAATCTAATCTAACTAAAATTAATTTTGTTCATTAATTATTATGTCATATCCCCCGCTCCGGTTTTCTCATACTTTTAATTCCAATCAGTTCAGATTTACTAATGCACTTTCGTATCTGCAAGGGTTATTAGAAAACCGTTTCAGAACGGAAATGAGAAGATACGTGTTGATGACATGTGTGAACGTGTCTCACTCGGAAGGAATTTGCCGAGAAATTGATGAGGTCATTAGTCATGTCTGGATAGTTTTTGTGTTGAACCAATTTGGACCCCACATTGTGGTCATATGGTCTAGCTACTACCAAGATCTTCGTTGGTAATGACTGTGATTGGTAGAACATTGACTTGATACCTGGCGGACTCTGGGTCTGGGTTCAAGTTCAAGTATGTGCTACAATTTACAATAGATTTTTTGTACTTCGGAGGGCAAGTAAAGCTGGCGCCCATAAGTGCAGCAACAAGCTCACTACAGCTGTTGGTAAAAAGTGGATACGGTATCTGTCTCGGTATTTTGTGACGGAATCTGATCGTCGATTTTTTTCTTTCACCAGTGGAAATTTTTGAAATCTCCAACTACCTCTGTGCAAAAAACACGTCGAAGGGCAAGGAGAAACAAACACACTTTCTCATATTTATAACTATTATAGCTTATATACGTATTTAAAGTAGGATTAGTTTGATATGTTTCTTAATATTAACTTAACACTAATTTGAAAAAAAAATATTACTAATAAATTAAACTGAATAGTCTGCAAGAACCCCTCTGCAGGTGAAGGCCTCCTCCAAAGAAGCCCATTTATCTCTATCCTAATGCTTGCATCCAGCATCAGCCCATCTCGTTAGTGGTCTGCCTCTGTGGCGTTTTCCACTTGGGCCTTTTAGTCTGTTAGTCGCGCCACATGCCCCGCCCATTTCCATTTAAGTTTTTGAGCATAGTTTAGAGCATCAATAGCTTTTGATATGCTTCTTATTTTATTTTTTATTTTTTTTTTAAATTCTAAGCATGCTTCGTTCTAGGCCCCTTCGACACGTGATAATTTTTTTCTTTATTTTGCCTGTGTACTTCCAGGTCTGACAAGCACTGCAAAAGACAGCTCGACATGACTCTAGTTTTAATTTTTACTGGCATATTGCTTTTAAAAAATTCCTTCAGGCTCCAATACTTGTTCCAAGTCTGTTCAATACGTCTATCGATTTCTAAATAGTTGCTCTCCTTGACGAAGCTTATTTGCTTGCCCAAGTATATAATCTGTATAGTTCAGTGTTTCGTTGTCGACAAATATTGTCCTTACCGTGCTGTTTGTCATTAACATTGTCTTTGTGAGGTTCATCTCCAATCCTATCTCTTTACTTGCCACTTTTAGTGTTTGGATCATGACTTGTAATTGCGAGCTTGATTCCGACAAAAGCACCAAATCATTCGCAAATCGGAGGTGGCTCAGATATTTTCCGTCGATGTTTAGACCACAAGCTTTCCAGTCCAACTTTTTCATTACCGACTCTAGGATGGCAATGAACAGTTTCGGAGAGATCAGATCGCCTTGCCTCATAAATATAAGTACCTACCTATAACTGTCAAAAATTAGGTAGCTAGGCACTTCAAAAGAATTTAAGAAAAAATAAATTGAAAAATTTAACGAAAATGGAAACGTTTACTCCAAAACGAATTTAATATTATTTAGTTTAAAGTAGTTTAAGTTCGGTCACGATTTTGTTAAGTAGAAAATACTTTTAAAAAAATCTATGGCACTTTTCTACCATTGCTTTTTGAGAATTAGATATACGAGTAGTAATAATAAAGGCAATAGAAGATTGAAAAAACATTAATCTGTTTTGAAATCACACCTTTTATGTAAAAAATTAAAGCATAGCCCTTTTTATTGAGGCATAGAGTTAAAAAAGAATTGAATATGACAATTTAAATTTGATTTTTGTTGTATTTAAACTTGATTTTTCATTCGCCTCTCAAAAACAAATGCAAAAAGCAGAGAGAACTAAAACAAACGTCGAAATATCAAAGACAAAGAAACAAATTAACCTAAATACTTTGTATTGTTTAAATAAAAGTTAGAAAGTAAAACACTATTTTGCCAAGTCTAAATTTCCAACTCTATAAATCGCCATTGTACAATAGATAGCGATGCAGCCTCTACAAGCAGGTGCTGCGAAAAAAACTATAGGGAAAGGATTTGACACCTGCACTGCACCATGCACTCGCTGGATCAGGTGGCCCAATTTAGTTTGGAATCTTAATCGGGTGTAGCGTTATTGTAGATCTCGGGGGAACTAGGGCGATCCTTTAACGGCAACGGTTGGGACAAAAAAAATCTTTTTTGACTTCATAAATTTGAGAAACCCTACAAGATTAACAATGACACCAAATAAATACGTTTCAGTTCAATTGTATTACGTAATTTGGGGTGCACTGTTATTTCTAATTTCACTGCTGAGGGCACTGCAATGAATACCTACTTATTTAATAGTTCAGAAGGTGACAAGGAGTAGAAATATTTTTTTCAAGATTAGTTTAGAATTTGAGACCTCAAATTCAGACGCACGAAAGCGTCTAGCTAAGGGTAGGTAGGTAGGTATTCTACTTTCTTTATCGCAATACACAACACAATGTTCTGCGATAGCCAAATTGGTAGAGCATGCACGTAACGGCCGTACTTCTTCTAAAAATAACAGATATTTACGTCTGTTAAAGAAGTGACACAAAATCAAAGAGTCAAAGATCATACAACTCAAAAAAAAACAAAAACACACCTTCACGGTCTTTATACCTTGCAGTGTGGCCAGAGACACCATGTCCGCTTTTTGCCAGATGTCCATATTGAACAGAACAGGTGGCAAGACTGTTGCTGCACTTAATGGAAGTCAAAAGTTAATCGAAATCAATGGAGCTGGGATACATTTTTAAGTTACATTACAATACAAACATAACCACTGGCGAAGCCGGGGTGGAAAGTATCTTATAAAACGTAAGATACGCAACATGCAATCCATTCCATATTAAATAAATAACACGTATTTAATTGCACATGCACCGACCAGAAATCTAATTTGAATTATAAATTACAGCAAAGACAGCCAAAAGAAAAACAACCGCATCATGAAATGCTCCAGAGATACGCATTTGCGTACACTGTGCACATCTGGGAAACATGATGCTATTACCATACAAAACATCTTATAACATTAAAAACTAAACATTTAAACTGATTCTTAATGGTATGACGATAAAGTACATTTCTGTATACGTGATGAAAACTTGGGACACCTGTTTCTACTACAATTGAGTGTGGTATATTAAATGCAACCTTAATTCTAAACGAATTAAGCTTATTTTAGAATAACAATGTATGAAGACTGCATTCTTATGGTAAGAAGGTTGTCTGCATTAACGACGGCTATCTCTGTCTAACATCATGTTAACACTTCTGTATCCTGTTTTTGTACTGAGCAAGATTTAGAAGTTTTTGGGAGATGCAAAATCTTTGCGAAAATAAATAAATGATGCAGTTGGGCGCTGATTGTAACAAAAATATGCATTTGTCCTATAAATAGAAATGGTTGCTTCTAATATAAATTTAGTCATAGGCTGTCTGCAAACACAAAAATATTATGTTGTGCATTATGTTAGAAAAAATTTAGGATTCACGATACTTACCTATATTTCATCTATTTTAATTTATTTAGTGGATATAAGACTCTTAAAGACATATTATATATAAGCATGAAATATAAAAATCAACACAATCGGTACGTCAATCTTTAGAAAAAAGAAATCAAAGCTCAGCGACGTCTCGAGTCGGAGCCTCGGAGGTGTGAGGTAGGCGACATTCAGGCGCCGCCTTGGCGCCAATACGACCGATCCTTCTGACAACAAGTTTTACTACAAAATCACTCTTATTTACAAGCAAATAAAACTTATTTTTGATCAAGATTAAACGGCTTTACCATTCTTCCAAACATTAGCAACCCTTATTGAGGATATTGAAATTCGACTCTAAACCTGTTAGAAATAAGATTCAAAAATTAATATTTTAATTTTGAGTTTGAGGGAATTCCTGTGAATTTCAATTTTGTAGAAGCTACTTGCAACATGACAAATACCTTGAAGATGTTTATTTTTGCGCAATTTCCTTAATTGCAATTGTAAGAACTGTTTTCAATTAAATATCATATTACCTACCAGAACTAGACAGCCGTTTTAACTATATTCATCTGTTGGAAAATTGTTGCTCCTGAAAAACTTCACAACAACTTCCCTGACATTATTTTGTAGTAAATATTTTATGTAGGTACAACGTAACGTAAGTTAATTGCTAAAGCAATTTATAAGTTTCTATAAGATACAGACAAACAAACAAACAAAAATACTTACCGACATAGATTTGTCAGATTATAAGTTTACGGTCATATAATAATATGATATGAGCGTGATATCTAGATTCAGTATTAGCCAGATTTGTATTTTTGGGCAAGCTTTTTTAAAATAGACACTGTAGTTATCTGGTTCCAGGGTATGTTTTACTTAGGTACAAAAAGTTAGATTCGATCCATAATATTTTCTTAAAGGTATAAAAGAATTTCCACGGGCGAGAGTGGGACGGAATGAGACCCTGTAAGTTCCACTGTTATACAAATTATATTACTTATGTAAATAATACAATAATGTAAGGAAAGCATTATTTAATATATTACAAAACCAGTATAGGAGTGTCTTTGTTTTGTCCCTGGTTCCACGAATCTGAAGAAATGTCGACAAAAACTCGCCGAAACTGGATCCTGTATCGACATCGCCAAATCAGAGATGCAACCAAAAAAAACTGAATTCTCGCTCAGGCCGGCTCCTTCATTTTTCACATTTCACCCGATTGTTATTGCACGTGTAATTCTATATACGCTTGTCGGAAAATAATGTTATTTATTAAATAGTTATTATTTTATTACTAACTTTCCTCTCCGACTACTTCTTTCTTCTTCTTAGTCGTCTTGACAGAGCAGTAGTGGTCAATCATGGCGGTCCACAGTGCGACGCACCTTGTATTGACTCGCCATGATCGCTTGGGACGAATAGTGCAGTGGTTTCCCCTTGCCTTCTGCACCAGACATTTTAAGATTATTTAGGTCTTCAGGCTCGATGTAGTTTCTTCCAGCCAGTTGTCTAGCTAGGTTATACCGCCATTGCTCGGTCGCCAGAGCCTCGTTTGTTGTCTAGCAGAGGGTACCAAGCGTGTAAGCCAGGGTGACATTTGGAGTCGGATAGATCTTATTTCGTTCTTCCCTTTACCATCCCCGACTACGGCCGTAGAAATATTAGGCCGTAGGCTGAGGCCGTAGGTAGAATATAAAACGTAGGTACAATCCGCTTGTGTAGGAAATGAGTTTTCAGAGACGATAACAAAATTTCAAAATTGTAGAGTGTTTCAAGTAATAATAATAAGATATCTGAGTAAGTAAGTATTAGTTAAACAATGTAAAGTTAGTTTTTCTAGACTTGTCTTATTTAGTAAACAATCTTTGGATGTCTTTTTTAACTTAGTTACCATTTAAAATTCTTAAACAATTGTTTTATTTTTTTGTACCTAGTTAATGTATTTTTCGAGCTTATAATCAATAGTCTTTTTTATTAAAAGAAAATCAGACATAACGTATTCTTTTAAATAAAAAAACTGACCCATACCACAGTAAAAAATAAATAAAAAGAGATCCTGGGAACCTCAAACGTTGATCCTAACCTAACCTACACTGGGCAGCAGTCAAACAGAATTAGTGACACTACGTAAACATACAATATTCGGATGGTGTGAACGACTAACTCCTGTTTAAATATTCAATACAGACACAAAGAAACCGAAATAATTTTTTGAAAAAAAAATAGGGTTCCGTACATGCCATAATCTAATATATTACAGTTTTTACTTAGAAGTGTGTTTCATGAAAGAATAAAAACCCGTGCTATTTCGGGAGGCATGCGTCAAATACTAATATGTACTGTAATTTTAGATATCTAATATTTATTGATTTTTTACCAAATTAACTACCAACATCACGAGATAGAAATCCCTTTCGTGAAACGCACTCTACTACGCCGCCAGCAGTTACAGTAGCCTACGGACTTTGCTGTAAGCATCATACACAGATGATATTATCTTTATTATAAATATACTCTGTTCATATATGATGGGTATGATAAAGATTAATTAAGAAAATTCATATTTATTCCTATTACCTATTACAAACCAAACAACCCTTAGAAGCGTTTCCATCTAAATATACCTTAACAGAACTAGCCACTCGTTAGATATAGCCTCACATATACTATAGGCTAAACGAGGGAGACTTGGTCTTCCGCTGGATACCATGGAACCATAACACGGTTTCGGGAGCTGTAAGAAAGAAAGAAAAAAAAGAAATAAAACCTAATTAGAGTATACACAGTAAATAATACAATTTTGCTTTTATATCCCAAAACTTAATTTTTGTTACACATGGTATCACAGGTTGAACAGAGTATAGAGTTTGTAGTTAGGTAATAAAAAACGAAAGAAATCTCTAAAATCGCTATAAATTTGAAAGCACAGTCGTGGCACAGTCTCGTAGCAATATCTACAGCATGTTTACATTATGAAGTATGAACTGACCCTTGTGGTGGTATAAAAGTGACAGGTAAAGCTTTTGACACCTCACACCGACTCACACGAGAGGTGAGAATATCGCCGCGCGTTATTTAACATGATCATTTGAAATGTGGCCATTGTTTATTGAGGTTGGTTGTAAAAAATCTGGACTCGTGTGTGATGGGACAAGTGGTTTGCTTAACACTTTGTTCTTCTACCTGCTGTCTGCCTGGCTCATACATGTCTACATTTTGTAATACCTAATAAATTGCAGGATTTTATGGCTAAAGTCTACTAAATCATTGTAAATTTAAAAAATATCAAAGCTTACTTACAAAACGCGACTCAATCTAATATTCATAGGCAAATAACGGCCAACAAGTAAAATTATTTCGTATCCTACCCTATACCAGAATATTGAGGAAATGATGAATCTTAAAGAATCTAGAATCTCCGACGAATTATACTTTTCTTTATGATAATACTAGATTTTCGCTCGCGATATTTTTTTAAATGTGATGATTAAACCCAAGTGTTACAATTTACACAGGTAGAGGTACATCTAGTAACTTACTGAAGTGGAAGATCTATTACCACATGGATCGTCAAAGCTTTATTATTATTACTATAGATAGATTAACAATTTTTTCTGGTTCTGCGTGATGAATACCATCATGTTTACTTTAGGAAAAAGGATGAACAGCTCATTCAATTCTCTATTATTTGTAGCCTATCCTACATAGTGTTTCGCCGTTAAGATATATTTTTAACCCTCCCTAATGAGGAAAATAACGCCAGCAAGAGCTATTTATAATAATTGTGTATGCTGCAATGTTTCTTACGCAACATTAACAAATTTTGACCACAGCAGTTTGAGAGGCTACTAATTCCTTAAGTAGTTTATTTAGTACATCATAATCCTCTTCCGGTTTTACGCAATACCAAATGGATGTGGCAATATCCTAGATCCTAAAGTAATAGCATATGGGCGATTTGGATTTAAAAAAATCTGTTTTCAAGTGTCAAAAATGATATTTATGAATATAACTAGCATTCCGCCCCCGGCTTCGCCCGTGGATATTTACGAACAAAATAAAATATACCCTATACCTAAACCTTCCCCTACCCCTACCCCTACCCCTGCCCTATCGGTTCAGCTGCTCTCGAGATATGCGCTTAGCAACAAATTCAGCGATTCATTTTTATATTATAGAAGATTTGTATAATGAACGTTAAATTACTGTCCTATATTTGTATGTGTTTATTAATATTTTATGATTTATATATAAAACCTTTCCTGTAAACTATAAGAAAGTCTTTTTTTTCAAAATTTTAGACTTAGTAGTTTCGGAGATAATTCGTATATTTTCTTTAATATAATTTAAACTATGCATTTTGAATAAAATTACATATATATAATTAACCCCATAATCGTAATTCGATTATTTACGCTACACGTCCGTGATTGGGTCATGAAACTCATAATAATATGTACCAAGTTTTAACATTTTCCGTCCAGTAGATTCGGAAAAAATAAGCTGTGACAGACGGACAGACACATGAGAGATTCTGTAAGGGTTTCCGTTTTTTCATCGGAGATGTTTGGAATCCTAAAAATGTATACATATTTATATGAAAGTCCGTTAGGTATGTTAATTCATTTGAATCAGTCTGTAATTAATTGTTATCAAATTTTTTTCACATCTAATTTGGGGCGCCATCGACATTACTAGACAATTACTCTTCCATTCATACATTTATTAATCCATAAAATTACATAAGTATCAAAAATATTCAAAATAAAGGTTTACCAATATGGTTTGTTCAGACCTAGAAACATTAACTTTTGGTGAATAATTATCCTTATACAATGTAAGAAGATATTTTTTTACAAAAATTAACCGATTGTAAAATAATAAGTCCGTTTTCCATTGAAACATTTATTTTTGAGGTCAGTTTCAAGATGTTAATTATTTTATTGTTTAATTTCCCGCCAAGTGTCTGAGAGTCACACGTGCGGACTGCAGCAGACCTACAAAGCATTGTTTTTGTATGGGGACCTTCGGTTTGGACCCTAAAAACGTATCAGTGTGCATACAGACGGTATAGAGCGATTGACCGGGCGCGGCGTTCTGGCGCCTACTTGTAGGGTTGTCAACATAGCAAATTAAACCTGAAAAAATATCATAGGGACATTCATCTAATTTCACTGAATAACTGACCACTATTGATATATTCGATATGTAGGTACTTTTTTTAAAAAGTATTTTTCATTTATTTTAAAACACTATACTTAAGAAAAAATTGACATTTTTACCAGATAAATTAATTATACAGAGAAAATGGGTTTTTTATAATAAAAAATATATGTACATTATCCGACAAACCGTACAAAGAGGCTTTTCCATCTATATACCTCAACAGAGTTGGCCACTCGTGAGGAAAGACTGCCTTCCAGTGGCTACCCTGGGGCCGGCAACGGTTCCCGGGAGCTGTAAGGCAACCCGATGAAAGTAAACAATAAGTATAATATAGGGTTGACAACCCTATTTCCCTCCTCTGTTCGCGGCCACAGGCCACAGCACTAAGCAGTTTCAGTTCAGTTCAGTTTAGTTAGTTAGTCGTGTGAACGCGGTCGGTGAGTTTGGGGCGCTAGTCCCGCTCACACATGCCGCTCAAGTCTCACGGAACATCGTAACTATAAAAATACCTAGTGTCTTATTAAGTGCCAAGTTTTGAAGTGAATTTTGAAAGGATTTCGTATTTGTCGGATTTTGGAGCTGAAATTTTTCTGAAAATGTCAACAACTGTTATATCCAGTGGACATCCTGAAGGAAAAGGTAATTTTTCACTATAAATTAATTTTATGAATAAAAACAAGGAAATTATTTTCCAGTCATTAATTTTCAAAATAATTTCAAAGGAAATTTTTGAATTTTCGCACTTAAAAATTTATATAATTTTGCTACGGGTAATTAACCCTTGAGGTCACGGGGTATTCAGGAGACCTAGGGATCTTCATAGAACTCTACTTTTTGCTTATATTTTCTATAATTTCATTGTAGGTAGGTGTATCTATATTTTCTTTTTCTTTCTTCACGGGTTCAGCTCCCGAAACCGTGTTACGGTTCCAGGGTACCCAGCGGAAGACTAAGTCTCCCTCGTTTAGCCGATGGTATATGTGAGGCTATACCTAACGAGTGGCTAGTTCTGTTGAGATATATATTTAGATTATATTAGCCTCTAAGTGTGGTTTGTCGGATTATATACATAAGTTTTAAATTAAAAAACAAAACCCATTGGTACATGGCCGGGATCTGGGATCGAACCCGGGGTCTGTCTAGTTAACACCAGACGTCTTATCCATCGATGGTAAAGGTAATAGCCAAGTCAAAATTTAATCTGAATTAAAAATTATATATGCTTAATAATAAATAAACACTATAAACTACTTTTGGGTTTGGGAACCGGCTTCGCCCGAAGACATTTTTGAAATTCAAACAAATTATTTAGATTTTAGTACATTCTTAATACCATGTGGAATTTTTGTAAATAAGGCTAGTAGTTTTCGAGTTTAAAACAAACAAACTAACTAACATTCCCGGCTTTGACAGTGCAATTTTAATATCACATGCTCACCAAACAGTCAATCTACTAGTGAAAACGGTATCAAAATTGAAGAGAAGAAGTAGTTTCTGAGTCTATTAATCTCAGATATACTAACATCCATTTTTATCTGTCAGATAGGAAGAAATCGATACTGATATTTTATTAAAATAGGTTAAATATTTCTCATAATTAGTTCCTAAATAGACCAAAATCCACCAGACACCCTAGAAAATCCATAAAATCTAAAGAGCAATTAAAATTCAGGTGGCCACATATATAAATTGTTTCGTAGCTTCCGTACAAGTCGTAAAAGACACTCGTAGCGTCATGTTTTATTGTACGTTGGCGCCGTCTCACTTGTTTAATAATATAACATTAATTATTTATTACTATGTGCTCTGAGTATACAATTCATTTAATACCTGCAATTCGTTAACCATTTTATAATACTATCAAACTCCCTCTATCATATTGTATGACATATTTGTTAGAAAGAGAGGGAGAAAACACAGTACCTAACCATTTAATCATTACATATTGCTAACTGTGATAAATATCATGCTCGTCGAAATACTTAGATCAACGAAAACCCATATGACGTGATTGAAATAATGAAAGAAAAAATGTTTAAAAACATTATAAGTATTGAAAATAAGTACTGTAAGTGCTTCAAAAATCCTTCATAAAGTATAAAATCCTAAACAAAGTAGAGTTTTTGCCCCGTGATTTTTTTTTAAATTTTGAAAAAAGAAGTGCAGGTACGGAGTTTCACGGAAAACCCACAAAAACAATATATTTATCTCATGAGTATTTCTAATATTTCTCATAATTAAAGCTTATTATTTGAGAATGTTTGCGCTAATGAAGGAAGTCTGACCAAGACAATAAATTTCATTCCCTTTCTTAGCGCCTACATCATAAAACATTTCGTATCATATCGGCGATGATGAATCAGCACATTGAACATAAACAGATAATTACGGAACCCTAAACCAAACAATCTGTGACATAAATTAATATGTAAAAGGACGTCTAGTAAGGAAGCCAAGAAATTTTCGTAAACAAAGGGAGGAAACTACGACGCACTGTCGCCATCCGGTCGTACAAAAAATATATATGTATACACGAGAAGCTCTGCAAATGACTCTAATGTGCACGACTATATCTGAGGCTGGAGTAGGCAGGTACTGTGACAATGTGGACTTATTCAATAACGTCCCTTTGCCCTCCTTCCTTTTTAATGATCGATATGTTTGTTTATACTGGTCGGTAATAAAACCTAATATTTTCAAAATTTTTATATTTAAATATATTTTGTTTTGGAATTGTACCTATCAAATGGATCAGACCTTCAAATTGTCTCTTTATGTAGCTACTTATTTTAATGTTCTATTTGATCTCAATTTTATAATTTAATATATCAAATATTGTTGTTACTCGTATAATGAATTCAGTGCTTTCTTTCTGCTTTCTTGCTTTAATACCTATATATTGTGTACCTGGTAGATGTGTCCTAGAATCCAACAATAAATATAAATGAAAACTTCTGTCCACCCTAGAATTTATAAAATCTCACATACTATCATATCTCTTTAGTTTTTTTCATTCAATATTTATTTATCCTAATTATAAATAATTACTTAATTAGTTAAGTAGATTGGTTTTGTAATCATAGCAATAATATGAACTCACTTCTTTATTAGTCATACCGCCATAGCGACATGCTTGCCACCTGTTACGTGAGGGGCGATACGAAAAATTAATTTTTATGAAACTTTTAGCAATCACAGTGTTACTTAATTATTTATTATTAAGTGTTTAAAAATTAAGCAATCTTAATTAATTTTAATTTTATTGCTTATAAGATAGTCCGTGGATATCAGTCTAGAATCTAGATATTCTAGATCTTACTGAAACACTACTTACTATTAGAGATTACTATTTACTACTATTTATTACTATTAGATGCTACCACGGACCTCTGACCGATTAGACAGCATACGCCATGAAAACTCACTTGGTCAACTTTTTCCCCGACTTGATTCACTTATACTGTTAATGCTCAGCTCCTGAACATGATAGGTCCATGTTTAATACTCGTAAACCTTCCCGGTGAATCAACCTATCTAATAGTGAAATCGGCAAACAAAACATGTTCAGGATTTTTTGCGTGAAAAGATCACAGAGATATAGATAGACAGATGTGGCGGGGGACTTTGTTTTATCTAAGTCTAAAGAATCTAGAAGTCTAGACAACACTTACATTTTTTGTACCTTACGGCTCCCGGATTGTTACGAACCCTAGTGTACCCAGCGGAGTACACTCTAAGTATCTCATGGAATTGCCTCTACAGTTTATCAAATGACCTACCTGCCTGTAAATGTAGATTTTGATATGAAAATAAAATTTAACGACGAATATCGCAACTCGCAAAATTTCCCAATTCCATATCACGTGTCGATAACACCGTCTCACACCGGATGTGCCACCTTGAGAGTTACAGTTTCCTTGATTTTTAAATAACTGAAAAACTGTTGACTAACTACTTCACTATTTATAAACACTTGTTATGGAGCTCTAATGTTACTTACTTATACTTCTTTTTATAATGGAAACATATGGAAGACACATTAGGTAGAGAGTTTCATTGGGAAAATCTGAGGGGAAAATACAGATAAAATAAAAAGAGAGAGGATCTTTTCTGAGCACGCTCTATCCCACTAATATTATTGTTGTTACTCAATCACGCCAGAACGGCTGAACGTATTTGGATGAAATTTGGTACAGAGATAGATTATAGACTATAGTCTGGAATAGCACAGGCTACTTTTTATCTCGAAAAAATGTATGGTTCCCGTAGAATAGATTTGTTTTTGTTTTTCACGGGATCGACATGATTTTTTGCATAGTGGTAGTTTAGGGGTCAGAGAATGACATATACTACTTTTTATACCGCAAAATCGGGCGGGGGAGGGGCAAATTACAGCCACGGGATTATTTCTTTTTGGATCTATTTCCACGCGGGTGAAACCGCGGACAGAAGCTTTACAACTATTAGTAAAAACTAATATTAGAAATCTACTTAGATTAGACACGATATCACGCCTGCATTCAGTAAAGATAGACAGAAACTGAAGACCTCTTCATGCCTTATTTTTTCTAAAATACCAAAATTGCCAATGATTATTTTTCATATTGACATAATGGCCGGATTTTTATTTAAAAAAAATATTAAAATTTCTATTTAGAAAGGCCTCTATTTTTCTTTTATTTTTTTCCCTGGATCATCAAATTACATCCGCCCTGTAAATAATTTACATAATATCAATATATTATCATAATCATGTGAGAATACCTCGCAAGTTTTTTAACGAACTCGACATTGGGCTTTCCCAATGTCGTCATCAAAACACGATGAACGAAAAAATACTAGAAAAAATATAATTAAGTATCTTGACTGATATGTAGTAGGTACTAATTTATTCACCTGGATTTGTAAACCTGGAAATTGAACAGAGAAGTAACTCACTCCATATCTGTAGTTTTCAGTTTTCTTCAGTCGTTTCCATTAAGATTTTCATTCTACAATAAATACTTTGAGGTCAGTGCAGGTACTGCTCAGAAGAATCTTAGTCAAGAAATATATTTGTTTTCTGTGAAATGTGAGTGAAAGGTCAAACAAATAAACAAACAAAAATTCATTTCTAAAAGAAGGACACTTGGTCTTCCGCTGGGTACCCTGGGACCAATAACACGGTTTCTGTAGCTGTAATTCATGGCATTTAAATCTGTGATGTCGTTGAATTTATGAAAAAATTCTGCACTTGTCATTCGGATAAAAAGGGGTGGGGAGAGATGGTAAAGCCTTGAAAAGCTTTATTATGTGTTGTTTTTTATTTATATTATTTTATATTAAATATATAAATGCAAAAGTGAGCAACTATCGAAAGTGATATAGACTAGTTTTTATCCTGGAAATCCTCCGAGATAAATTCTTAGTCCACGGGCGAAGCTGAGGCAGAAAGCTAATACTTGATAACTACATCAGGTGCCTGTAAAGTCACACACTGTATCTATAGATGTTAGGTATACTTGATGAAGTCATAGTTTATCGAACTTCTAAATGGAGCAGTTTCACTTGTAGATATGTATCATGTTATCAAACATACTGAAACAATGTAGATACAATTATTGTATTACGTTTATTTAACTCTAGCATTTGCCTGTGACCTTCCATAATAATTTTCAGAAAATTTGGTGAAAACGGTGTGGCCAGAGAGATGGCACATCAGTAACAGTGTCTATTT
The DNA here is from genome assembly GCA_963924495.1 of Nemapogon koenigi. Lineage (NCBI taxonomy): Eukaryota > Metazoa > Arthropoda > Insecta > Lepidoptera > Tineidae > Nemapogon > Nemapogon koenigi. Next base: position 483,830 of record OZ004641.1, on the reverse strand, counting down.
TTAGCCAGTACATGAACGACATGGTGATATCTGATCTCAAAAGAACGCGGTTGTGAGCATATGCACCGACAAATTGTATAATTATATGATAGGCATATAATTATGTAGTATGCACTCGATGTACTCGCGCTATCACAATACCTACTTATGATAATACAATATAGTGCAAGATTACTTATCAATTATGTATTATTATGAATGAAACTAGACATTACAAGTTAAAAAGTTGGCTAGCAAACAATTATAATTGAGTACTAATTAGTTTCCCTACCTATTGAAAATAATTGGCCAAGTACGACTCGCGCGCTGAGGGATCCGTTCCATTTTTTCAGGTTTTTCTGTAAACTTTATATATCTTTTTTCAAAATTTTAGACTCGGTAGTTACGGCGATAAGGGTGGGGGAACGGTCAATTGTCGTATATTTTTAACCGACTTCGAAAAAAAAAGAAGGAGAAGGTTCTCAATTCGGACCGTATTTTTTATTTTATTTTTGTATGTAGGTATGTACATCGATTACTCCGCCAGTTCTGAGCCGATTTTGATGGTTTCTTTTTTAATCGACAGATAATTCTTCCGGATTGGTCCCATTTTTATCTCATAAAAATTGGTTCTTTAGTTTTTCAGAAATTTTGATAAAACTGACCTTATAAGTCAATTTTTCGTAATATCTCGATGAAATATGTACCGATTTTGACGACTTATTTTTTTAAGGATATAATAATTTCTTGACATTATCTCACAGTCATATGAGGAAAATCGGTTCAGTAATTTTTCATAAATTCAGTAATTTGTCTCTGTTTACTGCTGAAAATTATATCAGAGAAAAGCCTTAGCAACGGTTGCTATTGACACGAAGTTGTCAATTTTCGTATCGACGGTGGTCTAGCGGCTAAAGGTATGGGATGCACATTGCTCGAGGTTCAAATCCCATCCACCGCAGTATTTTTTTTATTTTCCATCATTTTTTTTTTAGTTGCGTTATTATTTATTTCTCAGGGCAACAAAATCACTTAAAAGGGAAAAATAAACCTTTTAAAAAAAAGTGTACCGACTTCAAAAGTTTGCACTGAAAAGTAGGAAATAATAAAAATTTCGTCGTAGAATTGGAAGACGGTTGGTGCCAAATTAGAAATAATTTAGTACCCAAATTCACTAATCTAGATAATTCATTAGGAACCTACGATCATCAGTACAAACACAGATAATATTGAACAGATCTTTATGTCCCTAGATGTTTACTTAATTTTGTATCCTAATTTGGCACCAACCCTCTTCCAATTCTACGACGAAATTTTTATTATTTCTTACTTTTCAGTGCAAATTTTTGAAGTCGGTACACTTTTTTTTAAAAGGTTTATCTTTAATATAATTTAAGAATGCATTTTAGTACTATTTAAAAAATAATGAAAGGGTAATTTGATTTGTTATTCACTCACATGATGCACATGAAAAATGCTTTTTTTATGTTTTAATTTTCCCTCCTAAAAAAATGATACACTGTTTCGCCCACCATAAAGAGCATAAAGAATCACAGTGGCCCCTAAAAATAATCAGTAGCAAAACTAATGTGGGACATACACAGATGTGCTACACTTGTCGACGACAGTGCATACAACATACATACAACACACAATACGACATCTGGTTATGAAGGGTTCTATTCCGGCCAGCCACATCTGGTCTGTGTTTATTACTTTATCATTATACTAATGATGACACATGGTTTTGCACATTTAAATACTCAATTAGAACAATCTGCAAGCATTACTGAAAAATCTATACTTCCAAATATGTATAATGTTAATAAAATTGCTAAAATTTAAAATATGTATCGTGGAAATCTGGATGCATTTTCCAGCTGTATCGCAATTATTTGTGTTTTTGTTACAGAGCTTGAGATAACCTAATAAAGATGACATTTTAGCAGGGAAGTGGTGAAAAAAATTTTATTTTAAAACTAATATAATAAATGTGAAAGTGTTTGTTTGGTTGTAAACATTTGATTAATTTTTTTCACAGAGAGTGACATAAGAAATTTTTCAGGATACATTATTATCTTCATTTCAAAGATAGTTTCTTACATGGCAATCACATCCAATTTTACAGAGATAGATTAACAAAGTCTCAATGCCCTTGCTATTATTACAGCTTCTTACACATGTTACACAACTATAACAACTATAATGCAACATTAAATAGGTTTTTGTTTGCACATATGTTCCGACACAATACCAGACATGTCCTTTTCAAAATTGTATATTTAAACACTTGGTTCTTTGTTACTTTTTTTCTTTGAGGAGGGGAAATATTACATTGGACAGTTACGTGTGGCAAAAATCCAATCCAAACTGATCTAAACAAATAAATAACCATAGACTATATTATAATACCTGTCTGCCAATATGTAACTGATTAAGTTAATGTCTTGTTATTTTATCTAATCTGTGACCATCATGTTGTTGGTTTGCGTGATGTCATCATCATTAAAAACATGATTTTAAATGAAAATTTTAATTATTTTATTAGGTATAATAAATCTTACACCTATAATTTAAAAGTATTTCCAAAAAATTCTCAACACCCCTATTAGCAACTGCAACCCACCCTACCGAAGAACTAAGGAATTTAAAAATGACATAAATAAAACAGTGTTTTTCGACATTGAACCTTGATTCATTAATTGATTCATTCTTGCGAGCGACTAGAATACAAAAGGGTGTATACAATTTGCTGCCGGTTGCTTAGCGACCGATTACCGTCGCACGACTGGTTGTTAGTTGTTATTGTTAATTACACATTAGCTAATAATCTTGCAGGTCGCTCGTTAGGTAATAGCTTCTTGATGAAGACTCGTTCACTGTGTAACCTGGAGTTCACAGGTAAGAAAGATGCAATGGTGGAATGAATTGAATTGAATTAATATACATAAATGCTGTTTTAGTTCCATCACTTACTTACTTATGGAAGCGAGACTTGGATATGGAATAAGAAGTATGAAAGTAAGATAAATGCATTGGAAATGCGGTCTTTACGTAGAATGTGTGATTATATTGACCGCATCCGGAACGATGTCATTAGAGATGAATGCGGACTGAAAGATGATGTTGATGATGATGACTAAAATGAAGAAAAATAGTTTACGCTGATTTGGACACGTTGAACGAATGAAAGATAAAAGATTGACTAAAAAGGTTTATATGGCTGAAGTGAAAGGAAATGCTGGCAGAGGACGACCTAGGTGTTCTTTTATTGAACATACAAAAATATTCGATTGTCTCTGCCTTGGGATAAAAGGCGTGATGATAGACAGATAGATTGAATTGAAGCTCAGGCTCTGTGTAGTGAGACTTCCATCTTCAACTCGCTAAACGTCGACACTGTTACACTACGGCTCGATGACGTGACCACAGAGGTCTTATTTTGTGACTTTGCAATCATTGTGGTCAAGAAGTGTTTTTTAATTTATTTCTTTAGTTGCTTCCTTTCTTCCCCGCAGCTTTGATGATCGAATGAACACCTATCAAAGGCCAACAATGTACAGATGGTCATTAAATGTATTATTAGTAAATACCTACGTATATTTTCGAATGCCAAGTGGGGAAAGACAACCGTGGGTATGGCCAGCTGTTATCGCACGACACGGCGACGCCCGTGTAGAAGTGGTATTAATAGTAACATTTGGTACGATATGATCGCGAGTAATTACGATCTGCAACTGATATGACATCTGCATTATTTATATAAGACATTTATACTACACTCTACAGATTTATTTACAACTAAGTAATCACTGCTCACATTCACATTTGGCGAATATATTGAAATTAAACTAAAAACAGATTCTAAGTTTAAGTACACACTAGTCTATGATCCCTGAAAGTGTCATCAAAATTCAGTGAGCCGTTTCGGAGCCTATTCTGGACAAACATTGGGATTGAGACAGACAAAAACTTATTATTTTATTTGTACAGATTTCTGATGATGTGATTTCTGTTTTCATTTGGGTTTTGGTTTTCTGCAGCTAGATCTGCTTTAGTCATTAAAAACGAGTTAAGAGTTAAGGCGCCTTTATTTTGAGATGGTAAGGCCTGATATTTATTTAATTAATATTTTTCAAAAAAACTTGGATATAATTTAACCTTACAGGAAATTTGAATCGTCAATAAATTCTAGTTTATTTTTCAGTGCTTATTTATTTACGTTTTTTTAAAGTAGCTACCTATAATCGGAATCCATGCAGGCTCTCTTAAATACGCGTGACTTCTTAGTAAGTTGTTTATATAATATAAAACATCACGGTAGGTCTTTATAGAGGAGAGCATATCTGTCTATCATGCGAAGTCCTGGGCAACAGTTAGTTATACTATATTTATACCAAAAATGTTGTATAAAAGACCCGTCGACCTTTATGATGATTCCTTGCTGAGGTAGTTTTTTTTTCTTTCTTAACGGGTTGCTTTACAGCTCCCGAAACCGTGTTACGGTTCCAGGGTACCCAGCGGAAGACTAAGTCTCCCTCGTAGTTATTAAAATTATGTACATCAGGTAAATACGAGTGGTATATGTAACTCCTTAATACCTAGGTACTAGTTTATTTATTTATGGTCTAGTCTAGGTCATTTTAAATCCTAAAATTCTGAATTTAATTTCGTTATGTGTAATAAAGTGATAAGTTTATATATTATATATGAGACAATATATACAATAATATAAAAACAGGTGCAATATGGAATCAATACAGCACTGGCACAAGTCACCAGTACAGCACCATGCTGTTACTTATATCTACCTCTAAACTAAGTGGACACATGCAGACACTCGAATGAACTTCGCGGAAAAGACACAAACAAGTAGGTACTTACCTACTCACTTGAGAGAACATAAATATTATTGTATTAAGACCAGCAGGATGCAGTACAAACCAAAACACCTTCTGAAATTCCTGAAAGGAATAACTGTCTGTAATGAACTATAACACTGAAAAAGGGAAATCACAATATAAAGCATATTTTGGCTACAGTTCTGTATAAGATTGGAATAGCGGTACTCCTAAATAGTAATTTACCCCTTATATAATTAGAGTCGTAAATATATTGTTTATATCGTCATCATCACATTCCGCACGATGTATTTCTGCATCAGTTTTCTACAAAACTAGTTTTTACCTGTTTACGTGATATCAAAATATTAAAATAAGTCCATATTTGAGCGAGCAAACATCCGCCATGACAGCTAGCTAACGGAACTTTTTTATTTTTTATTAATTCAAGGACGGCACAGACTTAAAAATGTCAATTTGATTATCCACATTAACTAATTTTTAGTAGATATTTATTTTGTTTGTTTTTTATATCACCAAATAAGGATCCTTGATTCTGTCTAAAACTCTAGAAGAAAGAGCTTTATCGTAAATCGTCGTAAAAAAGAGATAGTGTCAAATAGTGTGACAGGATTTTGGCATGTGGAGGTCCTTCCTTAGTCGCTAACTACTTAGGTAAATGTATTTTTAAATAATAATTTATTAAAAAGAAAACGATAGCCCAAGTTTCAAGATTCAAGTTTCACTCGAGCTTACTGTTACTTGTGTTTCTGTGGCCACACCACAAGTAGGTAAAGGTAGTGAAGAAGATGCGTAAATAATAGTTATCCCTAATGAAACACTGTCGTTTTACTCATCCACAAGTAGATTAGATATGCGACAAGTAGAAGACCTATTACACGATAGTCGATGGCGCCAATTAATCTAAAATTGGCAGAGACAAACATTTCAAAGTGTACCTACGCCGAATTCTCTTGCGGATTTAGTAACACGGCACACTCATCGAATATGTCATGGTCAGGATGAGTACATCGTGTAAAAGTGTAGATGAAGCGAGGAAACTTTTTTAATATAACCCTACCCACACTTATCTAAAAAAACTATCACAAGCAAAGAAGTTAGGCAACTGTTAGTATTAAAACAGTAAATTAAAAATATTTCTAAATAAATAGATATCTTGACACAACGCTCACTAATAGCCTGTCACATATTTTAGCATAATCTTTAACATCGACTCTGCCAAACATACTAAAGCTCATAACTACTTGTTAAACAAAACTACAATATAAATATGTTAAAATGCAACGAGATTAATGTCATATGACAATATGTCTGGGTGTCACCATCACTCACATGTGCCAGGTGTATAAGATATAATTGATAATGCTACTAAATTATGTAATCAGGCGCTGTCATTGCACTGTGTTGCCAAATCTCTTAGAAAACTGTCAACATTTGACGTAAATTCAAGATGGCGACCGCACTTCTTAACTTAGCAGCATTATACATTATGCTAATGTGCTCTTAAATTAGTTAAAGTGCACAAAAATATATTTAAATCTATTTTTCTATTACAAATTCTAATGTTTGTCGTTTTGATACAATATATTCAGACTTCAGAGCACTGGGGTCGTAAAGGTCAATATTATTCTATTATTTTTCTACCATTATCTAACCGACAGTTCTGACATTACGAACACCTGCAGTTTTCAGAAGCATTTAAATGTAATTAAACGTATTAAAAATTTAAAACAGGTGGCCTAGCAAAATTATACATGCGGCGCCTAACTCAAACCACGCAGGTTCGATGTTATGACATGACCAATAATGTTTTTTGTTTAGATCTATGCACCAATAGGATATTTTAATTAAAAAACAGCTACATTATCCGACCTTACGGTTCCCGAAACCGTGTTATCAGTCCCAAGGTCCCTACCCAGCGGAAGACCTCCCTCTTTTAGCCGATGGTATTAATTGTGAGGCTATACCTAACGAGTGTCAAGTTCTGTTGAAGTATATTTTGATGGAGCCTCATGAATGTCATCTAGTCACTAGGTAGTGTCTTCCGCGTGAAATTTAAAAATCCATCGTGCATGAACAGATGTATGAATTCTAGAACTTACCGTCAGCTGTGAGTGCAGTCACAATAATAACAGTTATAAGTCAACACCTGTTCGCGCAATCACGATCGATCGATGCGTTCGCACGAATTTCTGAGAAACGCAGCACAACATGAATATGTAAAGACGCCGGCGCCGACTAGCCACGCCTACGATCCACGATCTACAACGATTTAGGACACCTTTTACGACATACACAGGCATATTAGTATCGAGGATGTTTAGCATTTCAGAATAAAAACATTAAATTTTAAATATTACAACATTTGGAATCATAAATAGGAACTTCAAGGAGTCTAAAACAAGATGGCCAGTAAAAATTTTTTTTTTTAATAATTGGCCAAGTTTCAGACAGTTTGTGACAGACGGATAGACAGACAGTTCATTGGAGATGTACGGAACCCTAAAAACTTATAACTTGCCTTCCGAAGCACAAAAAGTGACTTTTCTTGTTCGAGCACATCTTAATACGCACTTGTATTTTCAGATTTTTTTATGGATTAGTAAAAAATAAATTAAAATATATCACAATTATAGGTTGACTCAATCCCGCTTCCAATATGATGGGAAGGTGTGTCTGACCTCATTTCAAAAAGGAATAACAATAGCTGTCAAGTGGATTAGAAATCACAAAAAATACTACGAGCACCTAACATCGTAGGGTTACCTACCGAATAGGAACATTTACTTATATGGGAGCCCTAATTTGACGCAAGTGAAGCAGAGGTTTTCTTATACATGACTAGTTTTTCTCCTCCGGCTTCACCCGTGGATATTTTCGAACAAAATAAAATATAGCCTTATAGCACTTGCTACATTGCAGTTTTGGAGGCTTGTGCTGTGATATTTATTTTTATATGGCGCCCAACGTGGGGATCGAACCCACGACCCTGAGGTTAAGAGTCTCATGCTCTACCGACAGAGTTAGCCGAGCAAGGATAATGTAGCTTAATTGCTATTATTGAAAGAAATTTCAGAATAGGATCAGTTTCAGAGACTCTACCTAGTCTTTCTACATCGAAACTTACAATCTTTACCTCTTTATAATACTAGTGTAGATATTGTAGGTACTTACTTTGGACCCAAACTACAGGTAGGGTAGCTATGGAGTTAAAATTCGAACAGGAACGTGCGAAGAAGTTCTTATCTACAATTTGTATGGAAGTGAACTGAAAATCTACTGAATCGATTTAAAAAATCCTACATTATTCCAAAAGGACAGATTATGTTTTATTTAAAATAGTTACCTCCTTCCTTACCGTTGTACAAAGTTATACAATATTTTGTCTCCCTTTAACAAGTTTGTGTTTCAGACTTTAATACAGATTATAACTAAAACTGGAGAAAAGCAACCGAATCTTTCCACAAAACAAAGCATTTTTGGCTGGACTTAGGGAATTGTGTACATTTAAAAAATTGCACTACCAAGTGTCAACCCTATTGTGAAACGCAGGTTGACTGGCGCCACTCACTACCACGACTACCTGACGCATGACGAATCAAAACCAATCCTGCGCATCTTAAACCGTATTAATTGTTTCGTTTTATTAGATAAGGCTTCCAAGTACGACCATACAAACACTCATTACAAAAAATCATCTTTTTCTGTCTGCTAAAATGAAACTTGATGTGAATTCTGTGTAGAGCATTATGAAGAGTCGAAAATATGTAAGAATAATATACTAAAAAATAGTCCTTTAGCATACTCTTCGATTTCTGCAGATACTTTTGTTTTTTCAAGTTCACTCATTTGATCTGTGAATTTTCTTCTGCGACACCCTCGCTTAACTCTTCCCTTCACATCTGTTCTATCTTTATTCCATTTTTACGAGCGAAGACGTATGCGTCCTCTTGTATATATTTTGGCGCCATCAGTAATGTTCTGGAGAAAGTTCGCTCCGTTCGGTCACGAGTCTGGGTACATTAGTCGCCGTGTGAACTTACGTATAGCTTACGGCGGTATTCTTAATAACTACATTATGATCATGCCTAAATTACAAATTTTACAAAATTAAAAAATCTTTCACGAATAGAAAGATACGATATATCCCTGAGTGAGGCCGGGGCGGGGCTAGTTTTAGATAAAGGTGCCAATAGATATGAGTAATAGGTAGGTACAGAGGTCAACATCATATCAGATAACAATACAATTTAGCAATCCATCATTTTATTGAACCAATATTGATAAACCTGCACTTCCGTTGTGTTACTTGATAAATAAAGTAATTACCTATCCTTATCGATAAATGTCCTTAAATCAGATTTGTTTGCACATATGTATTTTACAATATTAGAGAAAGATTGACTAAAAAGGTTTATATGGCTGAAGTGAAAGGAAAAGCTGGCACAGGACGACCTAGGTGTACTTTTATTGAACATATACACACAATCGCAGAGCATATAAGATGAATATAAAAGAAGCGAAAGAGGTATGTCAGGATAAAAGGCGTGATTATAGATAGATAGAAATATGCTGCCACATGATGTTATACCCATTCAGCTCCATTATGAGATGTATGGATAAGCCGAAAGAAGTGATAATGAATCCTTCCAAGCAACCCTAATGTGAGCCAGACTTGTATATAATCCCCATGGCATCATTAAACAATAGTAATTACAGATATGCGACTCGTTAACGAAGTGGCAAGCACAAGAATGTGGTTCCTATATGTATGGAGTGTAGTTAGGTGTAGTATGGTGTCCGGAACAGGTTCTGATATCGATGACACGAACACGAGGTTCGTCTACACATGTGGCAGATATACCACAGCTGAGCTAAATACAATGAAATATCAGGAAAGATATTCTGGCTAGGTATTTTATGAAATTTATTGGATGGTGACCACGAGAAAACAGGGAGCAGTTTCGTAGTTGCAGCAAAATTGTGTAAAAAAAATGATTATTTTGACAGCTTTTGTCCATGACTTTGCTTTAGATTTTCTCAAATAATTTTTTACAACAAAATCTGCCCGCGGCTTCGTTCGTATTATATTAATATTCATTAAAATTAATTCAGCTTGGCAAGCATTGGGACAAACAAAAATTATAAAAACATGTATTTATGCTGTAAAATATCACCCCACATTTCTCAAAGGTGTTTTTTCGTCGGTATTACGCCATTTTGAAGATTATTTTTCCCCCTAATGACGACTAATTTATTTATTTATTTATTAAAAGACGCCATCTGTTGGAGATCAGTAGAACTAATCGTGCGAAGCTTTGTAATAATAGATAGATTGTTCAATATAATTTATGTGTAGGTATATAGGTGTGAATATGACCTAAGGTATATTATAAAATGAGATGGGAGGCTGCCTTATGGCGCCGGCGCCTGCTAGGTCCGGTTGTTGTTGTTAGTCCATAGTTAGTTATGTAGTTAGATATCGCAGAGACAATTTATTCGATAGTCGACACCGAACGGCCTTGTCATGATTAGAATAAAACATATTTCACGAATGAGTAGGTATTTATCGCAGTGATCGTTTTAGAAATTTTTAGAAAAACAACTTTGAAAGGTTTTAGAAGATTTACATGCGACAAATTATTATAGTTTATTTTTGATGCGGATTTTTTTATAAAGCATACTCTTCGTCCCGATAGCAACGTTATATCAAATTATCAAAATATCAACTTCATTTCAATACAAAGTTAATTGCACTATTAACAATAATTTAATTTCTCTTGTTACAGAACGGGTGGTCGAACGTGATGCGGGTTTCGTATCAGGATGTGAAGATGACGACTCTAGTTCAGGTCCTGCCCACTCCGACGACTCCGGTGTCAGACTCGGGGACTCCCGGAGTAGACCTAGAACACCGCCCGCACTACCTCCCCCTAAGAAACGTAGAATAGAACCGGCCGCTACCTCGCCGGACCCTTTTAGACCCTGGTCAGTCCCGCCTCAATCCGAGCCGCTATCTCTCGTCAAGAAGTCGCAACCTTCGCTACTGAGACAGAGAAGAAGGCCAGTGGAAGTTCCGTCCCCCTCCCCCGCCCCTACTCGTCCACAAGATGTCGGTCCCCCGAGAGTGCCACCGCACCCCGCGGTCGCCGACTATACCCCTTCAGAATCGAACAGTAGAACAGAATCGCAGACGGGACGACCTCGCGACCAACGTAACTATAAGAACATGACGCGCGAGAGACGGATAGAGGCGAACGCTCGAGAGAGGACGCGAGTACATACCATAAGCGCAGCGTTCGACACACTACGTCGCGCCGTGCCATCCTACAGCCACAACCAGAAGTTATCAAAGCTGTCCGTGTTGCGAGTAGCGTGCGCGTATATAGGAGCGTTGTCCGCCGCCGCCGACTCGACCGACGATCTCCCAGAAGCGGTCCAGCGTGTCACCAACACAATACACACAGAAGGTAAACTACGCAAGAAGAAAGATGACCCGTAGCGTTGTATCTTCGACTTTAATATAAGACTAGAATCTCGTGAAGGACTGAACTTAGTAGTCAGTACAAATATAATGTTCCTCTCTGGTGCTGCAGACGAGCGCCGATCTCATATTTCTGAGTGTTTTGAACTAACACAACTTTAGACAAGCTGTGGATAACGCTATAGTTATAAGTTAAGTTAAGTATACTTCTGACTGAAGCATGGTATACTTAGCTTAAGACTTCGTTGCATTTATTTGCTCAAAGTTTGAAATCAAAATTTAGTGAACTCGCAAAGCCTTAAAATTGTTATAGCTGTCGTTTGTTATCGAATAGAACTAATATATAAGCAAATAATTCTGGGCTCAATTTCGTCCTCAATCCATTCCCCGGTCCAGTATTAAGTAATACTAAAATACGAGCTGATGAAAAATTTTCCTAAATAAAGATGTATTTTGGCTTTAATATTATACATACATATTTATATTGTAATTATTAAAAATCCAGTCAGTAATGTTAAGGGTCTATGTTGATGTAAATAGTTTAGTTTATAGAACAGCAAGAGTTGTCACTTGAATTGTTACATATTTTTGTAACTTTTAATTTTTTGTAAGTTACAAGTTTATGTGAATAATTGGTTATTTGCGTGTAACCTACTAGGATGCCTTGAGATGCAATGTGATATATTGTATAATACTGTATGTATAGCTGTAGTTATGTAATAATTGTTGATTAGTCTGAACATTATGTTTATTTAAAAATAACTAAATTCAAAGATGAACCAATAAATGATGGGGTGCAAAATATACTTATTTGTTTAATTTAGTAAATACCTTAATAAATACCAAAAGTAAATGACAACACAAACATGCGACACACGACACAAAATTGATACCTTTGCATTGTGGCAAGAACTTTTTGCTTGACCTGGGCTCCGAACCCGAAATGATTTCGTAAATAGAGCTAACTTTTGCACTCACATTTTAATACAATAATATTCAGTTTTGTGCTACCTACTTAAACTTACTGATAACAATTTTAGGGCATACTTCAACAACGAGGATCATTGTGAAGTATTTATTTATTTAATCATCCCCTACGTAGACATATCCTTGTCCCTTGTTATCATGTACAGAAGGGACCTCAAACTGTGTACATTATAGAGTATAGACTCAGTGTAGCGGGGCGTTCTACAGATAGGAAATGTGAAAAATAATATAATCATCAATATAAAGATATATCTTAGTCCTATAAGATCAACATGCATAATATTATTACGTATGTTTATGCAGAAAAACGAGACATGACATATTGGTATATAGCATAATGCTATCAAAAAATAAACCACAAAATATGGAAACAGATGAAATAGAAAATATTCATATACCCGATAGACATATACAATATGATACTACTCTTATGACAAAACTACATATGTAGATTGTGTTCAAGCAAAGCACATAAGTTTTTTGAATTTTGTTTTATTACATCGATGTAAATTGCGTGTGTTGTTTGCCTCAATGATCCCTGCGATACCAATAAAAAAAGAGTAAGTAAGTAAGTATACAAAAGTCTATGATTGAATGATTACGTCTTCTCAATACAAAATGAATGCATGAAGTAGATTCTACCTTTACCTTTATCAGAGGAACTACATAACATACCTAATTAGCATTGTGGCGCTTTTGATTGATATAATTTAGTCGCTAATGAGTATTGAGGCCACGACCTTATTTAAGACTATCAATGCGTGGCTCGTGTCGCGTGTATCACTGCTATCTCTGTCTACAGCAGCTTATGAACATCTGTTCCCGATTAAAAATTTTAGCACAGGATATTTTTAAATAGCTAAAGTGTAACTTTTTTTAATTGTGCAAGTACATTTTAAGCAATTTGTAAGTATAAAAATTAGGTATATTTTAGCACCAATGAAGCACATTTCACAGTAGGGATCTACCGGCGATTAGTCGGTTAATATAGGCCCCTATTCGGCACTTATGATGGTACAGGAAACGGGACGGTACTGTCGGTACTTACTATATTTACTACAAATCAAACATGGTTCTTTGGTTCTGGTTATCGGGCTCGGTCTCCGCACCTCGACGTCTTAGCGCCTATTTTCTCCAGAAAGGTGTAGGATCCAGAAGGATGTAGGTGACCGTTTCTTCAGTCTCCATGCAAGCCCTGCATAGTGGACTATCTGTAATGCCGGTAATGAGTTGTGTCATTAGTCCATTTTTTGGCAACGACACTACCAGCCATACTACTAGTAGTATCGTTTACTTCTTTTTAGGTTACAATCTCAAATTGTCAATTAATCTAGGTTCTTAATAAGGGTACCTACCCACTGACGGTATCAAAATAATTTTGTAGAATTAAATTATCTATATCTACTTTTACTTACAAAAAAGTTAAGGAATCAATATTTAATATATAAGTGTAAGTAACATTGCGTGATTACAATTAAATTATGTAGATACATAAGTATGTACAATAGGTAAGTAGGTATCACAAACAGCAACGACTTGGAATGGAACAGAATTACTTACAGAAGAATTGCCGAGTTCCGACACAAAATATCTTTCTCAACCCCTCTGTCCCTACCTAGCCTAACCTAACATTAAAGAAGTAGTCGTGATTATACAAGTACTCCTCCCCCCCTTATTCCCCTCACCAACACGCGCGTACTAATTGCAAACAATACACACGTTGTCACAAACAAACAAAGGGACTGCTTCCACATGTGCACCCGCGATCTGTTTCCATTGTCCCGCCAATATTCAGTGTTATAAACCTATGTTTCTATCTATATCTATATCTAAACAAAAAAGTTGTTTATATCTTTTGCTCTCAGTCATATTCTATCACTGACTTTATAAGTAATATTTCTTGTATCTGTTAAAAATATGGCAAATCTCAGTTAATCCTGGAAATGCGAGTTTATTTATACAACATTTCCTTACCACACAGTTGATAGTTATTATTTTAAATTGAATTGAGCCATATTTTCATTGCCGTAGTTTTCAAAACGAGCATTGAATTTGCGTTTTGTAAACTACGGCTTAGTCTAAGACAGACAATTTAAAATGATGGCATGTCACACTCCTTCCTTGGCTACATCATACGGTACATACTTTCATCAGGGTATGTCACGACTCCAGGTAACGCGGGCCAGGGTATTCGAATACCTACTTCCATACTTAGGTACAAATACTCTGAACTCTGAATACCTACTCATTAGAGACTCCAAACAATCGATACGATAAGTTAGTCGATACGAACGAAATACTCCCATTCTATAGCATTTTGGAAGCTCGTATTTTGTCGTACTCGCAATACTGAGTACGAGTTTCACTGGAATATAGCGAATGTAGAGTTTCTATTGTTAGATAATAAAGGCTTTATTAAACAGGAGAGCTGAATCGATTACAAACAAATCAAAGAACTCAAGAAAGGAAATAGGTGAGTTAAGTAAACAAATAAGAACAAGCATTAGGAAGGACAGAAAAATACATAGAATGCAAACCTTGGAAGAGCATATATCGAAAACTGGTGGAATTAAAAAGCAACTAGACTTTTAAATGTAAAATAAAAAAAGATGACACGGGAAAAGAAAGAACCAAAAGACCAGACATACGGACTACTATAGCAACTTATACTCTAATATGGACATAGATAATGAAGAATTTGATTTGCTGAAAGCTGAGGAAGTAGGTACCTGTGTTTTTAGAAAACGAAGTTGAATTCGCAATTGACTCTCAGAAAAGCTCCGGCTCCGGCTCCGGGTCCAGACAATATTACAAAATACTTAATTATAAAATTGAAATCTGACATGGCACCTATATTGACAAGAATATTTAATGACATATTTACAACAGAAATTATTCCTTATCAATGGAAAATGTCAACAATAGTATTATTACACAAAAAAGGAGACATAGACATGGGCTCTAAATAAATCTCATATTAGGAGACTAGAGTCCTGCCAACGAGCAATGGAAAGGAGCATGCTGGGGAAAAGGAAGAGCGACAGAATCAGGAACGAATGCCTCAGGGAACTCAGGGAAACGACAAAGCTAGAAGACGTAACAACTAAAATTAAATCTCTAAAATGGAGATGGGCAGGCCACGCAATGAGAGGAAAGGATAAGTGGACCAAATGTGTAACTTTTTGGTACCCCAAATACAATAAGAGTAAGAGAGGAAGACAATATAGAAGATGGCAAGACGACATCATGGCAGTTGCGGGTAAAACATGGACCAGGCTGGCCCAATGCAGAAGAAGCTGGAAGAATATGGAGGAGGCCTTTGCCAAGGGGCACGCAGACACCGGTTATATTATAAAGGCTATTATTATTTTTATTAAGTTGTGGTGGGGGATCGAACCCACATACTTGATTGACTAATTTTGTGTCGTATCGTGTTTAGAAATGGACACAGGCATTGTCATA
The DNA here is from genome assembly GCA_963924495.1 of Nemapogon koenigi. NCBI lineage: Eukaryota > Metazoa > Arthropoda > Insecta > Lepidoptera > Tineidae > Nemapogon > Nemapogon koenigi. Next base: position 468,056 of record OZ004641.1, on the reverse strand, counting down.
TTTGTCGAGCAACAGCTGTAGACACAAATGTTATCATTTACTAATGTCCGACGGGGTACGAAATTGATGGTAACGAATTGATTCAATCCGTGGACTACTTATTTGGGTTTTTTTAGCTAAACATTATTGAAAGCGCCACAGAAGTGTCGGCAGACCACCAGCGAGATGGAGTAACGAAGTTGTGAAGAGAGGAGGGGGGTAGGTACTGTACTTAGAGCGTGGATGAGACAATGACTTTACAATGGACGGACATATATATAGGATGTAGGTTTGTTTATATCTATGGATGTAGGTAGAAATATTATCAACCATATTAGGTTATTAATCTATAGATCTATAGGGTAGGTATTAAATAAACTCTACTTTCTCGTCTACAAAGCTGTTGTTCGTACCTTTAGAATGAAATACCAAAAAGAGCATGCATGAAAAGGGTTTGAATCAGGCGGAAGAGGTGTGCCAGGATCGTGGCAAGTAGGTATCTTTGGTCTCTGTCTACGGTGTGGGTGGAGGTGGACATATCATGTATGTATCGTCATATCCTACTAACATTTGTAGACCAACAACTTCAGTAACTACTTCAGTGTCATTACTTACTAACATACTAAGTTCATGATTATCTGTATCTCTACTAATATTATAAAGAGGTAAAGCTTGTATGTTTACATGTAGAGGGAATAGAAATCTACGAAGCTATTTTTTATTTTGCTCAAAAATATCCGGGGGCGGAAATCTAATTTTTTTATTAGTTTTAATATAATTACCGATCGTAATTTATCGGAATCACAGATCCTTTTTCTGTGGTTGGAATAAAGATAGTAGCGCCATCTGTTAACCAGTAGCAACGGATATTAATACATGCGACATTATTGATATTTAAAACTTCAAAAATTAAACCGTGGACACTTTTCGAAAATAAAGTTTTTGCAGCGAAGTAATTTATTTCTCACGATGTATTAATTTTAAATAAATTATAAAGAGCGTCACCTGTTGGTCAGTAGCAGTGTATATTTTATAAATGCGACATCTATTATCATTTATTGGTACCACAAACCTCAACCAAGACTTTTAAAGAGAAAATGAAATAATTAAAAACAAACAATATTTGGCGCGAATTTCACAAGAAAAGTTTTGGAGAAATAATATTTATTGAAAGTGTTTGGTGATTAAGGTAATATTATTAAATTTTATCATATAGTCACATCAACAATCAATCACGTGCCATAGCGGCTAAATGCAATTGGATGAATTATTCAGTTCTCATACATATATAAGAATTCAAACAAATCAGCTCTTTATTTACAAACCTTTTTTATTACTTAACATACTAAGATACAAGATTAAAAAACATAATAGGAAATTTTGAAGAGAAATTTAATTATTGTGAACCAACCCACACACATAATATGGCGATACTTATTTAAAATTACAAAAAGGACATTGAAACCAATTGTGGCTGGAGAGAGACCAAAGCTACCCAATTCAATTTTGTCAGCTTACAGTCTCTCTACAAGGTAGATAGGTAAGTGTGTTTACTCGCCCCTATCTCCAAGTGCGTCATGAGCAGCGCCAGAATTCCAGAATCGGGGGCGCCGTGGCTACCCTAACCATACATATCAGCGTGACAACGTACCACAAAGACGCGCTTCATAGGCGTTGCACACAGGCCATGGTCGGCGCCCCTTTAACCTACAAAATATTGTCTAATCTACAAAACCGACCACTGCAGGCAATATGTTGTGCTATTCATAATTTGTTTATATATAATATAATAAGGCTGCTAGGCGGTCCATTTAAGACAGCGTGTATCGAGATGTGTACCCAAACAGCGCACACTGCAGTATCGCGCCCCACATGGAATACAAGTGTAGTTAGAAAGGAAGCCGCACACAGCGCAGAAGTGACGCTCCGGGTATCTGGAAGTGACACGTAGCTATTAGAACATCTACATATAAAATACTAGCGACCCGCCCCGAATAGTTGTTTATGAAAAATTCTATTTGCCCGGGGTAAAAAGTGCCCTGTGGCACTCTCGGGCTAACCAGCTAATCTCTGCGAAAAAAAATCACTTCAGTCTGTTGCTCCGTTTTGGCGTGAAAAAAGGAGCAAGGACAAACATAGAAAAACCGACCGTCACAAGACGGAAGTGACGTCATACCAGGCATTAATAAAGCTCAATAGTATCGTATCTAAGTACATAGGTACTTTAAACACTCACTCCCTTTAGTAAGAGACAGTTTAATAGTAAAGAAAGTATTGTACTCTTTTTTTATAATTCTAAACTAAATTCTCAATTACATTTTGTGGTATACACCTTTAACCAGAGAAATTGGAGTCAAGTGGGGCCCTATAACCCTTTAATTATAATGAATGTCTACAATACATACTTGGAGGGCGGCACCTGCGCGGACATATAATTGGGTGGCTCCGGCCTGAAGTTCCCATCTTCTTCCATCAGCTGAACAAACGTCTTCCTAAACCTCATCTTGTAATACTCCGCACCCTTAGACTTCCTCTTCCTAGTCGGCTTTTCATTGGAGTCCGCAAACTTGGGCAGCTTCTTCGACAGCACCAGGTCTGCATGAGGATCATCATGGAAGTTGTCCTGTTCTAGAGCTTCCACAGCCTTCCTGGCCCTTCGTTTCCTCGACGCGTCATCTAAAACTCTCCGTTTCTCTGCATCTTTGACCCTATTAGATTCCCTGGACATCATGGTGTTAACTTTACAATCCCTTGTCATGTAACGGTATGCTAAGCTGGTCCATCAAGTCATCAACTCTAGCCTGTAGAGTCTCCACAATATCAGAAGATATGAAGAGGTGCGTCTCATCCAAGTCTTGTAGTATAAATTTTCTGCCCAAAGCCAATGTTTCGTCAAGATGCAACAAGAACTGTTTCATTGCAGGGTCACTGTAAGTAAAGAGAACAATGTCTAAGAAACGTGGACTGAGTGCTGATGAGAAGAGAACTAGGATGCTCCAAATATTCCATCAGAGCAAAGATTTCTATCAATTGAAGGTTAATTATTATTGTTTAATAGTTCATGGAACAATCAAAATTCTTCACAACCTTTGGGACAGACAGACATACATAAATTCAAACAGTTACACACAAAAGTCTATGGTTTAAATAGCATAATATTATTGCACTAGGTAGTAGTATTTATTTTTTAATTTTATTAATTTACCTAGATATATATATTTTTACAGTCTTATACTTCTTTTTTTAATATTTTTCCAGGAGCTAGAGAAGATAGCACCTAAAGAGAAAGGCATAACGATGCAGTCAGTCAAGGAGGTGCTGCAGAGCTTAGTGGACGACCATCTGGTGGAGTCTGAGAAGATTGGCACTTCTATATACTTCTGGTCTTTCCCCAGGTATCTCTTACATATCTATATGCTCTGCCTGTGTTACATACATAGAAATAAGCAAGAACTGTTTGGAGCCATAAACAACCTATACAGATAGATATCATCTCTAATCATGCCTTCTTATTAGATTTATATCTAATGCCTATAATCCTGACATACCGCTTTTGCCTCTGCCTCTTTTATATTCATTGTCTTCGAAATATATTTGGGCAACATTGGTTGGATGGTTTCAAAGTCTATAACAGACATAGGTAGTATAGATAGATAAAGCACATAAAGGTTAGAATAATATTGTAATAACATAATAATATTATTACAAATGACAGCAAGGCCAAGCATGCCCAGAAGAGAAAATTACAAGATTTACAAAATGAGCTGGATGAGTGCTGCATAAAGTTGAAGAGAACAGAGGACACCATACTGTTAGAATCTGTAACTATCTTCTATTATTTTACTTCCTAGTTATTTAAGTAGGTACCTATTTTTTAGGTAAATGGTATAGGCAGGCATTATTATATGTAGGCATTATTAACCATTTAGATCTTGATTATTATGTTAATAATAAAATTGATGAAATACCTAAAAAAGGTAAAGTTTATTAGGATGACATTTGCGAGGTAGTATTGTAATTTATAGATTATATGAGAATAATATAATATGATTGCTAGCTTTTATAATACTATAATATAAAATTATCACATTTATCAGAGTGATCGCAAGGAAAGTGAAGAGCGAACCAAACTACTGTCCCTATTGAAAGAAACCACTAAGATGGAGGAGAACATCAAGAAAGAGCTGCTCAAATACAAGGACTCTGACCCGGAGTATATGCAACAACTTAAAAATGAGACAGAGGTAAATCTAAACCAGTGTTTCTCAAGATTTTGAGTGTCCCAACCCACCAAATTCACATTCAAGGGTTTAAATTGGTTGTCTCTTTTAATAGATTTATTTTTCTGTCCAATATGGACTTGTAAAGCCCAGGTTGAGAAACAATGCTGTTCATTATATGATGGGGTGACTAGTAAAGTATAAATTTTAAAAAATCATATTAAAATTTTATAATTTATTTATATATATATGTTAGCCCACGGTACCCAGCGGAAGACCAAGTATCCCTTTTTGAGCCAATGGTATTTGTGAGGCGACATTTGTAGTTGGTATGGTATTTTGGTTGAATAGACATTTACTAGGTACCTACCTACCCGGTGTTTCATTATCTATGGCTCCACAGTCCACCCGACCTGTCAGCATGTACCTAGTCACCATTAACCATATAAAAAGCAAAAAAAATACATTGGTTGAATCATTTTCAATTACAGGAACTCAAAACTGCTACAAACAGATGGACAGAGAACATCTACATACTGAAATCGTACTGCAAAAATACATTTGGGGTGGACAACTCTGTTATAGATCAAAACTTTAGTATACCTGAAGATCTGGACTATGTTTAAATAACCATTTATTACTTTGCTCTCATTAATAAAAGTTTTGTTACCATTTATTATTTTTTCATAGGATAACTCCCTATAACTAGAATAACTTGGTACTCGCAAACAATTTTGTGATACCTAATCTACTTGTCAGTGATATCCAGGGTACTTTATCATAATGTATGAAAGGCCCTACTTTGTTACTTCACCTTCCTAACTATCCTTGTTTTTTTACTACTAGGTTTATTTTTATCTTACTGCAATCATGACAGTAGTACATTCCTTGGTAGTACCTAGGTACATACCTAATATATGTTAATGAATTATTACTTACCTACAAACCACCAGCCAAACTACTTAATTAGTATACAAACACAGATGTTGATGTACTCTCAAAATGTGAATCCAAGGCAAAACTAACATGGTTTTAACATATTTTCAAATAGGCCCAGTAGTTTTAATTATTGATGTAAAAAGTTCTTACCATTCGACGAGGACTCCTTTCAAAACATTCACCATTGTTCATTTTTTTATTATTGCTGGTAAAAAACTCTCCTCTACAAACTATATTTTTTGAAAATAAATAAAATGGACATTTAATTAAAACCTAACCTCAAATTCAAACAAACAAAACAAACTCCGCTCATTCATTCAATTCAATCAATCATTTCCACATCATTAATTTCATTCAAAATGGTAGTGTTACCAGATAAAATCTGGTCCAATTCGCCAAAAATTTGCCATATTTTTGACAGATATAAGATGGCCGACAGCCACGGACGCAATAGAGGGCTGGTTGTTCTGCAAGAAACCACAGATATCTAATATACTAGTCAGTGTATGTCGGTTGTTTGTCGTCTACATTCATATTTTTCGAAATAGCCGAAATGGTGACTGGTTGCCAATCGTAATTTATGGTCGCCCCGAAGCGACGACAGCCTTCGAGATCGCCTAATCTGGCACCACTGCAAAACCCATTGAGGTATTTATAAGTTACTCTATGGGTAATATGGGTATATGACGGTTCTTGGGCGGTGGACGCAATTTTTGAATCTGCTTGACGGTATGTACATACCTATTAATTTTAATTTTACCAGCAGTAAAAAGCAATCGTAAAACAAACATCAATAAATCAATTATAATAAATATACAAGTTATATTGAACTCGAATTACATATGCGCAAACATTCCCCCACTTTTTCGTCGAGCGCTCAAGAACCGTCCCGGTACCTGTATAAATACAAGGAGAATATGCGGCTGTGTGAAGTTGGCACCCCCAAATGCTATTTTTCAGTTTTTTTCATCAGGTTCGTTTGTCCATCGTTAGTCCACGTTTGTCCACAAAATTTTTTTTTGTCCACCTCTCAAAAAAAAGTTATTAAAAAAAATAAAATTGGGGTGGAAGTTGGCACCCCCAAATGCGAATTTTCAACTTTTTTTCATCAGGTTCGTTTGTGCATCGTTAGTCCACGTTTGTCCACCAAAAATTATTTTTTGTCCACCCTTCAAAAAAAAGTTATTCAAATAAACATTTTTAAAGAAAAAAGCCCTGAATTTAACTTTGACGGAGGATATCTAGCTTCCTAGGGGTGGATTTGCTTTTCTGAGGGGTAGGTTTGTTTGTCCACTTCAGAAACTCGTTTGTCCACCACATATTTTCATTTGTCCATCCTTACAGATATAGTTATGCGTGAGATAAGTATATATCTGACGATTTTAACTTTGTCGTGGGATCTCCAACTTCCTAGGGGTAGATTTGTACACTTTGGAAACTTACCTATTTGTCCACCACATGCTGTCGTTTGTCCACCCTTAGAGATATAGTTATGCGTGAGTTAATTAAGTATAGGTATATCTAAGGATTTTTACTTTGACAGGGGATCACTAGCTTCCTAGGGGTGGATTTGCTTCTCTGAGGGGTAGGTCTGTTCGTCCACCTCAGAAGCTCATTTGTCCACCATATATTGTCGTTTGTCCACCCTTAGAGATATAGTTATATAAGTGAGTTAATTATATATGTAAGGATTTTAACTTTGACGGAGGATTTCTCGTTTTCTAGGGGTGGATTAGCTTCTCTGAGGGGTAGGTCTGTTTGTCCACTTCAGAAACTCATTTGTCCACCACATATTGTCGTAGTTATGCGTGAGTTAATTCAGTATAATATCTAAGTATTTTCACTTTGACGGGGGATCTCTAGCTTCCTAGGGGTGGATTCTCTTCTCTGAGGGGTTGGATCGTTTGTCCACTTTATAAACTTGATTTTCAAACCTTTAGTGTAGTTTGAACGTACCCGGAAATTCAGTTTCTATCGTTTTTTTCATAAAAATGTTTATTTAAATAACTTTTTTTTGAAGGGTGGACAAAATAAAATTTTTGGTGGACAATTGTGGACTAACGATGTTCAAACGAACCTGATGAAAAAAAGTTGAAAGTTCGCATTTGGGGGTGCCAACTTCCACCTCAATTTTTATTTTATTTAAACAACTTTTTTTTGAAGGGTGAGCAAAAAAAATGTTTGGTGGACAAACGTGGACTAACGATGGATAAACGAAGGGGATGAAAAAAAATTGGAATTTCGCATTTGGGGGTGCCAACTTCCACCCCCCAATTTTTATTTTTTGAATAACTTTTTTGAGGTGGACAAAAAAAAATGAAAAATCGGATTTGGGGGTGCCAACTTCACACAGCCGGAATATGCTACTCCACATCACATATTGAAATAAAAATCTTTCAATTTGTGCTGTTAAATATCCCAAAAAATCATGGTGCGTGGCGAATTATGAAACTACATTATTATATTTTGATTCCAATATTTGTTAGAGATTTCCACCAAAAACACTAGCTAGGTCTTAACCAAATAGTAGGTATGTACCTATACATTGCCTATACCTTTTTATATGGTCTCAACACTCTCAGCATTTACTAATGAGGTAAAGTTTGTAAGTTTGGATTTCGGAACTTCACGGGTTGCCTTATAGGTAGGTACAGCTCCCGAAATCGTAACGTGTTACGGACCCAGGGTATCCAGCGGAAGACCAAGCCTCCCTTTTTTAGCCGATGGTATTTGTGAAGTAAATCTATCATCCCAATTTACCAACCCCAACTTTTATTGTATTTATTTCTAAATATAATATAAATATTGTGTCTGTATAAGTTGTTGGTACTTGGTATGCAGTAAGAAAGAAAACAATGATTGTATTTAATAAACTTAGGTTTAATAATTCTTTGTCATAAATCAAATACTTAATAAAAGAAACAAAATGTAATATATCTAAGTAACTTAAAAATAGAAATACAAGAGTATCTAGCTTAGTAGATAAATAAAATATGAAGGATCCATGATAAAAAAACTAAATACAATACCAAAGAGCAACGTCCTACTCAAATGCCCATATTCAGTTGCTCTAGGTACAAAATTAAAATACCTAAATGAGGTGACCACCTGTGTCCACCTTTCACCCAAGTTGTGATTGATTAAAATTATCATCATTGATTATATTAGGTCAGTGATCAGTTTGATACAAATATGTATACTTAATTAAATAATAATTAGGTACGTCATTGATTAAAATTATCGTTGATTAGTTTTGATCAGATTAATCCAAAACAAACTTTCTGATTGCCGCACAGTTTGTCATTACAATCAATACTTTTACCACATATAGTATAAAAGGTGAAGATGTGTGTACTGTGTACTAAAACAATTTAAAATAACAATCACAAAAATAAAATATACCTAGTTACTAAATAAATTCTTACAAATGCGTAAAACGAACGTTATAAACTAAAAAGTATTCATACTTCCATTGATATAAAAAAATACTTCTAAAGGATATCTAAGTGTATTGTTGCGATGTAATTTGAAGGAGGTTAGTAGGTATTATGTATGTGTGAATGAGGTAGGTGATGAAGGCCGTTACATTTAAAACTGAGCTTACAGATCGATTAACAAAAGCTAACATGATTGGGCATGATGGCATTCCGTATGTAAAGTAAAAACTAAGGTATAATTATTATATTTTTATTTCAGAGATTAAGGTATTTTAAGAAACTAATTTGAATATTATTATTTTCTATACAGTAGTTTTTATAATAAATTATCAAAGGTTTGTCTACAGACGACAAAATGACGTCATCATTTAGGTAAAGTAGCGTTTCTTTCGCGTGGTACAAATAGCTTGTGATAATATTAGTAGTACCACGGCCCTTAACGTGCCCCGCGGTACTTCCAGTTAGAGAAATGGGGCAGAGTGGCTACTTTACCTAGATGATGACGTCATTTTATCGTCTGTCGGCAAAACTTTGAAAATATGCAAAACAATGATATTCAACTTAGTTTCTTAAAATACCCCAATTTTTTAAATAAAAATACTTATAAAAATTATGCTTACCTACTATAGTTTTTACTTTAGATACATATACTGAATTGTTCAGTTCATACATTCAATGTACTTTTCCAGGCCAGCACTTGTTATCCGATCGAATGAGACGAAGCGGATAATTATTTTCTTTTTAGTACCTATCTAAATTTTCAGAACTTTCTTATAGGCCTCCCTACAAGAATGGCCTAGGGCAATACATAACCCACACAGTTGTTGTTCATGGGCCTTCTTTATATCGCTCTTGTTCCTTCCCGCTTCACGTTTTAAGTCACACTGAAATAAAATAAAATACATTAATTACTTAGGTACAAGATTCATCTTACTGTTATAATTCATACGATAGTAATTTAGTACACGTTTAGTAAATCCATGCCTATTACAACTTTGTTAGTCACTGTTCTAGAACTACCTATCTAAAGGTTGATGTAGTATAATGTGACCTAGGGATACTACATCTAGTAAAGGGATTTCTAGCACTCTTCTTACTGAACGAGCCGTTTTAATATTAAAATAAATAAATATATATATTTCATGGGTTGCCTTACAGCTCCCGGGAACCGTTGCCGGCCCCAGGGTATCCAGCGGAAGAGATAATCGCGCTGCCCACTTTATTGCCTACTTCCAACTCACTGCCACGTATTAACTATTACTCACTTAGCCGAAGATTTTTTTTGACGCTATACCTAACAAGTGGCCAGCTCTGTTGAGGTATGTAGGTGGAAAAGCCTCTTTGTACGGGTTTTCGGATAATGTACATAGATTTTTTATTATAAAAACCCATTGGTACATGGTCGGATGTGGAGGGAACGAACCCGCGACTTCTCAGTTGTGAGCCGACGTTTTACCCACTCGACCACCGACGCCCCTTTTACCCACTCGACCAATTAGAACCTCGATATGTTGAAATCTTCCCTAAGCGGAAGAAAAATACGATTTCCTTCCGCTGAATTGCCTTTCTATAAGTCGAATATTTTTGCTTCTACAACTCGAACTAAACGGTGTTTCCCTACGAGGATCTTTGGATGTAAATCGACCTCTGTAACTGGAAGTTCCAATCCTTGACCTCTATATCTCGTACAACATCTATAAGTCAAAGTAACATGTTTTTCTGCCTCTATAAGTGGTAGTGGCGCTCAAGTAAATCTCTTTACCAAAACAAAATCAAACTTTCATGCCATAAGACCAATGCGGATCACTAATGCATAATGGTTTGTATCGCCGCACACACACATGGCCAAAAGTTGTTTGTCAGCATTTTCCCAGAAATGTTTTGACATAAACCTTTTAAAAAAAAGTGTACCGACTTCAAAAATTTGCACTGAAAAGTAAGAAATAATAAAAATTTCGTCGTAGAATTTGAAGACGGTTGGTGCCAAATTAGAAAAATTAAAAAAAAATGATGGAAAATTAAAAAAAATACTGCGGTGGATGGGATTTGAACCTCGAACAATGTGCTGCATTCCATACCTTTAGCCGCTAGACCACCGTCGATACGAAAATTGACAACTTCGTGTCAATAGCAACCGTTGCTAAGGCTTTTCTCTGATATAATTTTCAGCAGTAAACAGAGAAAAATTACTGAATTTCTGAAAAATTACTGAACCGATTTTCGTCATATGACTGTGAGATAATGTCAAGAAATTATTATATCCTTAAAAAAATAAGTCGTCAAAATCGGTACATATTTCATCGAGATATTACGAAAAATTGACTTATAAGGTCAGTTTTTTCAAAATTTCTGAAAAACTAATGAACCAATTTTTATGAGATAAAAATGGGACCAATCCGGAAGAATTATCTGTCGATTAAAAAAGAAACCATCAAAATCGGTTCACGACTGGCGGAGTAATCGAGGTACATACAAAAAAAAAAAAAAAAAACGGTCCGAATTGAGAACCTTCTTTTTTTTTCGAAGTCGGTTAAAAATAATTATTTTTATATTTTGCTAACTTCTAACAGCAACTTTCTCGATAAGTTGAAACCTCCCTAAGTCAAACTTTTTAACATTTCCCTTCAACTTCCACTTATATAGGTTCTACTGTACATATACACAAATCCATCACAATATGTAGACATCCTTCTTAATTTTCCTTAACCCGCGACCTGTAACAGTGGATTTATTGATATGTCAATAAAAGGGCCGCACTTCTTCGTGTGCCTTCACTTTCATACAAATCCCCAAACTAAGAAGACCTGATACACAAGCACGTAGCCAGGGGGAGGGTCCAGTGGGTCCGGACACCCCCCCCCCCCCCGAAATCCGTCAACGACACTTTTTGAAATTGAGAATTTTAAAAAGTAGGTAATTACTATCAGTTCAGCTGAGCTGATGAGGTCGAGTCAAGCGAGCTAGGACATTGACCTATTGCAGAAAAGATGTAATAAAAGGTACTTTGTGTTTTATTTTTTCAAGGAGAAAGTAAGGTTAGTTCTTTTTTTTCAATTAGAATCTTCAACACTTACCCTTACTGTACCTTAGTCAAGTTCTGTAAATCGACAGCCTGATGAAGATAGTTAACATCAGTGAGTTGGAAGCTATCCTATGAACTCAGGTTCATCGATTTGGATTATATTACTTACTGTATATCTGCAGCAGTGCAGCCTGTGTCATTATAGTGTAGTAAATAGGTAAACATTTTATATACTTACAATATAAAATGGGTTGACCATGACTTTGCATTTGCGACATTTTTGTCCAAAGCCGATCCAAACCCAAGCAGACATCCAATGTCTGCCACATGGACAGTGAAATTCACCAAACAACTGCTTCTAAAAAATAAGACGTAGGTACAATTTATGAAAATGATACATTAGTTTCGGTTTAAACGAAGGTATATGTAACGTATATTAACCGACATTTATATTAGTTATTATTAAAATTACACGGGCGAAACCGGGGCGGGTCGGTAGTTTTCTATACTAATATTATAAAGAGGTAATGTTCCGATTCTGTCAGAATGACCTTCAGAGTGGACATAGGCTATACACCCGTTAAAATAAAAGGGCATTTAGCTAGAGATGTAGAAGTCCGACTTTTATGTGATACTAAACCTGGATACGTGTATGATATGCATCTTATGGACAGTACGCACATGTCCGGCTGAAAATACATTTTAAGCGACGAAAGATTTGAAAAAATATTGAAAACAAACTAGCGCAGTAATACCGTTAGAGAGGAATCCAATTCCAACCCATTCTTAACCCAACACGGCAATAATAAAAAATCAACCTAAATATCTAGATAGTTGGAGACAAGGCATTATGTCGGACCTGTATCACTCATTTCGTCAAAGGACATTATTGTGTCCATCCACGACATTATTGTGTCCATCCGGGGACATGTACAACATCTCTACTTTCAGTGGAGACCAATTTTTTATAATGAAAAAAAAGCGCCTACATTTCTATTTTATCTCTCAGGCGTTACTGTATATTTTATTTCCACGCGGTTGAAACTACTAATATTATAAAGAGGTAAAGTTTATAAATTTGTATGTGGTCTCTGAAACACTGATCCGATTCTTTCACTAATAGGAAGCTACACTACATTATCCCTGAGTGCTATAGGCTATTATTTTGTATTAGACAAGTATATTATAAATATGTAGACGATCGCGAGTTACAATACAGTCCGTTGGTCAAGGTATTCTTGTATCTGTCAAAAATATGGTAAATCTCAGTTAATCGTGGAAAGGTGAGTTTATTTATATGTACAACATTTCCTTACCACACAGTTGATATAGTTAAACGCCTATTACACTATACAATTTTTAGAAAATCTAATTAGGAACAGTTAGGAACCTAAGTAGGAAGCTAGCGATCACACTACACTAAATCGGACAGACGCAGGGTTGCCAGATGCCAGATGTTTTTTCTCGTACCAAGGTTGCCAAATATCTCGTACTTTCCGTTACATAATCTCGTACAAGTATAAATTTAAAAAAAATCTCACAATATCCAAAATTTACACTATTCAGTTTGGGGTAGTTTTATTCCCTGAGTTTGGGACTATAAGGCTATCAAAAGAAACAAATAATAAGTGATTTACAATTTAATAGTTATAGTCAAAACCAATACAATTAAAATTATTCATTTATGGAATGATTATGTTCTTACTACTAGCGTGGATATGTGGCGCGGGCAGTTAACATTGTTTAAATTTCGTATAAAAGTGTTTAATTTTCTCTTATCTCGTACAGAGACTGCTAAAACCTCTAAAACTCGTAAATGTAGGTATGGCATCTCCCTATAAACTTCTATTAATTTTAATAAAATTTCTCTTTCGGCAGGCATTGCCGTCGCCGCTGATGGAATAGTTGTCATTTTTACTTGCTCTGTGGCTGCGCGCGCGCTACACGTCTGATGCGAAGCACGGGCGCCTTCCAACTGCCAACTAGTCGTCCTAAATAGGAAGAATCGTAACCTAAATAGGAAACAGAGCGGTCGGGCCTTCCTAACTGTTCTAAATAGGATGCTAACTGTCCTAACTGCAATTACATCTTCCTATTTCCTAAATAGATTTTCTAAAAATTGTATAGTGTAATAAGCGCTTTAGAGAGATGGAGACAGAAAGTGGTTGTAAGCACTTGCTGGCAGAAAACCTATTTTTCGTGTAGTCTGAGCCCCCCTCTACAAATTCTTATTGTCGAGTAGGGGTCAGCGCTTGTCGGTACGCCGCTGAGGCGCTTTAGAAGAAAAAAAAACTTTCCTACTAGCTGGCAGAAAATGAGTGAACAACAGCATTTGTGGGGACCTCTCGCATCGATGACCTCTCGGTTGTAGGAAAAATATTTTCTGCCAATTTACTCCCTGCAGTATAAAAAAAATTTTTAAAAAAAGCTTTCTGAGTGAAACCGAGCTCAAACGGTTTGTCTTCCTGTAGAGAACCCCGAGGTACAGTTTTCTGCCAAAATCGCCCTTCCAAAAATGCGTCATGTTCGCGGAATGTAGTCATCATGTGCGCTGCTGATCGAGAGTTGTAATAGTGCATGTATGTAACAGATATACGTCTGAAATCGGGGAAACGCACGTCGCACTAACATCGAGGCGACTATTTGCCAAGTAGCACGCTGTACGCTGACTATAGCTTCTATAGGTATATCTCTCCTCCAGATAATCCAGCTGTTGATTTAGACTGTATTGTAAGACAAGATTTAGAAGTTGAAGTGTTTGAGGCAAATGAAGGCGTTGATAATGTTATCTTAGGTTTATAAGAAAGTAAATGCTATAAAAACTCTTCTCGTGCTTCGGAGGGCACGTCCGTCCACACTTCTTCGAACAATAACAGATAATTAATCTGTTAAAGAAGTGACACATCTGGTCCATCAACTACAACAACAGACCCACCTCTTCGGTTTAATATGGACAACTGGCAAAAAGTGGTCACTGTTACTGATGTCTACAACACAAGGTATAAAGGTCGTGTGCATGTTTTTCAATAGTAACTCTCTTAGGATAAATAAAGACAGTGCCAATTTGAACATTTTCAAAGTCGAATATCTAAAAAACTGCCAGTTAGAGAAGTGACGTAGTAAATTTTTTTATTGTTGTTTTATGGTTCATCATGCAAAAATCTAGAGGTGTACAACAAAATAAAAAAATCGTAATTTTTCCATACAAATTGGAATAATTTAAAATCAAATATCTTGAAAAGTATTTGATTTACAGAGATTTCGTCAACTGCTTGTTTTCATGTGTACCTAACACTTTCATCACACAAAAGATGAACGAATATAAAAAGGAAAAAAAGATCCACCTGTCCATAAATTTTTGAGCAAGCCCCTTTGCAATGCTAATGAAATTTTGTTGAGCTTGCAGTAACAAAATTGGTAGTTAAAATTTTTTTTAAACTTTTTCGGTACTTATAGAAAGCCTGGCAAGAGTTTCTGCCAGCCAGCGAGAAGTTTGCGAATTTTCGCCTGTGCAAATTTCAAAGAATCATAGAAAGGAGGACACTTGGAGCCACGAATTTTTTTTCTCATATTCCGAGACACCGAATCTGCTGTTTTTAACTTAAAATCCGTTTTTTTTTTGTTTTCTTGCAGGGAGTAAATTGGCAGAAAATATTTTTCCTACAACCGTGAGGTCCCCACAAAATGCTGTTCACTCATTTTCTGCCAGCTGGTAGGAGAGGTTTTTTTTTCTTCTAAAGCGGCACCGACAAGCGCTAGACCCCTACTCGACAATAAGAATTTGTAGAGGGGGGCTCAGACTACACGAAAAACAGGTTTTCTGTCAGCAAGTGCTTACAACCACTTTCTGTCTCCATCTCTCTAACTCAGGCGTTTTCAACCTTTTGGTTTCACCGGCACACTTTTCGTTTCGTCGAAGCTTCACGGCACACCAGTAAAAAATAGCCAGTAATGTAAATGTTTTCGTATTTTTTTCTCATTACGTAGCTACTCATGATTTAAATACGGCTTACTTCGCGGCACACTTCAAAACATACGCGGCACACCGGTTGAAAACCGTTGCTCTAACTAATAGTTATTATTTTAAATTGGATTGAGCCATATTTTCATTATTAAGAGTTCTAAATAGCCATAGTTTTCAATACGCAAAAGTAATGCTCAGACAGATACAAGATAATCTTGACAACGGTCCTTAATAACACAGACAGTAGTAACTTTTATATACGAATAAAAATCATAATACCTTTTTATATTCAGAAACAAGGTTTCCGTCCCGGGCTTCAGCACCTAATGTAAGCACCTAGGGTTCAAGCTTTCTCCGTATCAAATATTATCAAAATTCAGTGGTTAAGCCTTGAAAGCGTAAGACAGAGCGCCTTTCATATTTATAATATTAGTATGTATGTATTATCACATACATTTTTTTTTCTTTAAAAGTGACCGATAAATAATAATAAATGATTATAATATATTTACCTATTCGTTTTCGATTACCTTTGACTTTGAATAAGTTAGCAGCAATCGGAAGGATGGGACGGATTTTATTCATAACCATAAATAAACATAAATAAAGTGTATTTTTTTGACTTCTCTTATTTAGTAAACAAACTTTGCATGTCTTTTTATTGTTAAATTTTTGTTAGTTCTGCAAATGTAAACAAAATAGGTTAAAAATGTTAATTATTAATTGTAAAATCTTTAAACAATTTTAACAACAACAACTTAATTAAAAAAGTTTGTTTACCAAAAGACAAGTAAAAAAAAAGAGGAGGTTCTCAATAGTACATACCCCTCTTCCAGCATTATTCTCATTTTCAGGATTTTCAGCAGCATTGCGGCGGCGGCGTCTAGGCATATTCTGAAAGCATAGAATTATGAAAATATTGACAGAATCTGCGAATCATTACTGTTACTGATGTCCTTAGCCACACCGCAAGTAAAAGCGGTGAAAAAAAGGAATGTACTCAACCGTATTTTTGAATGTATGTATGAGAACATCGATTACTCCGCCAGTTGTGAACCGGTTTTGATGATCTCTTTTTTAATCGACAGATATTTCTTCCGGATTGGTCCCATTTTATTCTCATAAAAATTGGTTCACTGGTTTTCTTAATATCTCGATGAAATATGTACCGATTTTGACGACTTATTAGTTAATAATTTGTCGACATTATTGCTCTATGGTGAAAATTATATATAAGAGAAAAGAAAAGCCTTAAAAACGGTTGCAATTGACACGAAGTTGTAAATTTTCGTATCATGCTTTATCTATATTGATCAATACTCAAAAACTTTATTTTAAAAACTTTCAAAATGAAAATGTGTGTTTCACCTAAAATGTTAGTATCAAAAAATTATCAATTTGAAAAAAAAAACAATGTTTTATTTCTTTTTCTATAACATTGTTACCTCGCTCAAAGGATCAGCTTAATCATTCAGCGAGGTAACGCAGCCAGTGTTTTGGGAACCATGCCACAGGGAAGAGGTATTCTTTTTATAATTTGTATATATATTTTTAAATATATCATTTATTTATTATTATACGTTTTGGTTAAGTTGTAAATATGTAAAAAAAAATATTTAAGTTTTATAATTGAAAATTGAAAATGAATCGTGCCTTGTTAATTTTTAGGGTTTCGTACCCAAAGGGTAAAAAACGGAAACCCTATTACTAAGACTCCGCTGTCCGTCCGTCTGTCTGTCTGTCTGTCTGTCCGTTTGTCACCAGGCTGATGATTCTTGAACCGTGATAGTTAGACAGTTGAAATTTTCACAGATGATGTATTTCTGTTGCCCTTGCCACTATAACAACAAATACTAAAAAACAGAATAAAATAAATATTTAAGGGGGCTCCCATACAAACGTGTTTTTTCCCCCCGTTTTTATAGATAATGGTACGGAACCCTTCGTGCGCGAGTCCGACTCGCACTTGGCCAGTTTTAATTAATGTATCGTGCATTTAAGATTAGTGCATTTTTACTTCATTTGGGGGTGCCTACACTGCCAACTTCACACAGCCCACCCAAATCCTGTCAGAATAGGGGCTGGCGGACGAAAAATGATTCTACTACATTCTCTGTGAATAATGCAATGTTTTTTCTGCCGACACCTAAAAGATATAGGCGTAAAAGTATGTGTGTAAGTAAGTATATACTTAATTATCTTTATATAAAACCCTGTCAGCACTTCATGTAAGTAATTATTCTTTTAACAGTAAATCATAACTACATATTATTTATAACTTCGCATGTGTAGTGCCTTTGTGGTTTGCCTAAGTTTGCCCATTTGTTTATATCACATACTAGAATATACATATACTAGAAGTTAAGTGGTTTATATTGATTTATTTATTAGATGGAGTTGGAGTGGGTACTATACATATGAAACGTTTTATAGGTAGGTACAAAAAACGGTGTTGGAGGTTTTATGGCCGTACTCCGTCCCAAAAAAAAAACAATCACGTAACCCTAAAATGAAATTGACAAGGATGTTTAACCATAGATTAAATAATAATTACTACGTAGTTTCGTCGGCAAACTAGATAATTTATAATAATGATAAATTTAGACTTTTATTATAATAATTGGAGTAGGTACCTACATTACAACTGAGGGTCTGAGCAAGCAAGTGTTATCAAGGCTCAAGGTCTCTCTCTCCTTTGACTGACAAGATTATTGCCATGCCACACCACTAATTGCTTACAATAATTTGGGTTGGGACAAAGGAGTAATTATTATAAAGATAAAGCCGGCAATATGGCACATCCGTTACGATTCAGTTCTAAATATACCATGGAATAGAAAGATAGGATTATCTATCTGTAGTCTGTAGGTAGGTATCTCACGAGAGCCGAGACTAATATGTTTTCTCATTTTCTAAACAACGTAGGTAAGTAGGTTGATCGAAGGACATAGGCTTACAATTATTCCTAACTTTATCAGAGAGACGTATAGGTAAGTTCATATAGCTACGTAACTAAACGAAGTAGGCAGCCTGACCAAATACAAATGATGTATTGTTATCGCACGTCCACTCGAATTCCAAGAACAATTTGTACATTATTTTAAAATGGTAGTTACTTAGGTACTACTAGCTACATATTTATCGTACCTAAAATAGAAACTACTCTTTATAGGTACCTTGCATACCCAGTAGTAGAGTTACTCCAACAGACTTTACGTTTGATCAACAAGATGTGAACAATCTATCAGTCGCGACTTTAAAATAATTAGCCAAGTTGCGAGTACGACTCGTGCGCTAAGGGTTCCGTACCATTTTTTCGATCAGAACTTTAAGAGGCTACCTTCATATTAAATCATATTTTTCAAATCGTTTTGAGTGAAACCTAAAGTTCTTACAAATACAGAAAAAATTACATGTTATAATTGATCATATTTCATATTAATCTGTTAATCATATAACATGTTTTAAGAAACTTTGCTCGATAGAAAAAAATTGCAAAGTAGCCTCTGAAAATAGTCTCCTTTCCAAATTTCTCAGTAGTACATGAAGTATTGTTTATTAAATTAAGTTCAAATGTGTATCATCTATTTAGTAAGTAAGATGTTAATTTAGATTTTCAATAAAGCTACTCCTTTAATTTAAATAAATTATTTTTGATTTGTCACTTAGGACGTTTGTTCCAAGCACTTTCCGTGCGCCTCTTCTCTTTCGTTTCTATTCAATGCGAAAGAGAGAGATTCAGCGGAGAGACCAATCGATCACGTAGCGCTAGAGTATCGTATGCAGCTAGGCCACGCCCCTCAAACTATGATTTTATTTGAATGTATCGTCTTAAGACAGGATTTTCGTTTATGTTTAATATTAAAAAATAAATCGTTCCACAGTCCACTAAGTGAAGAGAAGTCTTCTCCACGACACAGTCACAGAATTGAGGAATATCTTCGTTCGTCTGCCAATATTGATGGTGGTGGCGCGGGTGTGTAGGTGACGTCGGGACGTCTCGTCTCGTCGTAAATCAATTATAATATTTATATACAAGTTATATTGCACTTGAAATACATATGCACAAACATTCCCCCACTTTTTTGTCGAGCGCTCAAAAACCGTCCCGGTCGGCACCATTTGTACCTAAGTTAGGAGTGAAGTTAGGTAGGTACTAGGTACCTATCTACTTCTTCGAAGCACTCCCTGAATACAGTGCCTGAATGATGTCGGTTCGGTAGACTCGAGCGAGACCTACGATGTAACAAATAGGTAGGTAATAAGTCCGATCTAACTAGGTACCTAGACTAGACCCATTGCTTATACCTACCTTTCAGAATTAAAAAAAAATAGGATTAGATGAATTACCTACGGAGCAGGCAGGTTAGCAGGAACTTATCACATCGATAACTTATACCTACTAAAGTAATTAGGCCTGTTCCAGAATCATCACAGACCACTCAGCCTAGTATGTACCTAACCCATGCCTAATCCGGATCAATAATGTGACCTTATCAAAATAATACATTTTCCGAAAATACGAAACTTGTGCAAATGTGCATACCTAATAGCTTTGTTCGATTTGGTTCGATTAGATAAAATAAAATTGTAGGTACCTACCCAGTCAATTACCTACCTACTTCATTATATACCTAGATGCACATAATACCGGCGAACCGCATAATACATAAAACTTACCTTATTTCTCGATAAGCAGAACTTTTTATCACTTCAACCGTCGCACTCAACCTTCCACTAAGTTACTCTATTTCAAATACTTAACTTACAAAACTTTTTTAAATAAATAACAACGACCCGCGCTCTCAATCATATATGTGAAAATGAATGAATGAAAAATGAAATGAAATGAAAGAATGAATGAAATAAGAATATTCTCCATTCATTCATTTATTCTTTCATTTCCGTTCATTTCATTTAGATGAACCTACGACAGATGAACGGAGAGCACAGATGAGCATAGAGTAACTTATATATCTAAAGCAGATGAGTAAAGAGAGTAAAGTTACTCCTGTGCGGAGAGAGAGAGAGAGAGAGAGAGAGAGAGAGAGAGTAGCATAGAGTAACTTATTCCATAAAGTCGAGCATACGAACGAGTTTTTGAATTTTTCGAATGAAGAATACATAATAGAGTTATCTGTGAACAGAATTTACAGCCATTACATTACTGTACTCTTTGCAACCGCCTCTGTGGCATAAACTATTCTATGGATAAAAAACATTGATTAATTAGTAGTTAGGAACTTATGATTTTGTATTGATCAAAGATATATAAGGGAATACCCAAGGAATACCTTACCTGTCTTACCTACCTGCCTACCTACTACATAATTATTCAAATTAAAACCGGACACGGAAACGGAATGTTGCTACAGTACAAGAGTAGTATATTCCAAGGGTTCCTCTTTTTTCGTTTCTATTTGGAAGTGATTTTAATATCATGGAAGCGGGGTTTAATTCTATCATCGCTAATTTTATAGCGCTAATAATTACCGCTAAATTTGAATCGAATTTGCAATGATTGGCGGCACGCAATAAGCAGAAACCACATATCATGCTCGCGCTTCTTATAATTTGCTAAATGTAGTGAATATATTATTATTTGGGCAACTTATTTACAAAAAATATAACAGAAATACTATTATAAGAAATTTGTGAAAGATATATCTACCTATACACCATACACCCCGTGTTGCCTGTGTGACTTCACCAGGATTTGTTGCGAAAGTGGTCAGACATCTATCGGTTTTTTTTGCAAGAGATAGATAAGTATAACGTAAAGTTAGATAAGTTACAATTCCAAGTAAATAACGTCAAGATTAGTAGGTACAGGGTGGACCACGGGTGAATATTTTTCTGTAGTTCATCTGTGTGAACTACTTTTTTTTATGTAAGTCATTATCAAGTGCCGGTCGAATGACACGACATAGAACCTTAAATAATGCTACCTATTAAAAGCTACGAGTAAGGAAAAAGAGCTCTAACTCTGTCGAGACCTCATGGTCGAGACGATG
This sequence comes from Nemapogon koenigi, assembly GCA_963924495.1. Lineage (NCBI taxonomy): Eukaryota > Metazoa > Arthropoda > Insecta > Lepidoptera > Tineidae > Nemapogon > Nemapogon koenigi. The sequence continues at coordinate 446,481 of OZ004641.1, read as the reverse complement.
ACCTGTTGATGGATCAAATTATAAGGTTTATAGTTATCATGAACAGGTCGGATGGCATTACAATGTTATCTTGGATCGGAGCCGAGGAAAGGCTGGGATGCTATGTACTTACATCCTGCGTGCGACACCTTTGCACTCGGTGCTTTGCACACTGTTATCTCCCAGCATGTCCCCGAGAATCTTAAACAAGGAAAATATTCAGAACTCCTCGATGAATTTAAGGGCTGTGTGAAGTTGGCACCCCCAAATTCGATTTTTCAGTTTTTTTTCATCAGGTTCGTTTGTCCAGCGTTAGTCCACGTTTGTCCACCAAAAATTTTTTTTTGTCCACCTCTTAAAAAAAAGTTATTCAAAAAAATAAAAATGGGGTGGAAGTTGGCACCCCCAAATGCCAATTTTCATTTTTTTTTCATCACGTTCGTTTATCCATCGTTAGTCCATGTTTGTCCACCAAAAATTTGTTTTTGTCCACCCTTCAAAAAAAAGTTATTCAAATAAACATTTTTAAAGAAAAAAGTTGTGAATTTAACTTTGACGGAGGATATCTAGCTTCCTAGGAGCGGATTTGCTTTTCTGAGGGGTAGGTTTGTTTGTCCACTTCAGAAACTCGTTTGTCCACCACATATTTTCATTTGTCCATCCTTAGAGATATAGTTATGCGTGAGATAAGTATATATCTGACGATTTTAACTTTGTCGTGGGATCTCCAACTTCCTAGGGGTGGATTTGCTTAACTGAGGGGTAGGTCTGTTTGTACACCTTGGAAACTTATTTGTCCACCACATACTGCCGTTTGTCCACCCTTAGATATATAGTTATACGCGAGTTAATTAAGTATATATCTAAGGATTTTCACTTTGACAGGGGATCTCTAGCTTCCTAGGAGTGGATTTGCTTCTCTGAGGGGTAGGTCTGTTTGTCCACCTCGGAAACTTATTCGTCCACTACATACTGTCGTTTGTCCACCCTCAGAGGTATAGTTATGCGCGAGTTAATTAAGTATATATCTAAGTATTTTAACTTTGACGCAGGATTTCTAGTTTTCTAGTGGTGGATTAGCTTCTCTGAGGGATAGGTCTCTTCGTCCACCTCAGAAGCTCATTTGTCCACTATATATTGTCGTTTGTCCACCCTTAGAGATATAGTTATACGCGAGTTAATTATATATCTAAGGATTTTAACTTTGACGGAGGATTTCTAGTTTTCTAGGGGTGGATTAGCTTCTCTGAGGGGTAGGTCTATTCTTCCACCTCAGAAGCTCATTTGTCCACCATATATTGTCGTTTGCCCACCCTTAGAGATATAGCTATACGTGAGTTAATTATATAGCTAACGATTTTAACTTTGACGGAGGATCTCTAGCTTCCTAGGGGTGAAATTGCTTCTTTGAGGTTTTGGTTTGTTTGTCCACCTCGGAATCTCGTTTATCCACCACATATTGTCGTTTGTCCACCCTTAGAGATATAGTTATGCGTGAAATAAGTATGTATCTAAGGATTTTAACTTTGTCGTGGGATCTCCAACTTCCTAGGGGTGGATTTGCTTCTCTAAGGGGTAGGTCTGTTTGTCCACTTCAGAAAGTCATTTGTCCACCACATATTTTCGTTTGTCCACCCTTAGAGACGTAGTTGTGCGCGAGTTAATTCAGTATATATCTAAGTATTTTCACTTTGACGGGGGATCTCTAGCTTCCTATGGGTGGATTCTCTTCTCTGAGGGGTTGGATCGTTTGCCCACTTTATTAACTTGATTTTCAAACCTTTAGTGTAGTTTGAACGTACCCGGAAATTCAGTTTCTATCATTTTTTTCATAAAAAATGTTTATTTGAATAACTTTTTTTTGAAGGGTGGACAAAAAAAAATTTTTGGTGGACAATTGTGGACTAACGATGTACAAACGAACCTGATCAAAAAAAGTTGAAAATTCGCATTTGGGGGTGCCAACTTCCACCTCAATTTTAGTTTTTTTTAAATAACTTTTTTTTAAGGGTGGACAAAAAAAAAATTTTGGTGGACAAACGTGGACTAACGATGCATAAACGAACGGGATGAAAAAAAATAGAATTTCGCATTTGGGGGTGCCAACTTCCACCCCCAATTTTAATTTTTTGAATAACTTTTTTTTGAGAGGTGGACAAAAAAAAATTTTTGGTGGACAAACGTGGACTAACGGTGGACAAACGAACCTGATGAAAAAAAACTGAAAAATCGAATTTGGGGGTGCCAACTTCACACAGCCGAATTTAAGTTCATGGCCTTTCTTGACGCAATCGTGCATGTCTGTCGTACTAATATTCCTTGCTGTGTGTAATGTAAACTGTTTAGTGCCCCCAACTTTTTATTTTAGATTTCTGTAGTCTAGTACAGCTTCCACTTTTTGAATTAAAAAAATAATTATTGTGTAGGTACCTACACAAAAACATACGTTATTAAAAAGTAGACAAAACAAACTTATCTAATCTGTATATCGTAGTAGGTGCCTGCATTACTTATTACTTTCTGTTCTCAGAAAAGATTGGGCTGAATCGTTCTGTGTATTCATAATCATAGTTAGGTACTTATATCTAAAATGTAGGGCATATTGCATGTAGGATGACGAAATACGTTGTTGTAGGGTAAACTGTCTCACAGTTTTTTGGACATTGATGTTCCAAATTCAAAATTCATTATTGCCCTCTCTCATAAGTTTTATTTATCGAAAATTCGAAAGGTTGTGGGACATGGTTCACTGTGAGACAGTTTACCCTACCCATACATACAATCTCACAACATTCTGGATTTCTGTGTTAGTAAAAGTGGTAAAAGTTTTTAGGTTCTTTCTGCGCATTCGATCCATTGGCCCAGTTCACCTCTGGTTCGCTCATTGACAATTATAAGTTACTCTATGCATTGACATAACATGGAATTTTAGGTATAGGCTGCCATCCTTTGCCTCACAAGAAATCAAGTTGACACATCTTTTGCTGTATGGTTACATAGACCTTTGCCTTTTTTGCACTTTGCTTGGTTGCTCACTTGATAGATGGTGCCACTTTTTTTTGTTGCTATTGTTGGTTGAACTCGTGCCTGAATGAAGAATTGAAGATTTTGGGGAAAACCAGATCACCATAGTGATTATATTCTCTTTGCAGATCACCAGCTGCAAGAAAGAGTGTCCGGCTATAAAGCTGGAACTGTATTTTAACCCATCCGGTATAATACAATGCGAGTGTAAAAGACAAGCTAAGCCCCATTATGGCGCAGAACTTGCAGAAGAAACCTTCGAAAGGCATCCTGAAGACGTCCCGGAGTGTAGATGGAGGTCACGACTCATCACCGTCTACTAGCAAACGCCCCAAAGAGCAGCGGTTCGATGAGATGAATATTATGGAGACGTTCCATCCGGCCAACAAGGATTATGGACATATGAAGGTTAGTAGAGACATTGCCTAGGCTTGTTTTGGGAGATTAGTTAGCAGCCTTGCCTGGAACCCTGACTACTATTATGGGTGTTCATGTAGAATTTCTTTTTTCTACTTTTAAATTTTACCTTACTTAGTATCTAGGTTAAAATATTCTAGTTAGATAATACAATAATCAAATTTTGTGTTGCTGATATAAAATTTTAAAATTTATTTGTAGGTACCTATTTATAATATCAAGGCAATGATAGCCTTGTGGCAAACCATCCTTTCTATGGGACATTATCTCTTTCTCTTTCTGACTGAGATTTTGTCTGTCTACATACAGGACCTGAGATTCTACACCCTCATGCTTGCACGGCTGTGTAGACAATAAGTATCTTAAAAAACCGTACATATATATTTTAATTTAGGTGAAAATACCAATAAAAGTGGTACTACCTACAGAATTGTTCACTAATTTGTGGGCGTTATGTGTGGGTTAACTTTGTACAAATGCAGTACCTTTCCATACAAGCTTACACAAAAATCAATGAATAGCCTTGTTTTCTTGCTTCACTTCACATCATGTCTATTTGGATGGCTGCCATTATTATAAAAATATTAAGTCAGGACTTAAAACTTTCAGGTAGACGAACCAAAGACCCCTTATTCTGAAACAACTGACGAGTTTGAGCCGGGTGACGAGTTAGATGCCAACATATTGGCAGCCAAATTAGCGGCCAGCATGAACCGACCTCCACGCTGTCTTGATGATGATGAAGATGAGCATGAGAATGAGACAGAGGAGGAAAAGAAACGGCGACTCGATTTTGAGAAGAAGCGCAAGCACCATTATAATGAGTTTCAGGTGAGACTTGTTTTACACTAGTTTTAGTATGTGATAATTTTTGTTTTAGTCATTTTCCTCTGGTTTTAGTTGTAAATCTATATTGTATGTAACTTTAACTTTTTTTTAATAAAACATGGTCATATCCATATTGAATAATGTTGCATTGTAACAGTCAGGGATGAGTGATTTCAATCATGATTTAAACAACAAAATTATTGAAATCAAAAGAAAGTTTTACCTCACAGTCTATCAAAGCATCTTAGTGTAGTTGAAATAAAATTGTCACTGTTTTCATCATTGGAACGAAATGAAATTCAAGATTTTAGGATTCAATTTGAAATCTAAGTCAAAGTAAGCTACCATAGATAAAGCCTTATGGTTAGTGTGTTGGATTGTAAATTAAAGACTTATTGATATTGCACTGTGTTAATTTTTAATGTTTGTACAATATTTATTTATTTTATAATAAATTAGCTGTGCCTTGCAATTGCACCCACGTTAATGGTTACTGCTCGCCCCCTTTGGGTCGTAGCATGAAGTTATATAGCAGCTATATTATAGCCTATATATAACCTTCCTCAAAAATTGGGTTACTAAATGCAAAAGGAATTTTTCAAATCCAAGTGGTAGTTTCAGAGATTAGTGCTTCAAACAAACAAACTCTTCAGCTTTATTACTAGTATAGATTATAATGGAGACATGAACTGTTGCCATGCTCGCTGGTGGTTTTTCTCAAATTCACAGTCTATCTAATTCAAAGTGTATTGATGTGGTATTGATTGAGAGTGGTCACAGAGTAACATTATGGCAATGTTGCCACATCATAATAGTACACTGTGATACAAGTGTGCTAGTTTGGTCATTACATATGAGGCGGTATTATCAGCGCGAGCCGTAGGTGAGCACTATATAAAGCTGAGTATGTAATGACTTCATGTGGTTTTAACATTTAATTATTAAAACATTAATGAAAGTACGATTCTCAAATGTTTTGTTTTTCCTGTGTCTCACTAGATAAAGCACGGGTAACTTCGCCAAACAGCCAACAAAGTCGTGGTTAAAAAATAAAAACTTTATTATGCAGTTAAATTAAAAATGCTTTGTGGACACACATACAATTTGCAATCTTGTACGAATTTAACTTCATTGGGTTATATTACAACTCTTGTCCTGTAATGTAAAGTAAAAAGCACGTGTGTTTAATTTATGGGATTATGGGTCTAAAAGTGAGGTAATAAGACTCACGTTACGAGCAAGTGTGTTTAAAAATATTTAGAATAGGCTGCTTGTCTGACCAAATTAGATAATAAAATTGAATAAGGAAAAGAAATAATACCTTGGTTGTAATATATTTAATTAATGACTATGAACTGTCACTGGCAAAATTATTCAGAAGTCTTTGGACCTTTTTTTATATAATTTTTTTTCCACATGTGTTTTGAATCTGGGACCTTTTCCTTGATGTCTAATAGAACGCACTATGTTTTCTTTCAGGCACTCCAGCTTGCTAGAAAGTTGATGGCTCAAGAGGAAGAGGAAGAAGATGATGACGACAACAAGATGAGAACTTGACTGACGTAACACCTGTAGCTGTCTCTTTCTTACCTCCTACCTGTGCATGTAGGCCTCTCGCTCTGATTCATGTGACAGTTTTGTTTTAACCAGTGTTGCCATTATTTTACAGTTCATTATTAAAAATGTTATGAAAAATGTACCAGATGAATAGTTATACTATAGAATAGTTATTGTTCTGTAAGTCAAATGACCAAAATAATGGACTTAAACAGTTAAAACAAATAGTTTATACAAGTGTAACTATGATATATTATTGAATCTACTAAATAATCATTCAAGAATAGTAGTAAAACTACCCAAACGGCAATACTGGACTCAATGTAGTGCACTTTGAACATGGCCTGTGGCATGGGTTTACTGTAAGGCCACTTATTCTGATATCACTGAATATTTTTTTGGTTGCCATTAAATGCTATAATACTACAGTATGCTCCCGCTATATATGGAAACACCATTGAGTTAGGACTTTTTTATATATAGGTAAAAGAATAGACATTATGAAGTATGAAAACGTGTCAAGTACACCTTGTTATAGGTGTAGTTTTGGTAAGGGGATATATATCTGTTTCATATCAAACTCTTCTTTTGTATACAATAAAATCATAATTCAATGGGAAACAACGCCGTTTGTGCCTAGTGGTCTGATATGATAAAAATAAAGGTTTTATTTGAGATAATGAAAATAGTAAGCACAATTTATAAAAATAAATAAATGTATCATATCATGCCACTAGATGGCGCTACGTTTATTGTCGATAACTAACCTCTTTACTAATAAACGCTGTACCAATGTATACAATGTTTTGTCTCTTATGCAAAACACTGTATAACTTTGTACAGCGTTTATTAGTGAGGCGGTAGTATAAATGTATAGTATTTGATGCCATGGCGAGTGGTTTCATGTCGCAGATCCATACTAATATTATAAATGCGAAAGTAATTCTGTATGTATGTTACGCTTTCATGGCTAAACCATTTAACCGGATATTTGAAACTGTGAACGCTTGAACCCTAGGGATGGACGTAGGCAACGTTTTTTAAATCCACCCCTCCCCATAACGAAGTATAATAGAAGATGAAAGTTATTGCAAGACCCACGGGCGAAGCCCGGGGCAGAGAGCTAGTACGATTGGAAAATATTAATTTTATTCATATAATATCTAAATGATGATATCGATTAATCGTAAATACCATGATTATAATATATTTACGATTCACCGCTTGTGTACTTATACTTTAAATCACATTTATAATGAAAAATGCCACTCCTTTTGGACAAATTATATAGCTTTGAACTGCCAAATTTACTTTTTGTACTATGACGTTGAATATCAATTTTTGAAAAATGTTTTGAATCAAAATTAATTAGACTGCTAGAGTATATATTATATTATAATAGTTTTGGCTCATTCATAGCTATTTTATTTTTGAAGTTCCCAAGGAAATGTAAATTCTGGTCATAAATAGAAATTACCTATATAGTATTACTACATCTTGGCTTTTACAGTATTAACAATATTTACATTGATACATTTTGGATTATGTAACACCTCAGAACATTATAATAGAGTAGAAGCGCGCGTGACATTTATTTTATTCATTTAAAATGTACAGAAATAAATTACAGCTCGCATGTTTTTGCGGCAGCCAATCAAATTATTGATAGAGGCAAAAATGCTCTTCTTGTGCTTCAAAATAATAGCTACACCCAACAAAAGCAATGTGGAAACATGCTAAATGTAATGGTCTGTTATTTTTCTAGAGCAAAGTTCTAGTGTAAAGTCCATATTTGTGTACTTGTCTTATTTGGTAAACAAACTTTGCATGTTTTTTATTGTTAAATTTTAAAAATATGATTATTGGTTCTGCAAATGTAAAATAGGTTAAAAATGTTTATTAATATGTGAAATTGTTAATATAACGTCTTTAATAATTATTAAAAAAAAGTCATGCAAAGATAGTTTAAGTACTAAATAAGACAAGTTTTGAAAAATAATAGCGGTCCTTAGTATTATTTGTTCTGAGGATGTAAAGGCCTAGCTAATATAGCTGTTATCGAAGTTTAATACAAAGTTGCTCCAGCTTGAACAATACTTTATTGATTTAATGAGTTTTAGTAGTAGAGCGTAGAGATTGACAATAATGTCTGATTATATACTATAAAGTACCTTTCTGCTGTTTTATACTCTTATGTTAGTCAGTACTAAAATACTTGTTTTCTTTTTGTTATTTTATATTATCACTATCAACTCGTTTGAAAAGGGGTGATCCATTGGAGGGATTGACCGTCGGGGGAAAGGGGACGAATCAACTCTTTCCTGCGGTATAAAAACCGGTTTTGCACCGGGAGTCGACGAGACGGGGAGACGGCTAAAGAGGACAACTTTATACTCATTTCCTCGCCAAATGGCTCACCTCTTTTAATTTATTCTTGGTATAAATAAGTCGAGATAAATATTATGGAATTGATGAAATATATATTTTATACTATAAGATAGGTAATGACTGAAGTGCCTATGGCTAATGGAACATATAATAAAAAACTATTGTTCATTTTAAATCTTAATGTTTTTAAGGGTCGATAAGTTTATACTACATGCTTGTGCATAGAATTCTCACATTTTCTTTTGTCTATTCACTACTAATTTTGTGTCATGTTTTATTTTTCACTATATTTTGTCTGTTGCTATTAAAATGTGATAGCTTATACTAGTTTAACATAATGTATTGTAAGTATTGTAGAAAGATGAAGTGTTAACCACAAATTTAAATGCAATGTATTTGTATTTGTGGTTTTGTTGTTAAAATATCATGGTTATGTTTTAAAGGCAGGCTTGTTCCTATAATAAGACATTGAGATTAGATCAGATAATATTTGTCTAGATCGAGTTTCTTAAACAATTGCACAGTTTAATGTAAAGCGATCCTTGGCGTATTTACTATGTATGCCAAAGAATAAAAATGATTCGGATATACAAACACTCAAGCCAAAAGTATAACACTTCAAGAGACTACCGGTACTATAGTGTCGTCTCTGCTATTTGTACGCATATGTGACAGAGACAACGCTACAAAACCGAAGTCGTGGCCGACAAGGATCTTTTGGCACTTTACGGCGGCGCCACCATCTTGTAATATTCAATTTAGAAAATACGTATTTTCGTATAAATTGAGTACTTCTTTAAAATATTGAAGATATACGATGACCTCTTTTGTCTCTTTCTAACTTGTGTACTACCGTGTACTAAACTACATTGAAATCACCTTGGTCCTCCTTTAGTCACTGTTAGAACGAGATAAAAGAGGTCACTGCTGACTAACTCTTTCGGTTAATTCTTATGTGTATAGACAAGGATTAAGTTTGATCAACTATATTAAAAGGGTACTTATAAGTGCCAAAGCGCTTTTAAGAGTCCAAAAATGTGAAAAATTCTTTTTTTTTTCTCAAAAATTATCGGCACTGGTCTATCAGAAAGTCTTTGGTAATCTCAGACATATTAGAATCAAATGTACTAAAATAATTTAGTTCCATTTTTCGCCGCGTGCCAAAAAATCCTTGAAACTGTTCGTCATATATCCATGATAATTTTGCTAATTGGTAATAACAACTGCAGTGTGTGATAAAATAAACCTTAGCCACGCACAATATGATTATGTCACTGAAAGAGTTGTAATTAATTTGCATTTAGAATCCAGATGGCTATTTAAAGTACAAGACCAGGCAGTAATACTGCTTCGTGTACAAATGATAGAAGCTGTTATAATTTGTTGAAGCGATTGTAGTCATTTGAGTTTTACATTTTAAAAGGCATTTGAATGATAATTGTAGGTTAGTAGAGTCTGCATAGATTGTTAACATTTCTTAATAATTTGGGTAATGTAAAAATGTATATTACAACTTTATGTGATTATAAGAAAGTACTTGTAAATAACTTAGATCTCGTGCGCAAATAAAATTGTTTTGAAATTCTAATTTACTTTATTAAACAAACCAATTATTCTACCTATCTATACCCTGCGAGCATGACGGCATAGACAAAAACCCGCAGCGGGCGCGACAAACAGAGACCGGTTCTATTTTTATGGCCGACTGGTGAAGGGTTAAATATTTATTTTATTCTGTTTTTTAGTATTTGTTGTTATAGCGGCAACAGAAATACATCATAATATGTCAAAACTGTTTAACTATCACGAATCATGAGATACAGCCTGGTGACAGACGGACGGACAGCCCTTTGATTACGGAACCCTAAAAATAGCTTATTAATAAATCTATGAACAGCCGAGTTAGCATACATTTTGACAGCGACACTTTCGTTTCGGTCGAATGGCCTTGAACAGGCCAAAACGTTCATGTCCAACAAGGACCGGCCAGAGATAGCCCGGACCGGGCATGCCCTGCACAAGAATGCCGAGCAATTTGCTTGGCCGGACACAGAATTTTCCCGCACATTGTTGGGCCGGACCTCTCGGCCCCGGGCTATCTCTGGCCGGTCCTTGTTGGACATGAACGTTTTGGCCTGTTCAAGGCCATTCGACCGAAACGAAAGTGTCGCTGTCAAAATGTATAGGTATATGCTACCGCGGACTTTCTACATAATTTTGTTATATCTCTGACGGATTAGATAGCATATATATACGTTACGAAAACTCGCTATGGCTAACTGTTTTCCCCCACTTGATTAATCCATGGTTAATCCTCTGGTCCATGTTTAATGCTCGTAAACCTTCCTTGTTTATTAACTTCTAAAAACCGTATCAAAATCAGTTTAGTAGTTTTTGTGTGTAAAGGTAATAGACTTACAGACAGACGCGGCGGGGGACTTTATTTTATAATTTTACGACGAATAACCTGTAGTCTGTGCTTCGCGTTTCTCGATGAAGAATGACGAATCTCAATTACGTTCCGGTACGTGCTCTAATTACATTAAACAATTTTTTTACTACTACTATTATTTTCGATACTGTTGTTCCATATTTTATTAATAATAAAATTATTCATTATTTCATATGCTACAGCATATTACCATATATTTCACTAGATAATGAAATATAAGATAATATGAAATGAAATGTTTCTCATCACAACTGTCAGATATGAATTGTGTGTAGCAAGGAACGTAATTGAAATGGCATTTATTTTTGTTGTGGTTGTTTTTGTTTGTTTGATTGATGAAGTTTGGTTTGAAATTGACGAGAAAATCGTCTTGACAACAGATTCAAGATTGAAGATTTTATTTTATTACTTGTACATAATGTATTGTATTTATAATTTGTTTATTGTATAATGCATTTATTGAAATATGGATAGTCCCGAAGATTTAAATTCATCACACGCAGAGTCGAAGGTAAAAACAATAAATGATTATTTATTTACTTGACCCAACATTTAAAAGAAATGTTACTAACATAATTAATTACAATCGGGATCGTTAAGGGCGTTTAACTCTGGCGTGGTTGGTATTATGCTGCCTTGTCTTCAGCTATACGTGCATGTATACCTATTTAGAAACGGTTTTTATTTTCTTATTTATTTTTAGAGTTTACTTCCGGATGTCGTACATTCTCAACAGTCACGCACTGTAGAGACATGTCCGGGAGACAGCTCCATTCCGTTGGACTCGTGGCGCGATACAAAGACGAAACCTGACCAAGATAATAATAAACATTCTCTGCGGGAAGTCAGTGAAACTGAATCTATATCAGAACATTTACCTTCAAACATCGAGTCTTATGCCACAGAAACTGACAAATCTGAAGGGGCACATGGAAGCAGGCAGTCAAGTGAGGAACATGAAAGGGTATCAATTGCCAGTCCTGTCAATGAGTTGTTTGTTGATTCCCTAGCTAGCGATCACATTACTAATCAAGATTTAAACCAGCCATCTAGTTCTTGGGCTTTGGATGCAGTCTCAGAATTACAAAATGAAAGTCCTCTTCCACTACCACTCTCATCTGATAAAGATATTATAACACAAGACAGCGAACCATTAGCTGATAAGAAACAATCAATTTTAACTAAAGTAGTAGATCTAGACCAAGGGTCTTCCAAATCCCATAGAGATACCAGTAGTAGATCTCTGCAGGATGAAGTTGCCCATCAGAAGACTAGCAGTTCAAGTTCTGAAGAAATTATAGAACTAGATATAAGGAAAAAAAGTGAACCCTTATATACAAGTAAAATTATATATCATTTACCACATGAAGGTCCTATTGATTCAGACATGAGAACAATACCTGATTTTAAACCTTTGCTTTCTCCATTCATTGTTACCTCTGAAGGTATGAATATTAAAGATGTTTTAGATAATAGGATAACTGACATTGATCTACCATCTAACATATCTAATGAGCAGACTAGTTTCTTGAGTAACAGACTGGAGCAAAGTGACTTGTTGGTTGAAGAAATTATTGTACAAGAGTCAAAAGAACAAGACAATGTATCAAACAATGATGATCAAGCCTCACTGAAGACACAACCAAAGTCTCTAGCTCCAGAAGAGACCATGTCTTTTTGTACCTCTACTACAGATTATAAAACTATTTGTGAAGAATTCAATGTTAAGGTACATTTTGCCAAAATAACAACTACTTCACTTTGCATGGGGTCTTTGCTTCGAGATGTATATTTATTTATGTTGTTTTAGATTTGAAATTATGATGTTGTTATGTTATGTTGTTGCAAGTGCATGTTTTATGTTTCACAGGTCTTACTTCGTATGTGCTTAAATATTTTCAGATATTTCTTTGCTTTGTATGATTGTGTTTGATGTATTAATTTATTTTATTTTGGCTGCCATGTTAATGTTTATTGAATGCTTTCATGTCCTTTCAGCTTGTGCATTTGGAAGATGTAACGTCACAGCAAAAAATAATAATAGAAGATCTTAAACTCTCCTTACAGGAGACAGAACAGGAAAGAAATAATTACAAGGCAGACTATGAACAATTGCAGGAAGAAGTTTACCAACTACAACAGAGAGCCAGTGACCATTCTGACCCTGACACTGTTAAAGGTCATTTATCTGACTTCATTAAATATACCACTATGACAAATGAAAGTACCAGATATTACTCAGCTTGCACTCATACTAGCCGAGATAGCCCTGGGTCATCTGAAACTTCTAAATGTGATGAAAAAGATAATGATCGGGAGGAAATAACAGTTAACCACTCGTGTTCAGATTTAAGAGACAGCAATACTTCTGGGGAATATCAAATTGGTGTTGGAGATGTACTGTCTGATATAATAGAGCAATACGGGGAGGCAATAGAAGACAATTTAAGAAACAAGTTAAAGGAATCTGTAACACAGTTATTTAATGATGAGTTTGGGAAGTTGAGGATAGAGTATGACACAGAGTTGAAAGAGATAGAAAACAGAATGACCAATGACAAGCAGGCATTCAACAGACAGTGTAGCAATCTAAGAAACCTTCTGTCTAGTGTTAAATCTGGGAACGCAGATATACAAGAACTGAGGCAGGAATTAACTAACAAACATAAAAAGGATATGGAAGAATTGAGGACCTACTTTGAAAAGAAATGTTCTGATTTTGGGGAGAGGTCAGTGTTTCTTCATTATTTAGTTTTAATTTTGTTATATTATTACATTATTAATTAATAATTTTATTTTTTACATGCTGCCTAGACATAAACAGTAAGTAATTTTTGTTCAAAACTAATCTGTTTGTTAGATCCATGCAAATATATATATTTGAAATGTGACAAATTTGTTACTCTCCCCGGCCCTCCAAAACTATCTCTGTGCAAAAAATTATGTCAATCCCTTGTTCTGTTTTGAAGTGAGAGAAGGACAAATAAACAAACACATTCCCATTTATTATATTACTAGGCTAACCAGCCCCAGCTTTGCCCGTAGAAATTTTTAAATATTTACATTAAAATTTATCCTGAAGGATTTCTGGGATAAAAAGTAGCCTATGTCACTTCTCCAGCTTACCAACTATCTCTGTGTGGAAATCACGACGATCCTTTGCTCTGTTATGGCGAGAAAGAAGGACAAACACAGGATTGGTAGTTATTATTTTCAATTCAAGGATTTTCATTTATTTGTTATTTAAAATAGATTTCTTTCAGGCTAAGTTTTATTTCATAGTTAATTTTTCCATTTATTTTCATAACTCACAACTCTTCCCAATATACAAGGTTGCCAGGCAGTCACTAAATAACAAAATGTTCTATGTTGCAGCTTCACGCGAACAGAGGGCGCTGTGGTGTCTGGCGGAGCTGGCGACTACTCGCGACGATCACGTAGCGTTGATGTAAGTACCTTTGTTGTGAGGCTATTACCAATACCATGAATGTCTGGGTCTTCAGAAACCTTATTTAAAGTTGTCGATAGCCTTAGAGCATTGTTATTGACACTGAGGGGACCTGGGTTCAAATCTCACTCAATCTAAAAATGCTAAGCACTAATTTTCTTTAAGAATTACATGATTTATTCGAATTCTCATGTTTCGGAGGGCACATAAAGCATGTCTGTTAAAGAAGTCACATTTATAGGTTAATTAAGTGTAGCAACAAGGTTGGCTGTTCTGTTCTGTGGAAAACTGGCAAAAAGTAGACAACTGTTGTTGGTGTATCTGTTTGCCAGCCTCCAATAAATCTGTCAACTTGACTGCATAATTATAAAACTAAAGTCCCCCGCCGCATCTGTCTGTCGGTTTGTGTATGAATTTATAAGTAACTAATGAACTGAATTTTGTTCCAGTTTTAATAATCAAATAGTTTGATTCACGAGAAACGTTTAAGGGTATAAAAATGATCCTATTACAGGAGCTGAGTATTAGTAAATCAAAGTTGGGTGACAGCGTGCTTTCATATAATGTGTGTCTTAATTCGTTAATATTCTTATGAAAGAATTACAAATAGTGCAGTCATTGAAGCATTATTGCTCCGAATTTTGTTACTGTGAACCAAATTGCATACAATTTTGGAATTAGGTTCATCTTACCCTTAACTTCAAAAGTGAAAATGATTTGAACTCCGCAACCACCCTGGGGGTGGTTGCCACCCCTTCTCGGGGGTGAATTTTTTTTCGATATCGATAGAAGGCCTAATTTTAAGCAAAAAATCATCTATAAAGTTTTTCGAAAAATCCAATACTTTTTAAGTTATTGGCAATTGAAAATTCGTAATTTTTTCACGTTTTTCATCGGTTTTTTGCAAATATCTCCAAAAATATACGTTTTATCGAAAATTTTATAAAGAACAAAATTGTAGCAGGTAAAAAAATTAACAATTTGGTTTTTTATAAAGTATTCTAAGTGCAATATTAAGCTAGATATTAAAGATCAAAGCCGTTTTTTATTTTGTCTAAATTTAATCGATGTGGTCAATGCCATCTAGCGGCGAGCAGATGCATTTTATGCATTCTAATAAAAAAGGGTTTTGTAGTGCTTGAAATAAGCTTTAAAATGAGCACTATTAAAAGTCTTTTGCACGTAAAATAAGTGAGCTGTATTGCAAATAATAGGAGCATCTAATGTTTTTTCTTTTAAATCAATGGGTTTCATAATAAAACAAAAATTTACGGAGATATGATTGTTTAAAGTGGCAGCGCAATCACAGCCTCTCTTAAGCCCTTTAACCCTTCACCGTTTTAGAAAAAGGTTTTTTACTATATATTGCAATGAAGGATGTTGTAGCTCTTTGTGATAGCATGAAAATTGAAGGAGTTATGGTCCAAAAACTTCATATTTTTTTCTACTTAGTAACTGAAAATTTCGGAGTGTGAATATTTGGAGCAATGTGAAAGTACGCAGTATAATAGAGACCCAAAACTATTGTAATGTGTATATATATATACATAATATGGCTCATATATTTTGGAAACGTAGGCATGAATACATACCAACGTTCTTATATGTATATATAACACATTTGAGTGAAGGGGGAATTTTTTACTCTAAATTAAATTATTTTTAAATATGTAATCATTTATATTTACTGTTTTTATTTAGGGGTAGTTTTAAGGGTAGAAAAGCTTAAGAATATGATAATCATTTTCGAGAGTGTGGAATAATATTTAAATCCTTTTCATTTTATCAAAAAAAAATTTTTAATAATTTTTTATCAAGGGGTACTTTTCAAGGGTTGAAAGGGGGTTAAAAATTTGATAATTATTATAGAGAATATAAAATATTACTTACTCTATACTTACATCTTTTTATGTCATACCAAAGTATTTTTTTCTGATTTTTTCAATTTAGGGGTTGTTTGCAAGGGTTGTAAGATTTTCAAGGGGTTGAAAATGATTTTAACCACTTACTATTAGACATGTTTTCTAGCGATAAAATGGCTCAATGTCAATTTTTCCATTAAGGGGTTGTTTACACCCCTTAAAAATAATAGGCGGAGTTCAGATCATTTTCACTTTTGAAGTTAAGGGTAAGATGAGCCTAATTCCAAAATTTCATGCAAATTGGTTCACAGCAAAAAAATTCGGAGGTACGACCGTATTTTTCGCTTCAATGACTGCACTAAAAGTAGTTGCACTATGTCCATTTAACAGCGCCATCTATTGACATACGAACCATAATTAAAATTAGTTATTCAGTATTAAAAAAAAAAATACCTATTTCAGCTACACGAACCGGACGTTAGCCAGTGTCACAACTGTGAACAGCAACTGGAGAAATTGCGGTCCGAGCATGAAACCTACGTCACTCAGTTGAAAGCGCGCCACAGAGACGAGGTGAAGTTCCTACGAGAAAAATTCACCATGCCGGTTGCTACTGATGCGGCTGCCACGATTTTAAATCAGGATATCGATTTGGAACTGGAAAAGGTACTTACATTTATACATCACCTAGTTGACCCCGTCTTCGCCCGTGGAATTTTTTAAAATGTGAATTTACCTCTTCGGCCCTCCCAACTATCTCTGTGCAAAAAAATCACGTCGATCCGTTGCTCTGTTTTAACGTGAAAGAAGGCAAACAAACATAGTTAGGCTGCTTTCGTTTTGTAACCCGGTAATTTGGAAATATGTATATTGGTATAACAAAATGAATAGTCTGTGGTCCAAATATCTGGCCTTAGAAAAAGATTCAATGTATATCATATTTAAGGAATGCTTTTACCGGTGGCGCTGTTCTCGATTTTCCTCCGACAAAGTAGTACAATTGATGGTATTCATGGTATCTTATTAAAATATAATTAAGTTAAAATTTAAATTTGGCATTGCATGTTTGATCAGTGATTTTTGTAATATTTTTAATTACTGACAAATCCTTTAATGAATGGTTCGTCACATTACATATTATTTGTATTTCTGGCCCAAAGTGTTTAGAAAACTCACGTTTCCTAAATATTGTAAATAAATAATATAGTGATCACTGAATATTTTGTGTACATATAGGTATTTATAACTTGTGAAAAAAATTAACTGCATGGTTTTGTTAATAAATAATTGTTTAGAGGTATTATTGTCAAGAAGCCATGCTGTCAAATATGTTTCTAACTGCTTGTGGGCAATGGGCAGGCAACTCTTTTAATGCTCTAGGGTTCTGTAGACAAATATAGTTAGGTTTTACTCTATCTGTCTGTCTGTCTGTATAACTGCCCATTCATTTATTATATGGATATTTCTGGGAAAAAGCACATTTACTGTAAAACTAAAATTTCACTTTTAAACCAAATGTTTATATTTCACTTTTAAACTAATTATTGCCAAATTGTTAGGACTATTGCAAAAGTTCGGATAGTTGGAAACTAGGAAATATCCCACTCTAATTCACAAGTCAAATACATTTCCATGATTAATGTACTACCAAGAGCATTAGTGGACATACACTTGAAAAAAGTTTCGCTCAACACTTTACTGCATTTTCTTATTCATTCAGATTGTGTCAGAATAAAAAGAAAGAAATATTGTTTCTATACTTATCTTTAAAATATTATTTGTTTACTTTCAATACTCAATCTAAAATTAATAACGTTAAGGTTGATTTTTGCGTGACTGAATTATCAAGTTATGACGTTCCGTCAGTTTAAAAAAATTACAATGAAAAAAATAAGCCAGTTGAGATTTGATGTGATTGGTTATGGTTAACAGTTTTAATGCCATTGAGCTTTTGTGTAAAAAGTTTAAAGTAGAAACGAATATTTAGTGTCCTAGCTCTTTAAGGTGTCCTTCCAATCCTGCACTTGATAGTACGAAGATCCGAGTTGATTTTGCGATGATAATATAATGTAGGACTATTATACAGCGATATAATATATCCTAGTTTTCAATTTATCCGACTTTTGCGATATAATATATCCTAGTTTTCAATTTATCGGAATTCTCCAATAAATTATCATAGGATTTTTACATTGATCCATTTCTTCTGATATTATCGTTCGACATACACTTTCTCTGTTATCCTTATTGCTCACAATTAACACGGTGTTCTTCAATTTCTTCCCCCTCGCATGCTAACTGATTGTGCTGATTAACGCGGAATGGCTGTGTGTGTTTGGATGCTGGGCTACCCAACTTTGGTCACTTCGATGGTGAAGGAACGGAGGCAGAGCATTACTGAGGAGGTGACACAGAAACTTGAGGAGCAGATACTGGTACGTAGCATTTGAAGAAAATGTCTGTGCAGAAATTACGTCGATCCGTTGCTCAGTTTTGGTGTGAATGTAAGATAAACAGACAAACTGTTGCATTTATAATGTTAATATGTAGCTGCAAAACAGTGGCCGGTAACATTGCCAGCATCGACAGCCGTACTATGCAATACACGACTTAATTTTTAGGGTTCCGTACCCAAAGGGTAAAAACGGAAACCCTATTACTAAGACTCAGCTGTCCGTCCGTCTGTCTGTCCGTCTGTCACTAGGCTGTATCTCATGAACCGTGATAATTAGACAGTTGATTTTTTTACAGATGATGTATTTCTGTTGTCGCCATAACAACAAATACTAAAAAACAGAATAAAATATATATTTAAGGGGGTTCCCATACAACAAACGTGATCTTTTTGCTCGTTTTTGCTCGATATTGATAACGGCAACAGGTAGACGCTTGAAATATTCACAGAATATTGAGTTATATTATTCACTTTAAAAATTAATAATAAAATTTAAATAAAATTAATATTTAAGGGGGGCTCCCATACAACAAACGTGTTTTTTTTGCCGTTTTTATAGATAATGGTAGGGAACCTTCGTGCGCGGTCGATATTTTAGTGTGGTGTGACCCCGCAATTTAGTATGGCCGAAGCATTTTTATGTGTTGCATGCAGGTATAGCTTGCCGGACGATCGCTTCGCAATCTAAAATACTTCAATTATCAGCTATATTGTTATTTCGTTATCCCGACATGTGCCTTTCTGACGCGACTTGAAGTTAGCCCTGAGAGAGGCCGTCATTTGTTGCTATATTCTGTGCAAATGTGCGACGCGTACGATTTCGTCAGCCATTGTTGCCCGATTGTGTTGCCCGGGTACGAGACAAAATCATGAGTTGCAGACATTTTGCAGAGAAATATAAACCTATATTCCATATAGCTGCAATAAAAATGTTTTTGTAGCAACATATTGCAGTAAAACTATGGCCCCTTTAGAAACTGTTTTAGGATTAGGATTTTATGCATTGTACCCAAATTGTGCCTAGATTAACCGAACGGGACCGAACCATGTTGTTAGTCACACATACAGATTAAGAGGATCGTGTAGCTCAGCGTACGCAGCGAAATAGGTATTTAGAAAATCATATTCTGTCTCAAGCGCGCTCTTCCCCCGGGCATCAGTGCGACAGAGAACACTGCAGCTCGTGAGTGTTCGTAGGTATGTTCTTCATTGAAAATTGCGTTTTGGGGGAAAACGATTTACACCTACTAAACTATAACGAAACCTTATAATTTTGGTGTCAAACGTTTTAGCAGATTATAATCTACGTACGTACGTTTTGCTTTTTTTGAAATTTTGCTTTGTTTCTCAAATACAGACGGTTTATTACGAGCAAGTTATGAACCAAAAAAACCGAGATTTGAGGGGCTTATAACTTTTGACCTATTACGAATTTTGAAAAAAGGAAAAAATACGTACGTAGTTTTTCATTGTGTCAGTAACATATTACAAAATCGTTAAAATTAAATGATATTTAGGGGTAGTAAAACGTTTTCTCCGTTTGTATGGACATGGACGCGGTACACTACACTCTTAACGAAAGAGTAAAGTATTATAGGAACTATGCCACGGAGTAAGCAACTTCACGTTTATTGCTCACTTTAAAAATTAAAAATATCTATGAGAGAGTGCGTTTCTTTCTATAACGTTTTATTGCTAAGAAGGTAATAAGTATATATGAGCCGATTAGATGCAACACAGTAATATTATCAAGACATTGCGAAACAGGCACTTAGTAGTGTAAGTAAAAGTGTCCACTAGGATCCCCCGCCGGGTTTGGCCGCCCGCCAAACCACTAAACGTACTCTATACTCAATCATCCTTCTAAATAGAGCAAGGTTTCCCCAAACTGATGTCACTTTTTTTCAGTATTAACAATGTGCACGTGGCGATAATGTGTATTAAAAGTTGTTTTTTCGCTTAATTTTGGGTTTATAATTTAATTTTTGTAAAAGGAATATGAGAAATGCCAGATCGTAATCATATGATTCATAGACATCGTGTAAGTATTTTTTTATATTGAACAATATTAACTCGGAAAGCTTGTTTCTTATTGTTATAGCTAGGTCTAAACGTATAATACCTATATCGTACTAACTTTAGCAAGTTTTTGATTGGCTAACGTTTATGGTTACTGTTCTGATTCTTTTGGGTCCTAGCCTATAACCTTACTCAATAAACGGACTCTTTAAAACAAAAAAATGTGTTTAAATTGGACTGGTAGTTTCGGATATAAGCGCGTTCAAACAAACAAATAAACAAACAAACAAACTCTTTAGCTTTATATAGTTAGGTGTAGATTATTGCAATTTGGCGATCTCTAGATTAGCAAGTCATACAGACAGACAAAGAGGCGCGCCGAGACTTCGACATTTCATGTATGAATGCTGTACATTGTGCAAAGTGGTTTGGCGGGAAAACTATAGGTAATATTGGATGGTCGCCAAATTTTTTTTTTACTTTACCGCTCCCATTCCAGTCTCCACATTGTCTAATGAGTTTATTTTGCACGGAGACCGCGTCACTACTGTAGAATATAGACCATAGATTCCCAACCGCGCCGATACCGTCTAGATACGAATCTAAAGGCAAATGGGGGCATTAATTTCTAATAAAATTTCGTATAAAAATATATTATGAACTAGGAAGTGGGCGTTGAAATTTTTATTTTCTTCTAAAGGGGGCGATGGTCCAGAATAGGTTGGGTTGGGAACCACTGCTGTAGACAATGGATAGACCGAATCTCTAAGTACTCTATTTCAGTGTACCTACTATTTTCAGCCTCAGTTTGAAGAATTTATGTATAAAGCGAGCCCTTTTGAATGACCACTTCTATTATGCCCTCTATTTGATTTAAAAAAGTATTTTTGGAATCCTTTCAACTATGTTTGGTTATGAATAAACATTTAAAAAAAAAAAGCAAATTCTCGTCATTTTACTCTCATAAATTGATAAATTTTTTTGGAACACCACATTACGAAAATCGCTTAGTTTAGAGATTGAAAGGTTTGTTTATATAAAAAAAAAACTATTCACATAATTTCGAGCTATGTATTTGAAAAATAAAGAAATAATCAAATTCAGCCCTTCATTCATGTGAAAAAAATTGTACGAATATATATATAATATTTAAGGACAAACGAACACACTTTCTCACTAATATGGGGACATCCATTAATTACGTGAGCTTAAAATGGGGGGGGGGGGGAGGGGTCCAGTAAAATCTCATCATATATCACTTAAACGGAAGGGGGTATAATAGAAAATCTCACGTCAACTTTAATGGAATATACATTGCTATATATTTTTTTTCTTCCTTTGAAATGTCCCAGTTGACCCGCTCAAACATCTCATGATTAAAAACATTTATTTTAAGAGTTAAAAAAAAGTAAAAAAAGAATCATTTAGAGTTTTAAAGAAAAAAAAAGGTATAGACAATACCGATTTTATAAATTTTTGGGCGCCATTTCTGTGAGCCTCTTTTTTAAGTTTTTAAGACTCAACAGTATAAAAAAAATTCATATAAATAATAAAAGTTTGGAAACCAATGAAACCAAATTATAGTAGTCATTATTTATTAAATTAAAGTGTGGGTTCTTTACAAGCTTTTACCTTATATTCTAATTTAGTTAATTTAAATTTCTTAAATAGTCCTTAACTTAAAAGTCCTTAATATCCTTAACCACTTTTCACCGGTGTATATTATGAAAATAAATTGTTACTTTACCATTTTATCTAAGTAGTATTTATTTTATTATTCCTGAGCTGTCATCAGACAGGAGACCGGATCAAGAATTTCTGGAATATTTTAATTTTGAAAATTATAATCTAAGAGATTTAAAATAAGTTTAGTCTAATAGATACTATGTGAATCATCTGTACTTTACAGGGTTAGAGACATTTTAGTATAGTAATATATTAAAGTTTAAAGGTACCTAAGTACTGCTTATATTGTGTAAACAAACCTGGATTTTTCATTTAACTAATACCTAAAAGTAATCATGGACTCTAAACTAGTGTTATATCCCTAGTTTAGTAATATTATACACAGAAATACATTCTTGGTATGTATACCTATATATTTAATTTACCAACAGAATAAGTACCTATATAATTTGCTATTAAAACTTACCCAAATTATCTTGGCTATCAATTATTCTAGACTTTTGTCTTATTAGTTGAACCAACTGACAACTATTTATTGTGGTTTTCTTGTGACAATATTTTATATAATAATAAATAAACCTGGAATTGTTTTCATAAGGTAATTAATTTCTAACCTGAGCTTTTACAACATTGTCAACATTAGTCAGACCTAAGTTTATGACAATTTAAATACTCGAAGCTCAAACAAACAAGATATTTTATTACTCACCAATATTTAGGTATATTTCACTTTCTACACTCAAATAATCAACTTAATTAGTTTAGTTTATTTTTATAATGTATGTATTTTGAGAAAATTATCTCAGATGCTTTCAATCATCGGCAAATGAAATTATTTTGTTTTTCATGTCATAACCAAGAATATTATTTTAAAACGTCAAATTCAAACAAGATAACAAACAGCCAGTATTTCAATATGTCCAGTGTTGCCAATGGAGATATTACCGTATACTATACTGTGTACTGTGTAGTATAAATTATAAATCTCCTAAGTCCCTTTTTTCTAACTTTCCTTTTAGGCAATGGTAATAACCTTTAAACATCAAAATTGCTTTTTTTTTCTAATATAATTATAATCATCAATAACTGAATTTACTTTATTTTAATAATCCAAATGTCACAAAAACTGCAATGTGACAATCGTAAGTCTACAATAAAAATAAATGTAGTTTTTTTAACAACTGTAGCATAAATCTCACGTATTGGGGATGGGGGGTCCCACTAAATCTCACTCAATCTCACCAAAGGGGAGGGGGGAGTCTAAATTTAACGAAAAATTGCTCACGTAATTAATGGATGCCCCCTAATGTTAGTTACGATAAATGCGAAAGTTAAGTTTTTTTTTTCTTTTTTCACGGGTTGCCTTTCAGCTCCCGAAACGGTCTCAGGGTACCCAGCGGAAGAGCTACTTTAGTTTAGATTGCCTAATATGTATTTGGATGATTTTTTCAAATTTTATATAAAGACTAGTATGTTGTGTAGTGCGCGAGTTGCAAGCAACTCGCGTGTTTGCTGTGAGGGAACAACTGCTGCCCACACCAAAGAAGACATGCTACAAGTCAGCTGTAAGCCCGCCACCTATCACTAATTCCCTACTCCTACCACAACTACTCCCACTACCCCTACCCCTACTCCAACTCCTACCACTACCTCTACTCCAAACCCTACCACTACCTCTACCCCTACCCCTACCCCAACCCCTACCCCAACCCCTACCCCTACCCCTTTTAATAGGGAAAAGAAAAAATGTATGAACTTTTGTATGGGAGACTATTTTTTTTTACCAGATTCGCTAATAGGAACAGATCCTGAACATTATTAGTTTTTTTTTTGTATGGGAGATCATTTTTTTTTAATGGATTCACTAATAGGAACAGATCCTAAACATTATTAGTTTCGGCACTTTCCCCCTCTGATTTGTAGTTTCCGAGATATAAAACAAAAAAAAATAAGGGCCGCGAAAAAGGGGGGTTTCGGATTTTTCTGGTACTCACCGGGACCCCCTCTATACGATCCCACCAAAAGTTTCCCCCCATCACAACTCTTTCTGGGAGAACAATTCTGTCAGTGAGTCAGTGAGTGGTAATCGAGCTTTATATAGTATAAAAATTTTTAAAACACCTGTGGGGTTATCACAGCGTTTCGATTCGAAGGTCAAAAACGACGGGTCCGCACCAATGGCCAACCGGCCCAAGAATTTCCAGCCCTACAATGTCCGGGCAAATCCGTGTACTGTCTTTGCCCGACCCAGCAATTTGCTCGACATTCTAGTGTTGGGCATTCTTTCATTTACTTTGTTTAGTTATAGTTAGTATCCTCGTATATATTTAAACTAGGATTGCCCGTTGTTTTAAAACAGAGTTTCCTAACCGCATCTGCGTGTCCTTTTTGGGCTTATCTCTAAATAATTATGTATTTCCCTCAGACATACAGAAAAACATAGACAGAACACGACGGTCGATACAGGCACACTTTCAAATTTCAGTTCAGCACTCGTTACTATGGTCGGAATGTGTTTGGCCGTGAGTTTTGCTAGCTTCACTTCTATCTACCGCCGTGATATGTCTTTCTGTATCGTTCGTCTGAGGTATTTTCATGCTTGCTCTCAGCTTTATTATATGGAGTCAGCTAAAAGGGCAAATCCTACGTGTATTGGCTGATCGTGTTTACTAAAACAAATAATAATTACTTAATTTAGTTTCTAGTGATATGTAAACAATATTAATATGCACAAAAAAAACTTGCTTTGCTATCGGGGTCAAAGGACCTAATTAATGACACTCCGCATTGATAAGTGATAACAGCTCTGCGCTAAATTAGTCGCCATTCGTCACTTTGTCTTCGAAGTGTCACAAAGTGTTTATATGTTTGTTTGTATGTGTGGAAAAAAAAATGGTTTTCGTTCCGATCCGATGATGGATTACAAGATGCGTTTGCGTAGTGTTTTCGTTGTGAGTATTAAAAAAAATTTAGGTTACAAGTGGATACTTATTTATTTACAAACTACTGAACCAATTTCGAGTTTTATGTTTGATACAATGTTTGTTTTAGCCACAAAAGGTGGTGTTTTCTGACCGAAATCGGCGATCAATTTATCAAGTGCAGAGAAAGCTAGATATAATTAAAAGTTTACACCTTTGGGATGCAGGTGCTCAGCCTAGTGACATAACAACACTTGCAGGTGCTGTTGTCGAACCCGGACGCGGAGTCGTCATCGTGGCCGCCCGAGTTGCTGGCCGTGAGAGAGAAGATCTACCACGACATTGTAGCGGGACTGGTTGAGGTTTGTGGTCGTTACTATTGTATAGATCGATTAACAAGAGCTGGCACATTATAATACGTCTGTTAAAGAAGTAACACAACTGGCAAAAGTGAACACTGTTACTGGTGTCTCTAGCCACATCGCTGTGTTACATTCGATATTTCAAGTTTTGAATATATTTTGTTCACGTCAAAGTGTTCGTATTGAAATTTGTGTGTTTCTTTGTCCATACTCCAGTGGGGGCTTCGTTTAAAAATGATTAAACAACCAATCCCTTCTCATTGTATGTAAATAATTTTTAGCCTAACATCGGACGGTGAGAGAGTCGCACATAAAATTATTAGTGTGATAATGTTTCTCATAACTCGCTGCCCGCGGCAACACGAATAAAATTTAAAAGCGCCCCGACTATCACATCCGGGTAACAGAAATAGATGTGCATCTAGTATAGACCGGGAGGCGACGGTTGTCTAAGTTAGTTTATAATTATCGATAGAAGGCGCCACTAGGCTTAACGAAAATGCTATTGTTTCAATACTTGCTTTTATGGGTAATTAAACAATACTGGTCCTTCCTTCGTTCGATAGCCATATAAGAATGGATTTTTTGAAATGATCAAAGGCTGTGATATTTGAAGACATTCTATCCTACAAATAAGTCACTACTTTAATCGTATTTGTGTATATCCTAAATGTAACTATTATTATAAACGCGAAAGTGTGTTTGTTTGTTTGTCCTTCTTTCACGCCAGAACAGAGCAACGGCTCGACTTTATTTTTTGTACAGAGATAGTTGAAGGGCATTGGAAGTGACACTGACATAGGCTACATTTAAAAAACTTCCATTCCGCGAAGAACTGATTGTAATCTAAATAAATATTCTACCGCCTCCATATTCTACAAAGAAATATTCTTCCTGAAAGTTTTAGTTTATTTATATTCAAATATTATAAATGCGAAAATGTGGTTGAGATCAACGTGATTATTTACATAGAAATAGCTGGAGGGCCTGAGAGTGACATACGGAGGATAAAAAGTTATCTCGGTAAAATATATAATTCCCACAGATTTTTTGTATAAAATCTACTTTTGTACGCGAGCTCTCGTACTATATTTAGAGTAGCGTTCCCGTATGTCTCGTTTCTAAACACTCCCTTACCGACCGCGACACGACAGAGCCATAAATCTGTTTCGACCCAGTTCGCTGTTTTAGGGCCGCATTTCTGATGTCTCTAATAAAATTTTGTAATGCTGCCACACAAGAAATATATGGTGGATATTTTGGGCATCTGTCGGTGAAGTGTATTATTCAAGGCAATGGCACGTCAAGCCGATGTTGGACAGGCAACCGGATGGCGAGTGGTAATCTGGGCCTTTGAGTGGTACAGAGTCCCCTGGTAGCGGCCAAAGTGACCCCAAATGGACAGGTTCGGCGATATGGGGAGGGGCAAAATCGAAAATTTTTAGAAAAGGCAACCGGATAAAAATGCTCATTATCTATTACAATCCCCAAAGTTTGAAGACTACAAATTTTTGAAGCCGTTACACTTTTTTTAAAAGGTTTATTATTTATATTGGCCTAAAGACAGATCAAACGGGGGTTAATTTTTTTCTACTACTATCATAGACGAATAACTATTTTGTCACTCTCTAACACATTTGTCATTCAATGTGATAGACGGAGACAAACCATTGTATAACTAAACCAATGTTCAACTAGGTACCTATGTTCTACTACCTTGTATGTGGGAATAAATAACGTTAGAAAGTCAGGCAGGTATGTAACATGAAAGACTATATAGAAAGTTTTCATGGAACTTTGTAGGAAATTGCTATAATAACTTTTTATTGCTATAATTTTTGTCTCAAAGACGGATGCTGCAGTTTTTTTATGATAGTGTTTAAAATTATATACATATGCATAATATGGAATGTTTTTGATCTGGGTGTCTCTACCATATGCGACTGGTGGATTTGGCCCGCCCCCGGCTTCGCACGATCAATTTGAATACCTTACTTACACAAATACGTTTATAAGTACTTATCTATTAGAAATTGATATTGCGACCGCGGACTTTTTTGTAGACCATTTTATACTGCACAATTATTTCCTACATCATTTTGTTATAGCTCTGACGGAAGACAGCATACGCCATGAAAACGCGCTGGAGCCAACTTTTCCCCGAATTGATTTACTAATAGTGTTAGTGCTCAGCTCCTAAACCTGAACAGAATCCGTTCAGTAGTTCTTGCGTGAGGCGGTCACAGACACAGACGCGGCGGGGACTTTGTTTTATAATATGTAGTGACGTAGTGGTTATAGTCTCTGAGCACGAACTTAACAATTATATTCTAAACTATCTAGTTTAGTTCCATAGACCTTGTATTATAAGTAAGGTAAGTTAACATGAAGTTTAATATCTGTCCTTTAGATTAGGGGAAACAATTACATAATTATCTATAATGTTATTAATAGAGTAGGTACCTACATGGTTGTTATTTCCCGTTCTGTTATTGCAGAATATTACACATCAGTTATTTATACACTTAATGGCCTCACCATATCTTACACCTTACTAGGTGTAGTTGTGGTAAGGGGCTGTCAGAGTTAGCGCGAACTTCTTTTGTATAGTATACTAGCTTTCCGCCCCGGATTCGCCCGTGGATATTATCGAACAAAATATAGCTCGGGGATAATGTAACTTCCTATTAGTGAAAGAATTTTCAGAATCGGATCAGTGGTTCAGGAGTTTACCCTCCACATACACACAAATTCACAAAATATTAGTATAGATATAGATCGTGTTTTAAATCTTCGAAATGTTATTATTATACTATACTATTTTTCCGAATTTTTCATCATTCGTCATCCATTATCCATTGTTTTTCTGACGTATGATCGGTTTTAGTACAGTCGAACCTGGATAAGCGAAAACTGGATACGTGAGAAAACTCTATAAGCGACAAAAATAGTCAGGTCCCGTCATTTTAGCCCCGAAAACCTCTATGAGTGACAGTGTAAGAACCTCTTTTAAGGCCGATTTAGACGGTTCTAGTGGTTAGTAGAGTACGTTAGGATAGTATATTAGTTGAAACATGTAAACGGTAGTTTCCAGTACTCGTACTAGTACGTTCCACTCGCCTTTCAACTAGAATCAAATAGAATCGCTTTTTATTTTTGTTTCAAGTGACACGCTCCCGCACCCGCTCAACCCCCCGCGCGTTCCTAACTCGCTACTCGCTGTAGTCTAAACTGTCAGTTTTAGTAACTTGCACAAGTTGACAAGGAGAGTTATGTGTGTGTTGGCCTACAAAATGGCAATATACTGGAAGAAGTATAAACGTCACTGGAAACCTACTTATGCACACTGGCATTCGAGTGCCACCTACGCACTCTACTAAACACTCGTAACGTAGAGAGAGTAATTTTTCACTTCTAGACCTCTGCAAGCGAGACTATTTACAAGCAAGACTATTTACTATTCGCAAGTCGAATCAAAGCCAAACCGTGTCCTTGTTTGTAAAAAAAGAAAGCCAAAGCGTCATTGTTTTTGATGGAATTACAAGACATCTGCAGCACACTTGTGCGCTTATTCCTACCAGCAGCCTAATTGCGTAACTTGAAAGCGATCCAATCACTATCATTTTTTTACAGATAAAGGTCGAATTTAGCCCCGCGCTTTTCGAAATGTGTATTTTCGTTAATTGTGCTACATTGTGCTGCGTTTGTGCCGTACTGTACCGCAAAAAAATGCTCAATATCACAAACCGTTTTTGAGAAAAAAAATAAAAACGAAAATTTCACGTTTCGTAATTGTTTTTATTTTTTTTTCTCAAAAACTGTTTGAGACATTGAGCTAATTTTTGCGGCACAGTACGGCACAAACGCAGCACAATGTAGCACAATTAACGAAAATACACATTTCGAAAAGTGCGGGGCTAAATTCGACCTTTATCTGTAAAAAAATGATAGTGATTGGATCACTATCAAAGTTACGCAATTAGGCTGCTGCTCATGGTACTCATCCTAAACATTACCTATTTTATGTTCGATTTTATTAAACTCTATAAATGAGAGTAACTACTCCCAAACTTCTGCAAGTGACAAACCGTGTTAGTGAGAAAACTCTATGAGCGAGAATAATATTCGGGTCCCTTAATTTCTCGCTTACCCAGATGTTCCATTTTCGTATTGGCGTACAGTTTAGATTAGGTCTTCCGTTCACATCCGCTCTCCACTTCACAGGAGTGGCTGTGTTTTTATTTGTATGTACTTCAAATACATGAACGCGACAATAGTACGCACGCAGGTTAGTGAACCGCTCCTCTATATATAGTGTGTAACATTTACACACTACCCGCCGGTAATTGTCACACACACTAAAATGTCACCGCACATTTTGTTTGTGTAACAACTGTCTCAAATAATTATTATTTGTGTCTTGTCTTCTATACTTTACAAATACAATAAAATTAATGTGTCTGTCTGTGATTCAAGTATACTGAGATATCCCATTTACACGATACTGAAGCATAAATGAGACGGTTTTAGGGTTCCGTAGTAAAATAAGGTACCCTTATAAGATCGTTCAGGCCGTCCGTAGGTCCGTCCGTCCCAGTCTTTCAAAAAATTCTAGTTTCTACAGTTATGAACCGAAATTGATAATGTTAGAGATTTAAATTTTAACGAAATAAAACATATATTAAAATTTGTTCATGCTGCATTAGCAAGATTTTTATATGTAAAGTTGGGATGAAACAAAAAAAATTACCCCAACCCATTGAATGGGGTGTCATTAAAAAGGAATTTTGAAAAGCGTATCAGGTTTCATTAACCATTTTTTGATATTAAGGTTTGTTTACAAGATATTAAGCTTCAAAGTGGTCTGCAAAGTGCCATGATCCCCCCGTAACTTTTTAAATAAACCTTCTAAAAATCTGCAATTAAATACTTTTAATTGAAAATTATAACGGGCACTCAGGAAAATTTCCGAAATAAAACAGCATTCTACTACGGAACCCTATTATCTATGAATGGCCCGACAATGTGTGTTTGGGGTAATCTCTGAAATTATAACTGAACACATTTCTAAAATTCTTTTACTACTGTAAAGTAACCTTTATATCCCATAAACGGCTGCTGAGTTGGAAAATTTAGAAGGAAAATAATTTGGGCACCACATTTCCAATAAGTTGCATGCATCCAATGTAAAAAATCTTTGAATGTGAAATCGTGAATACAACTGAACAGTTTATAATTCTGTTAATAGTTTCACAATAGCACAGTTAGAGGTAATTATTTGAGACAGGATGTCAGTGAGTGTATATTTGGAGAACCCCACCGGATTTTATGGGGGCGTTGAATAAATCAGACGAGTATAGGGTGTTTGGAAATTATATTATGAATATTATGAAGAAAGTTCATGTCAGGAACGTAGCAAAGGACATTCGATTGTCTCTGCATACCCCTTTTAGGATACAAAGCGTTATATGGCTAAGTGGTCAAAACATCTTGTAATAAACTATGCGAACCACGATACGATCTCGTAAAGCTGAGTCGTTTCGTGTTTTACGTACAACGCAACGGAACTTGTTTTATAAATCGACGAACTGTTTCGACAAACAGTTCTAAAAAGGACTGCTAAAAAGGACGGTCCTAAAGCGTAAATCGTATTCATTCATTAAAAACCCCGTTGATTTGACAGTCAGTACAATATCAGTCTAATGTATACAGCATTCTGCATTATGGTCCATTTTAAAAGAACATCAAACCAGTTTCCTTTTCAAAACCGTTTTGGAAATAGTTTTGGTAGAATTTTTAAAAGGCATAGAGTAAAAGTTTCAATAATTTAGTTCACCGTTCGTTCGTTCGTGGTCGGCCTACATCGAAAAAAAACTAGTTCTCTTGGTAGTCTAGTCAGCCAGTCATACAAACAAATACCTTCGGATAAAAGAGGTACCCGTCTTCCGCTAGGTATCCTGGGTCCGATAACACGGTTTCGGGAGCCATAAGGTAACCCGTAAATTTAAAAACAATAATATTTTGAACAGGTTTTGCGATTGAAAAATATTGAAATGTAGCGTGTAAAAATAATAGTTTTGAATATTGCACGCTAGTCGTTATTTATGTTGGCTTTAGGAGAGGTTATCAGGGTTTATGAAGAGCTCTTACGGATTTTATATTTGGGTTACCTACTTTCAGATTTCGACTGAGTTTAACTTTAGATGCAATAATATTATGATATGTATAATTAAGCCTAAATCGCACTGGGGTAGGCAGACGGGTCAAGTCCAAAGATTCTCTGGCGTTCCTGAAATTCATACACTTAGGAAATATCAAAATCTGGAATGTTGTTCAACCAAATAAACAAACTCTTCAGCATATTATTATTAGTACATATATAGATATCTTAAAAACTGCACAACGAATTGAAATGCAGCAAGTTTTCAGGAGCAATTTCTGACATAATCGAAGTTGAACCAATCGGGTTTTATTTCTTCACGGATTGCATTACAGCTCCCGAAATCGTATTAAAAAAATTACAATCGATAATTTTAGATCACCCTATGGTAACCGTCAGGGGGGTGCTGTTAGAAAGAAAGAAGTTAGAATGCGTCGGAGATCCGCGTTGCTTTAAATATACATTTTGTGTTCTTATAAATCCTCCTATATTGGCTCGACTATCTTTTGATATGCATACGTGAAGACACGCTTGTATCTCCATGAGGTAGACAGAGACTCAGTATTTCGTGATAGTTTTTAAGAAGTCCCTCGATTGCACGATAATTTTATGTCCAAGTTTCAAAATTAGTTCTTTAACCCAAGGTTCATTAGTTTATCTGTGGCCTATGTTTTGTTTAATTTTCATGAAGCTCTAAAGATCCGCAGTTAATGGGTCGAATTATCGTAAAATAATACTACAGATTGCTCTTTTGTATAGTTATTTGATAACCGTGTAGTATGGTGGAACAGCAAAGTTTTAGGGTTTTTAGAAAAACTGAATTTAGCTGATCTTGGAATTGCCAGCGAAGGAACTGCCTTTACACGCTTTGTATTCGTTTCTCCTGAAACTAACACATATTGAAAATCGAATTTAACCAACTTCTGATTGTTATAATTCCAATAATTTGGTACCATCGAGCTGATCTGATCAGGGAGGTAGGAGGTGCATAGTGGAACTCTTTAGTGGCTACTAGTAGACCAATCGAGTTTGGTTTATTTGGTTTGCGCAAGTGTGCGTTACTGACAAAAGCGTTTACCATTCATTCATGAACATGTGAAACTTTTATGAGAAAAATGTGTCCCCCTACAAACTCCCGCAGGATCCACCCGTGAACTTATTTGTCACCAATGTAGAAGTGATCTAATAATAAACGGAGATTGTTACTCTCTGCGGTTGTGTTCCCGCCATCCATTGGTCGGTCACAAGTTCATAACGGTTGTGGACGGGAACGCGCGCGCATGTTACAGGCGCTTTGTTTAGCGTATTTGTTTTGATTTTAACATCAATATTGACTGTATTGAGAGTTTTATCAGTGTTGTGTGAAAAATATGGTGCTTTTTGGGATTTTTCGATGATTTTTTAAAATTTTTCTTTTTTGACTGTGGCAATGATTTTGAATTACAGAGTGTGTGAAGTGTAAGCTTTCAAAGCTTCCATTAAAATGTTTATGTTGAACTAGCTTTTTCCCGAGCTTATACCCGGGTGGAAATGGAACAACGAAATAATCCTTCCTGTGGTTGTGGTGTATTTCAAACCCCTCCTCCGTCCCGTTTTACGGCATCAAAATTACGTTATAAATATCATTCAAATTCGTTCAGCGGTTTAGTCGTGACTAGTAGAAGATTTTTTTATTGACTATGTTTACTGTTCTTACCATAACATTTGTTCTATATGTAGTAAGAATCTCAGCAATAGATCGTAACTATCTATAAGTGGAGCCCTTGAACTTAAATTATTTATAAATTATTTATAAAGTTCCCTTATCGCATTTTGACGTTGAAATAATATAGACCTCATATAATTATAGTATAGTTTCTAGTTAGCCTAATTGCAACTAAACTGTTAAAATAATCCTCAGAGTTTGTTTCACAATCGCTATATAAAACGGTTTACAGTCGTTACTGCACTTCTTCCTTAGTAACGCAGTACGCATCTAGTTTGTCTGTCCACCCCATTCACGCATCAAGAACACAAAGAAGCCCCTGTGTCTTGTTTCTAAGAAGTTAGTTAGTTCAGGCCATTTGCATCGGCTTCTATTAAAACATCCGCTCATCCTTTTGATCCAGCATCTGTTTTATTTATTTTTTTCATGAAGTTCGTCTGACGCATTCCCTTATTGTTTGTTTTGGTGGCATCGCGTTTTGTTTAGCGGTCGACTAATAGTGTTCTGGTTTTCATTCTGTTCCTAATTTCCCACGCTTGGTAAGACGTACCTATAGATCGGTTAAATAGAATTGGCGTGAATGTAGGATGTATGAAAATTTAAGGTGTCACAGCTTATGTAAATTTAAATAGCTATAGTTCGTGACAGTTCTCGTTAATTGAATTATAGTATGAGTTTAGGAGCAGATGTGAATGAAAGAGTGGATTGATTGCTTGCTGGATGAATCTGGCCTATTCACTATTGTTAAAATAAATCATGATATCTACGCTACGACTAAAACGCAGTAAGCTTTTTTTTAGTCTCTGTATACAAGATCAATCAAATTGTCTATCTATCTATAATCACTTTTATCCCAGGAGGGGTAGGCAGAGGCAATCGAATGCCATTTGCTTTCATTCATACATGCTCGGCGATTGTATGTACTAACTATTTTTGTATATCGTCGCCTAAGTTCTAACACCGCGTAAGCCAGAAATTGGCGGTTTTGACATTGTGATATCATTGGATAGAGAATAGAAATACGCATCGTTAGACCAATCAGAAATGATTTATTTAGCCAATGACAAGTCGTTATTCCATAAAA
This sequence comes from Nemapogon koenigi, assembly GCA_963924495.1. NCBI lineage: Eukaryota > Metazoa > Arthropoda > Insecta > Lepidoptera > Tineidae > Nemapogon > Nemapogon koenigi. The sequence goes on along the minus strand of OZ004641.1, from coordinate 412,134 downwards.
AGCAACAGTGCGTAAATCAGCCGTTGAAATTTTACTACAAAAACAGTGCGTAACTCACTTAATTCCCTATACAAACAACGCTTAAGTCATTCCAAACTTTAGATAAATCATGGCATCACCGCGTAAATCAGACAAAAAATAAAACAGTTTTTATGCTCTCCTGAAAAGTTCAAAATTTTGACTTACGCGGTGTTAGAACTTAAGCGACGATATGCCAGCATTTCCTTTCGCTTCTGCTATATAAACCTTTTTTAGTCAATCTTTCATCCTTCATTATTACGTGTCCAAACCAGCGTAAACTATTTTTTCCTTATAATAACACTAAGATCATAGGATATGTGTCTCTGCCTGTTATGTCCTATATGATTTCGTTTGTGTATCAAGTAAAAATGTATAAACTATGAATACAAAGTGTTGGTCAAATTGGACAATAAATAAGATGTGATTGAATCAAGATGGTGCTGTTAAGGAAGTTTGTGGTACGTATGAATTTAACTAAACTGGCTAAGTGCGAATTCGTCCCAATTACAGAAGGTTTCGTACCATATGTTTTTTCGCATTAATTCCGTACTTAGGTTTAGGTTTTGTTATAATTATCGTAGAAAATATCATTCAGAATTGTTTCAAGGATGCACAATGCACATTGCACACCCTATGCAAATGGGGTTAGTGAAAAATAATTTAATTCTATCCAATAATGCAAACCGATAAACGGACTAGGTTCCGAGGTGAATACGGAATCCTACAAGTTATTAAGTTCCTCCGAATATCCATCTTCATAGTAAAACATAACAAACAGACAAACACATCTTTACAGCCTTTAGCCAGTTGTTCATATTAAACAGAATAGGTGGCAAGCCTGTTGCTGCACTTAATGTCTAGATTGTTTTTTTAAGTGCGGATGCCGGCTTTACGTGCCCTCCGAAGCACGAGAAGCCGATTGAAGGACATAGCATAAGCACATTCTTTAAGAAAATTGGTGCTTAGCATTTTTGGTACAAGTGGGATTTGAACCCGGGACCCCCATAGTAAAACATTTATTTTAGCTAAATCGCAGTATTTTTTTACAATTTCGTTTCTGAATACAGCTTAGATCACCTCTTATGCCCCGTCAACTGAGTTATTTACAAGCCGGTGATTATGAGATAGTGAAATAGTGGGTTTTCATTAAATTGACCCATACACATGAGACATTCATTCAATTACATTAATTGGCCACAATTCAATTGTGTAGTGAGAAAGTTTACGTTGCTCAACTGTGTATTAAAAATAAAAACCGGCTAAGTGCGTGTCGGACCACGCATAGGGAATAGGGTTCCGTAGCAGAGACAACACACGACGTCATTATTTTTCTCGATGCCCTTTATAATTTTAATTCCTCACCTCATAATCATTTCAAAAGACCTTCTTAATGACACCTTAGGTTGAAATAAAAAAAAAATCGGTTGTCTGTAAAGTCGGTTTACTGACGATAGTTGAACGTGACAACGTCATAAGAAAGCTGTCCACGCGGACGCATCGCTCACTCAAGTAGGAGAGAGACAGATGTCGAACGCTGCCGAACGCGGAGGCCGATTGTGCCTCTTTGTCGCTCCTTCCGCGCTCTCGCTTGCACTTCAAGCCTTAATTGGAACGCCTCAGAGCGAGGTAACGCCGCATGAGTAATGTTTTTTCGTGCGTGCAGCCGGCTTCATCGAATTATAAGACGTTGTCACGTCAAAAAACCTTTCATCTTTACATAAAGGTTATAAAGGTAAGTATATGAAAAAAGTTGCGCGTTCTCCACCGTACACAGGATAGAAGAAAAACTCCTTAAAAATAAACGTCATTATTGATAAAATTTTCTAGCCCGTGTATACTTTGATAATCGCATTGTCTGGGTCATAATGGTCCATTGTGTACAAGAGGGTTTAGATATACAATGTATAGCTCTCTTCTTCTCTCTACGTTATATCTTTCTTCTCTATCATGTAACGAAATGTGCCTAAACGTGACGCGTCCTTGAAATTTCACTCTCAATTCTCGTCCAATAAAAAATATCGAATCGCCGCCTAAAATATAATATTTTAGTAAAATTCAGCTCTCTAAATCAAATTTCTGCATTAAAATCGGTTCAAAACTCGGATGGTCTAAGCGATCTTATAAGGTTTCCTTGTTTTACTACGGAACCCTAAAAACCGTGTCGTGCCTTGTCAAATCTCTCAATTTTAGTTGTGGGGTAGTTTACAATAATAAATACAAGTTAATCCGAATGAAGTACAGTTTTAATGGATTGTAAATATTTGTTGTTTGGTAACTATATATGCATTATTATTTCTTAAATCAGTGACGTGTTTAGACCAAAATGCCTTATGTTAGTATGATATCTATCTAGAATTTTAAACTAGCAATATTAGAAGCAGTTTATTTCCAAACGGGTAATATTTAATTTAGGATTGAGTTAATAATGTGCTTCAGGATTTCGGTAAGTCCCAGTAAGTGCATTTTTTAGCCTTTTGGTAAACAAACTTTGCATGTCTTTTTAAAATAAGTTGTCATTTAATAATGTTAAAGGTTGTTACTATAATTAACAATTTGCAGAACTGATTATAATATTTTTTAAACTGTTATTTAATAAAATTACAATAGAAAGACATGCAAAGTTTGTTTACCAAATAAGACAAGTTGAAAAAATGCACCTTAGAATATCATATTCTGAATATGACGGTGTTGCTATCTTCACATACTACCATAATCCTGACGCACCTCTCTTGACAAACATAATTAATAAACTATTAAACAAGTAGTTTGAGATCCTGAGAATTTCACAATTATTGATCCAAATTATGAGCGGAATATTAGAATATAAGTAAAAGATACACATCTACACGGCATTTATACCTTGCAGTTGTGGCTAGATACACCAGTAACAGTGTACACTTTTAGCCAGTTGTCCATATGAAACAGAATAATGTCACTTCTTTAACAGATATATAATGTAAAATGTAAATTAAATAGTATTTCAATACTGCACACACACATAAACTTATTTAGTGTTCAGTTTAGGGAAATAAATCAAACTTTATGAGCCAACGCAGACCGGCCGACTATTAGTTGGTGAGAGTCGGTATACGATTTTAGTATGTTCTTCACGAGTCGCCGAAAGTCGTAAATGCTCCGATTTTTGTAGGACCGATTAAAGTCGGTCGTCTGCGATGAGCCTTATTTTAAATTTATCCCATTTTTTTAAGATTCTAATTATCTACCTCCACGTTTCAGGGTTCTGAGAAGGAGGATTCGCCCGTCGGCGAGTCAGGCAAATGGAGACAGCGGCGGAACTACAGCTTCGACAAGAATAGACATTTGGAGGAAATAACAAAGGAGAGGTAATTGCGTTTTTTATATAAAAAAGTCTTTTAATAAGGAACGTCTTACTGAAATGCCAATAGATGGCGCTCGATTATTTTTTATGTGTTTTTTAAACATTTTATTTAGTTTTTTTTTAAATTTAATATCGTTTGTTCGTATGCGATAGACTCAAAAAGTACCGGACCGATTTAGTTATTGTTGGTACCATTAGATAGAGTTAACGAGAAAGGTTATAGGCTATATTATAACGTCACGCTACCTACCCAAGGGGGTGAATTGTATTCCTAATACAACGCGTACGAAGTCAGCGGGCAATCAGCTAATATATATTAAAAATGAAATGCTGTTGGTTGGACTTGAGAACGGCTGGACCGATTTGGCAATTTTTTTTAAATGTTTGTAAAAGACCCGAGTTAGGTTTGTACGGAATAAAATTGGAAAAGTTAAATATAAATAGGTATATTATATATAATTTTAATATGTAAACGTGGGATTTTTGCATAGACTCAAGACGTTAAAGTTAATATGGGCTCGCTGGTTAGTTACCAACCATCTATTTGGGACGCTCGCCCTAACTTGCTCAGAGAATGGGTGAACTCTTGTACTAAGAAGACTTTTGACTAAATGATGATGACTTATGTCATGCACTGGGGTAGGTACCCTGAGGAACCATTAACTCTGTTCTCGGAAGCCGTTTTCTTAGCGGCTATCAACAGAGCCCTAATCATAGAAGTTTTTACATTATAATATATACAAATCATCTTGGACTCACGTGACAACCCCGGCACTAGCTATTTTTCTTAATAAATCCATGATTTGCAGGTTGGTCGTCACATGGTATATATATATAGATATCTACCGTCAAGATAGCTTGTAGAAATGGCAATACACAACAATCCAACAACTCAAAAGGGAATATTCCTTAACGCGTGTCGCTGGAAAGTTGTATGCCAATTTATTAAATATTTTTAGTAGCTCGATACAGGTTTCAGTATTGAGACAGTAGCGCCAACTATCGACGAGTCACCACAAGACTTTTGACATTTGGTGCACCGTATACCGTGAAGTACACCGAGTGTCAAGAAGTAAAGAAATTCAAATTCCAATTTTTGAAAGATGTTACACATCATTGACGACTACTCGCTCTTCTTAAGTAATTTTTTTTTCTTTCCAGGGACAGTTTCCAGCGGCTGGTGAGCAGTTTGCAGCGCGCCGTGACCCAAATAGTGTCCTACTGCGGACAGGCTGAAGACGAACTCAACCGGACTGTGCTCGCTAACTTGCTGACCAAGATCGCCACGGACAGGTAAACTACTTGGTGGTCTTTGGAGTCTTAATGTCAATTATGTAAAAATGTGTACAAAAGGTGCCATTTCTGACGACCTCAATCAACACTGTGAAATTTGATTTCATATCTTCAGAGTAAGAAGTCAAATCAGCTGTAATATCTTGCCTGAGATTTTAAAGAGAAATTAGTTGATGACATTTACAATTACCTACATAATTTTAAAAGGAAACTATCTAATTATAAATTTCGTAGTAAGGAGAGCGTGTGCTTAATAGTCCTGCTGATTGGCAACTTTCCAAACTGCTCTTTGATCAAAATAATATGATTAAATGTATGACATCATCTGCTCATATTTATTACTAGCTGTGCCTTGCGGTTGCACCCGCGTTAATGGCCGGTATGTAGCCTGTAACCTTCCTTAAGAATTGGGCTATCAAATGCAAAAACTAACGTTCAAACAAACTTCAGCTTTATTATATCAGTATAGAGAAGGGTATAGGTCAGTATAGTCTTCAGTCCAAACACTTCAAGACAGCACCTACTGTGTGTATAGGAGAAAGTCATGTCATCATAAACTTCAGACATCAGATTTTGATAAAACTAAATTTAATTTTTCCTATGAGAAAGCACAGAAATAAAAAATTTAAAAATTGGTTATGAAAAATTCTCCTTGTAGATAGTTTATTTTAGTTCACCATCTAATTAACCCTTATAGCGCCCCAGATGACTCCCCAAACGTGAGCCTGGACGTCAGCACTGTATCTACCAGGCGGGTGCACTTTGCGCCCACTGTGAGCGCCGAGCTCGCAGAGCTGCTGGGCGACGCGGGCGTGGCTGGGTGGCTCAGGAGACAGGGACCTCCCAGCTTGGACCTCACTGCTGAGTTGGATCTCTCGATGGCGAGGTTGAGACTGGAGGCGCAGGAGTTGTTGGACCTCTCGTGTAGGATTGCTAGTATGTATTTTTCTTCAGTATTTTTATTTGCAACTAGCGACAGGTTCAATATCGGTTTACAACAATTTGAATTGTATTTGTAATTTAAATTACGTATTGTGTAAGTTACACTAGTAGATAATTTATTCTCTGACGGGTTAGACTTTAGACAGTATATACGCCATGAAAGCGCGCTCTTGCTAATTTTTCCCCGGATTTTATACTGCTAATGCTCTGCTTCTAAACCTTCCTCTTATTTAATAATGGAAACTGCAACGAACTCCGTTCAGTAGTTTCGAAGTGAAAGACGCGGTATACCATATTGTATTTAAAAGTTAAGTGAAAGTGACTGTAAAATCCGTCGCGTTGCTTTTCGCCAGGTCTGCGCTTACAAAATACTAATACTCAATATGTAACAATTTTCAGAAAACCAGAATGTCAACGAGAGCGTCCAGATCACAGAGCTGGTGGAAGGGAGCGACTTCACGCGACACGACTGTGACAAGTGTCGTCCACATCAAAAGGTAAATACTATCTACTATCTATACCATAGTTTACTATTACATACTATACTCTGTGTTTCGGTTGTACTACCTGATTCATTAAAGAATGGCTATGAAATATATGTGAGCGAGAGGAAAAAATAAGCCATTTTTAATTCCATTCTTTAATGAATCGGTTGTGGCTTGTGGATTGCCTGGCAGCTAACAACAGCTTTGAGTTTCTAGACGAAATACGTCACGAATCACGGGAAGCTCACCATCATGTCCTCCAAAAAAAAGGTGCATGGAGCTCTAATAACAAGTAATAATAGGTAATGACAACCGGCTGACGATGCCGACAAATTCCCAATTCCCATTGGCCAATTTCGTAATAGGTTCGATGGATAGATTACAAGCGAAGATATTTGATGACTCAATATTACATCCTTCAATCATTACAATTTAAAAGGTTGTTCACTGCAACTGAAACCTAATTTTCAGGATTTGGAGGAGGCCCTGAGCGAGTGCCTGCACCGAGAAAAGGTTCTGCGTGGTGAGCTGGAGGCGGCACTCATGAAGATATCACAATTCATGACGGACGACCAGCAGGATGTCATCGCTGAGGGGTATGAAGATCAAAGTTGTCTCTTTTTATCACCACTCACCTCATCTCTTCTGTTTATATAGCACCGGCTTTGCACGAATAGCAATATTTTATATGAACATTTCCCAAGGCCATGAAAATTTTTTTCAGAATAAAAAATAGCCTACACAATGTTTTGTTACGTTAAAATTTAGATTTTTAACGGGAGAATAGTATTGTATAATATGTATATGTATCAATTTCATCAAATTCGGTTCAAAACTGTACATAGACTAGGTTTTTTGATAGACTTGAAAATCCAATAGGGGTGCCTTGTTTTACTATTTTGCGGTCTTTAGATAGACCTCTGGCTCACACATTATATTGGAGACTGAGAGGCTAATACCAAAGAAGCCGCCATGTTCAATCCCATTCTTTACGGTAGTACTACATATTGTATATTTTGTCCCGCAGGTACGGCCAGGCCCCCCGCGCGCCCCTCACCTTGCCCGTCCGCCGGCTGCCTTCCCCCGCCACAGACTCGCGCTCGGTATCCCTGGACGCAACCCCCTCCCCTCGACAGGAACGCGACGCGACGCGACTGGCGCTCGAACTGGACGCGGCGCACAGGGAGCGGGATGATCTGCAGCAACAGGTATGGTTTTATTTAAAAAAAGAAACGGTCAGGTGCGAGGTGTCAGTAGTAGAGGGTTCCGTATTGAGCGCTAGAGAACGCCCAAACCATACCACGTCATGTACTTTTCGTCTCAACTTGTTTGGGAAGTGTTATACCATAACAAGTTTTACGTATTGTACTACAAATATTTGTCTCGTACGTACGTAATTGGCCATGCTAACTTTTTGAACAGAAACGAAGATCTCGAAACCGTTTCGAGATATAAGCTTTCAGTACAATTTCTATTTATCAGATTTTAAATTAAGTCTATACTTTTTAAGATATTCAATAACAAACAATAACCTTAATTTGACCGATGTATGACGTCATCTTAAGCAGTATGAAAAAATAATACCTTTGCCTACAAAAAAGGGCAATCGTCAATCTTTGAATTACATCTTTATAAATTATATTTTACGTGTAATTATTTTCTTTGTTATTAGGACATGACGGGATGAAACACTATTTACTTGCCATTGTAAAAAACTATTCAATTTAAATAATTATAAACACGAGTATATAAACAAGAGTAATTTTTAGGTTAGTCGACCTTGACTGACGTTTGCTTGACGTTAATTTGATTGACTGTCACTTTTTATGTGTAGTGGCCAAGATTATAATCCTGTTCTAAATTCTTGTGACGTCACGTTTAATTTTCGCGGGTAAAATTTGTAAAATATATTAAAAATAGACGCAATGGATAAAAAACAAAAATATCGAAATTAGTTTCTTAAAATGGGCTATATTTTCAAAACAAATTATAAAAAAAGTATATTATAAATATGTAGCATGGCCAATTATTCCACAGGGGATCTATATTAATTGCAATTTGATACTGCAAGCCGTTTATGAGAAATCGGACCTGGGACCGATAACACAGTTTCGAGAGCCGTAAGGTAACCCGCGAAGAAAAAAGGCACACGGACAGACAGACAGGCAGACGGACAACAAAGTGATGCTATAAGGGTTCCTTTTTTGTACGGATCCCTAAAAACGTTATTGTTAAGATTATGTTAGTGCCAATTTATAGAATTTAATCTAGTTTATACCTATATTTATGTATGATTAAATAACGAATTGTATTATTATCTGTTTTTGTGTGGTAGTTAGTACATTGCAAGTGCAATTCACAGTTTATTTGTCTCTAATTGGGTAATAATTTTAAAAGTATAAATTGTTATTTGCACCGACGCACGCGCAGATCGATCGGCTCACTCGCTCCCCCGTACACAAAATCTGCTGTGATCAGGTAACAGGAACATTGAAACTCTCCAAATATTGGCCAAAATTTACATTGGGTACGGTACCAAACCCAAATTCGGACTTTAAAAAGAAACTATCGGCTAGCTTCGTGCTACAGAGACGACTTTCTACAAAACCAAAGCCGATAGTCTCTTTCTAAAGACCGATAGATCCAATAACAAAAGTTGGCACATTGGATATTTTAATTTATAAGAGCTGATACCATTGATTGTATTTGTTCACGACATCTTTTATTTACCGAGTTATACACTGGCTCACTGCAGATAATATTTGGAGATGTTATATTTTGATGTTGTGATCGCGGCATGGCTTCCATTATAATTTCTATTTTAATTTGAATTATTATTTCAGATATCACTTGCTCCATTGTTTTGCTTAATTCAATTGACATAAATTGTTCAAATATTATTTTAGTTTATAAGTAATTCAATTAAGTGCGCTGATTTTTTACATACATGATATGGAAAATTCGATTTCCCAGAAGCTTTTTGGTAGTTTTAATTATAATAATGAAATATAATTATACCGTTTTGCATTATTGAACAACTGTTTATTTATATATTAGCTTTCCGCCCGGCTTCTTCTGTGGTGCCCGTATTAACTTTCATCCCCTGTTATGGTCTTGAGAGTTCATACAAAAATCACATAGAAATCACTTTCAGTTCTCCCGAATTTTCCAATTTTCCGAGAAATTTTCTAAAATCGGTCCAGCCGTTATCAAGTGATGCGCTTACCAACGAACAGCATTTATTTTTATTTTATAATATTTTATCACTTTTTAACAAATCTGTCATTCAATGAGATCGAAAAATTGTACACTGTATAACTAAACAGTTGTTCAACTACGTTTATTAGTAGATTCCCTCCTTTATTATTTCTTAATTATTCTTATCCGTTCTTTTCTCCATCTCCCTTTCCTATCCTACATGTTCCAATTCTTCTTCCCTTCCAAAAGTCGTTTATTTTTTTCTCTTCTTTCTTCTCCCAATACTTACATCTACTCCATATTCCTGCATATCAGTCTTGCCACCAGTCTCTGGCTTCCTTTTTCCCCTATCTCGTTTCAATTCCTTTTTGCCTAGTATTGTATATACGTATATTTAATTATTGTTATGTATGTATGTCATACTGTACAGTTGGAGTCAGCCAATCGTCAACTCCGCTCGACGAAGCAGTTTGTTGAGGAGCAGGCGGCGGAGCGCGAGGCTGAGCGTGACGAATCCGCTCGTCTGTTGGAGCAGTTACGTAACGAGAAGTTGAACCTGGAGCGACACTTGCAGACCAATGCTCGTATTATGAACGAGGTATGTTTACGAGGGCGTGGTGAGGCAATGTATGTTTAATGGATGCTAATCAAGTTAACTAATACACTGAGTTGTAGATATACTAAGGGCCTGTTACACATGAGCTAACAAAAGTTTGTAACTTGTTGCAACTAAAGAGGCTAAATACCTCGATATATTTATATGAAGTCACGTCTGTCCCACATCACATAGATTGGTCCACTATGTGGTACGTCAGAGTCATGCTACTTCATTTACACAGTTTGAAAAAAGTTATAATGCATCGTGAAACAGGCCCTATTAAGCTATAGAACATTTCGTGATTAGGGCCAGTATATTCACTGCTTTTTGGTGTTTTTGTAATTGCACAGATTTTTGTAGCATATTGGCTTGAAGGAATTGTTTTACATTAAATGTTTGTGGAAATGTGTTATATGATAATCATAATACTACATACATACAGTGTCAGGCGAAAAGTAATACACATCGGGTTTTAGAAAGAGACAATCAACCATGATCGGCTAGCTTCGTCGCATTTGTACGAACTTTAGTAATGTAACAAATGTTGGTATTCCCAGATTCGCGAATACGAATGCCAATATTTATTTCCAATATTCGTGAATGTGAATGCTCGTTACATCAATAGACGAATGATCAAATATCTGTCTAAATCCCGATGTGTATTATTTTCCGCCGGGTACTGTCATAATTTATGATAACAAACTCATCCATTTTTAACAATTGTTTGTGGGTATTTTTCATAATAAGACTGCTACTACTAGGTTTGCTTACAGTGAGATATATACTAGAATTATTCACTCGATGCAGATTTCGTTCTCTTTCCCACTCATGGTGCGCAATGGTGATAGACGTGACGATGTTTGTAGCAACTGAATAATTCTACTTAGCATAGAATAGTGTGTTTCATGAAAAAAATCCCTTAGTAGCACTGACAGTAAAGTCTTATATAGATGTATAATATATCAATGATATATACAAATTATATTCATGAAACGCACTGCTATAAAAATTGTGGTTATGACATGATTAATATGTCTGAGGAGGTTTGCTAACACGTAATGGCTACTGGAATGTTTGTTTTGTTTTGTTTTTGGTTTAAAGTGTTTTGGTGTTTCGTACCACGGCTGTCTACACCGGCAAGTAAGTGCTTTTATACACAACTAGTTATTATGTAGACTAGATATTGGGATTCATTATAAATATTAAAAAATGTCTTACAGTAGTCGCCAGAGATTCTCAGAGTTTCTCAAATTATTCCCTACAAAAACAAGAGCTGAGATGTTACACGCAAAAATAATGTGCATTTTTTTTCTTCACGGGTTGCCTACAGCTCTGGAAACCGTGTTATCGGTCCTAGGGTACCCAGCGGAAGACCAAGTCTCTCTATTTTAGCTGATGGTATTGTGAAGCTATACCTAACGAGTGGCCAGTTCTCATAATAATGTGCTCTATCAAAATATGATGTATCCTATTGATACTTAATTTATATGAACTAAGTCTTATATATTTCTTCTCGCACTGTATTTAACAGCATGAAAACGCACCGTTATCATTAAGGGTTGGATCCCATCTGGCCTTTACTGTTGCTCAGAAACATGCGTTCTTTAGAGCAGGATACATGGCTTCGGAATCAGATGAGGTCCAATTCTAAAGACTCCCTATAACCACACTCGAATTGCACATCAAACAAATAAATACACATACTTACACTGACATAACTCTATGCATACTAGACGATTGTGTCGATAGTTCTTTTAATTAGAACGTCATTTATTGTTTGCCATTGACATCTGCTCTGTAAATAGCGTGCCTCTGTAGCTTTCTTTTGCTCGTGTTTGTTATGCAGTTTCAAAAGGCTGTATCTAAATTTATTTAATTTCAACTAAATAAATCATTCCATGCAATTTAGGTTGAACAACTGGAAAACCAAGCCAAGGATATGAATCAAATAATATGCGAGCTGGAGGCGAACAAGTTTTCCACCGACAACGAGATGAAAGCCGCCGCCGACCAAATAAGTCTACTTCAGGAAGTGATAGCGAACCTTGAATCCCAGTTGAACGCAAAAACTGCGCACGAGTCGGAAATCCTCGTGCAACTCGAGCAAATGAAAAAGACTATCGATGAAAGGGACAGCAAGATGCGTGCTTTGTTGGGGGAATTGGAGTCGCTAAGGAGTGAGAGAGTCGACAATAGTGATGTACGTTGTGTGAGGTGTAGCGACAACTTTGAGGATTCTTATGACAAGCTGATGCAGAAAATTAATGAGCAGGTTTGTGAACATTGTATATTTTATACATTGGACTATATTACTAATGTATGGAAAGGGCATTGCAAACTTTTGTGTTCCATAAATTGCGCCTTATCATTCCCTCTCACGTTCATGAGCAAATGATAAAGATGGAATGATATAGTCCATAGGCCCACAATTTTTGACGACAAAATTACTTTGAGATTTTTGTGGAGAATTTTCTTGAAAGGGTCGAAAGTTTCCACACCTGTTCTAAATTTTAAATATGAAAAATTGTGACCATTTCAGAAGAATACTTTTTCAACAATAAAATATGTCATGAACGATTCCGAAAAAAAAAACTCATGAAAAAAAAACTCAAACTAATACATCTAAAAAATATACAATGGAATTGAGAAGCTCCTTTTTTAAAGTCACTTAAAAATAATGTGTTTTTTGGCAGAGCGAGCAGTTGGAGTTATGGATCCACCGCCGGAGCTCCAAGTTAGAGAGAGTCCACGAGGAGTGTTCCACCTGCAGCGAACCTAGTGAGGATGTCTCGTTGCGGGACCAACGACGAGAGGTACCTTCACGCTAAACATCCATACATTTTTACCTATTATACATAGATTAATTTATGATATTAAAGAAATAACTGACTTATGGGTCAGCAGAGGGCTTATTCTAATTTGAAATCGGCCCCATAGCAATTTAGCTAGAAGCCAATTAGGGTTTTCTTTCGATACCAGTAAAATTAATTGAGACGACTTAACGAGCTCCCCTTGTAACGTTTTCTCGTAGTAATTACATGCTGCAGCTATTCATAAATTACGCCATAACTATATGTCTTATGTACGAAATTAAAATAGCTTTCGAAAGATAAATATACCCCTGAAATACCTCAATTTCACGCGTATTTTCAACCGATTTTGCGATTCGAGTTGTCTTAATATATTTACTAAAAATAGATAATTTCACATAGGCACTTTAAGAATACATTTACAAGTTGCTATTTCCAATAGTTTTTGTACAATACTTGGATAACTGAAAACAGATTTTCTTGTGAAATAATTGTTTCTTATGTTTCTGGTACGTGAATCTTGGCCTTATCGATTCTTCTCGCAGTACATATCGCTCAGATTTTTCTAAAGGTATATGGACAAAATAAGACATGATACGCGGTTGCACTGTGATACGTCATCATCATCATATACCAATGCTAAAATAATTATTGCACTAATCAATGGTGAAAATGTCAATGGTTTAACCCTTGAATTATAACAGAAAAGACAAATGCGTTTTTTTTTTCAAATAAATCTGACGAAACTATATATGTGTTCAGAAGGAAGACGAGTTGCTATCGCCGGAGAGATCGCGCGTGGAGTGGACTGGCGGTTTGGGTCGCGTGTGGGACAGACTAGCGACACTCTCGCGGGCTGAAGACGCGGCTCTCAAACGGATGAGGGACTTGGAGATGCAGCGGGATCTGCTCAAGAATGTGACGCAGGTATGTATGTGTGGTGACAGCTTTTATTACTGTTACGGGGTGCTTGGCCACATGGTACACTAATCTATATCACTTCGTCATCGTTTGATGTAAATGGACTACAAATTCTACCTTTTTAGTTGACGGTATATTTGTGAGGCTACGTATTGTGCCGTGATAAAATAAGAGTCCTTATACTTCCTTCATTTATATTTATTGTATGTCAATTTGGAATAGATTCTAGGACAATTACACAAGTGAAAGTAAGCACTCCTGAAATAATTAAATACAGAATAAATATCAAATAGAATTTCAGACAATAATTAATAATAAAAATAATAATTACAATTGAGTGCTTTCTTACGTTATAAATATTATCACAATAATATTTGAGATATTAAATTATTAAATTGAATTGAGATAAAATAAAATATTAAAATTAATAAATTTATTAAATACATGAAGAGAGATTTTGAAGGTCTCATCCATTTTATAGGTACAAATATTAAAATGATCTAGAAAATATTAGGTTTTTATTACAGATCAATATAAATATATTGATCAGTAAAGAAGGAGATCAAAGGGACAATAAAGGATAAGGCTACATTTTCACAATGTCACAGAGTGAGTAGGTATGTTAATTATTTTAGGATTAGGACCTTGATTCCAGCATAAACGCCCCTCGATGTCTGGCACCGCTCCAGATTGTTTATTTTTCATTTTTGTTTATAGAGCGACATTCGTATGAAATTAAAGATCACTGGCAGTGAAATAACGCAACATTACATAATTTATTGAGTTATTATCATGTTTGTATTCATGTTTATGATAGTAGCGTATATAGACTATAGTAAGAGATAAAGTTCACCATGCGAATATTATTAATACGATATTCATACGACTACATAGCTGTCTACAATTTTAACATCATTTACAAATTCATCTGCATTCTCATTTCTGATTTAGATATTAATTTTTTCGACAAAAATTTATTATCGTTACGTAGGTACGTTTTTTTCTTCGAAAACAATCATTTTTAAAGTAATTCTAATTAAGATTAATTTATTAGTTCATGTTAATTGTTGATAAATTGAAACATATTTTTTATATATATAGCAACGAATTGTCCTAATAACATCATATCAGAAATATTAGTAGTAGGGAGGGCAAAAATAATATTATAACTTAAAAAAACTAAAAAACACGCTTAACGCGCATTTGCACAAACCAAGAGAGCCCAAACTCGAGGGGTTTACTAGCAGCCATTAAAGAGTTCCACTATCCACCTCCTGCCTCCATGATCAGATCAGCTTGATGGTATTTTTGCAAAGTTTCAAATTGATACGACAATTAGAAGAAGAAATTCGACTTCCAAGATTTAATACATAGTTAGAAGTGAAGCTGATAAAAGCGTGTTAAAACACTCGAAATCGATAAGCATACCTACATGCATGATATGTACGGACTTGAATGGAAGAAGTGTGCCAGGGTCGTGGGGGAGTCATCAAGAGTGCATATAGTCGTATATCTTTGGTCACTGCCTACCTATACCCTATAGGGAATCAAGTCGTAAGTATATGGAGAGCAGATACATCCGTCGACTACACATAATAAAGTAACGCAATGTAGGTAATTGAATGATCAGTGAATGTAATAGATCTGCAGCTCTTGAGACTATAGTTATATTTATGAGGTTCAAATAACACAGTTAATTGGAGCATCGTGGTTCAGTAGAGTGCGCGTATGATGTAATTGACTGTTGCGTATAGTCCCGATTAAAAAATAGACCACCTATGTTTTGTTAGTAGTATGCTTTTAACGTATTGAATGCAAGAGTGACCTAATTGATTTTATATACAAGATTTTCCATGACGGACGATTCTATACATTATAAAAGCACTTTTTTATACTATCCTTAGAAACAGAATACCCAGCTTTCTCAGTTAACATTCTTGAAGTTACGAGTATATACTAACTAATTCTGCTGAGATATTTGAAAAGGTTTCTTTGAACCTGATTTTATATATTGTATAAAAAATAATACTCGTATCGCACAAGTTTGTTTTAATCTCTTCTGCTAAACAAAACTGTTACGTAAATATGTTCACAAAATAGAGAGAGGGAAGTTTTATTACCGTGTTGGTATATTATGATGCACGTTCTCGCGACCACACATACTTTATATCGCCCTAGTTTTTACGTCCGCGTTGATTGATGCCTATGTAGCCGGAAACATGGCGATGCACTATACAAACTATATAGGGGCTTCGCAGGGATGGCAATACTGTTTAAAATATATTATATTATCTTTGTGCAAAAATCACGTCAATCCGTTGCTTCGTTTCAAGGTCAAACAAACACACTTTTGAATTTTATAACATTAGTTATTGGTCCGCCTGCGTTGCGTTGACATCACTGTTCACCCCATCCCGTTAATTAGCGTTATAATATCATATGTTTTTATGTTAGAGAGTTATCAAAGGGCGATTCCCGTATCGTCAGGAAGGTAAACAGAGATGGTCGGACAGATTTAGACCGGGCCGACCCTTATGTGTTATGTCGTTATACTAACACACGCTGTCGATGGTCTCGCTGCCAGTTCTAAATATATACTGTGCGTGCATCGTGTGCGGGGAATGGATGCGGCTTTTGTTTGATTTGCATCACATTTTTATAATTAATGTTGCTCTACGGCTCCAGGAACAGTAGGGTACCCAGAGGAGAATAAGTAGGTACTTATCTCATTTTGGTCATGACCTTTTTTAATCCATAGAAACTGCTTAAATTCGCATTTTAGGTACCTGCTACTAGTTGACATTCAAATAATGACACTTCTTCAAATTATATGGACATGAAAAAAAATGGGCCAAGAGGGACAAAAACTATATTAATTCAGAAAAAAAAGTTTGCCTTCAACTTCTACAAATTTTGAGCGATGACCATAATAAGATTTTCTCGTAAATATGAATTGTCTATTATTGAGGCCACGGACATTTTTCTACATACAAATTTAATACGGGCAGTGGTAGAATAATTTCTTGTCTTATAAAAGAAAACTTAATGTTTAGTTAGAGAAATAGAATCGACTACAGACGTGTGCGCACACATATTCTATGGTCCGTGTGTCGGCCGTGTTCTCCCACTTCCCAGTCCCCAGGTCCCGGCAGTCCTATTGAGAGCGCCAGATGTTCCCAAGTGTATTCTGCTGCCGCAAGGTCTCTTACTCTCTCATACTTTTCTCATCCATTTTCATCAAATCGCATTCAGAAATGTTGTAATTTATTTAGTGAAAATGTTGTAATTTATTTAGTGAAAATGTTGTGAATTTTCCATTTTGCGTCGTAGTTGTAGTTAGTGAAGTAATGTGTGATGTTTATGTGGAATTACGTTAGGGGATTTTTCAACATGGGTTTGCCACCGGTAAGTTTTGTTATATGGAAACAGCTTTGATGTTGTTTAACCAAAATGTGACAATGACAATGACAATGCCTGAATTTAGAGCCAACACTCTTTGTTAATGCTTTCGAAAAGTTTTGTAATTTAAATAAATTGTGTATAAAGTTCACAAAGTTGTACAAATGCGTACAAACAAATATTCTTGCAATGTATCTGTAATTTTCATAAAAACTGTGGTATGCCACATTTTCCCTATTATTATCATACTTTACATAATTTCACACAATCAATGACATTCAGTTCGTATGAATATCACCGCAATGTGATATATAACTGTGATTCTCAAACTTTGAGCTTGCCGCGAATATATTTTGTTTTACTTGATCTTGATGTAAGCCATACATAGGTAGGTAGGTACATATTCTTAAACTATTGTTACGTATATTTAACGTGGTTGAAAAAAAGGTATCTTGAAAAAAAAACCAGGCAGACAGTATAAGTAAACAGCTATATTTTATTTCCTTATTATGTAGTTAGCTACCTAATATGCTAAATGTAAAAAAAACCTTCAATTTTTACGAGAACATTGCGCGACTGTGTTAGGGAACCTTTGACATCTGTTTAAATGATGAATACTGTCTGTCTGTTAAATTAAAATCAATTTGTGAGTAACCGCAGCTGTCGAGAGCCACGCCTTATGGTCATAATGTGATGATGTCTGGGTGCTAGAACATTGCAAACGTCACTTTGAGACTTATTATTTAGAACTTCTCTCGAATCTTAGGGCCCCCAAATCCACAATCCTGACACATCATAATTTATCCATTTTGTCATCGTTTCTTAACCAGGGGATTGCGAGTCCATTTATGTGTATCA
Source organism: Nemapogon koenigi (assembly GCA_963924495.1). Taxonomy (NCBI): domain Eukaryota; kingdom Metazoa; phylum Arthropoda; class Insecta; order Lepidoptera; family Tineidae; genus Nemapogon; species Nemapogon koenigi. The sequence goes on along the minus strand of OZ004641.1, from coordinate 394,269 downwards.
CAGTTGGACAGATAAATAAACAACAAATAATGTTTTAATCAATTACAATCCTTGAATTGAACATCAATGTTATAGACATTAATTATGTCAATGCAAAATAAATATTATAAAATGTGATACCACACTTTTACATAATTAGTCGTAGAAAATTTTCATCATTTCTAGTTTGTTAGTCATACCATCATAATTTTATTATAATAAACAAGAGTGTAAATAACGTAATTATATGTCAATTAGATATTGATATTAATTTAGAAATCACACTTGGCTGTATAAGATGCCTCCCCTTGCCCACAGGAGCTGCGTGCGGAGCGCGACGTGCTCCAGACGCGCATGTCGGAGCAGGCGCTCAAGTTGTCGTCGTTGTCAGCGCGGCTCGAGCAGGAGCGGAGTGCGGGGCAGGCCACCCGCAACGACGCTACCTCGCGACTTGTGGTGCAGCTGCATGATGCTACTGCTGAGGTACACACATTTTTTATAGGCAGCACGACTTGTGACTCGCTGTCCATATGGTTGAAAGTGGTTATGGGAGTCATCAAGAGTCGTATATCGTATATCTGATATAGCCAGGGCAACTGAACTGTGTTTGATGGTACTATATAACTAGCGACTTGACCGGGTTCGCATGAGTACAATATCGGTTTACAACAATTTGAATTCCTACACAATACGCAATTTAAATTATAAATACGCTTACTCTATTAATCTGTTAAAGACAGATATATGCTACCGTAGACTATTTTTATTCTACACAATGGACAACATTTCATTTTTTGTAAGGTACCAAAATTCGAAAACCGTTTGGAGATTACATGCTAGAAAGCTTATTTTTCATTTTTTTATTTTTTATATCCTTTAATTTCCGAGTTATTTTAAAAATACTGAAATATTGAAAAATAAGGATTAATAGGTGCCCTAATCTGTGCTAACCCTCTAATTTAAAAATACTAATGTCTGTTGGCAGAGTTGTTAGTTATTGAACTCAGGTGTTGCCTTCTAGTAATTTTACCCATTTTTATTCCATTTGAAGCTAAATTAATAATTATTCTTTAAATATAATTATAAAAATACTTCTTTTATATAATATTTTTTTGGAAGTTTTGCTAGTTTCGAATGGGCTATCACAGGAAATATATTTACGAGTGAAACCGCGGACAAAAGCTAGTATTATTATATACATTATGAATAATGTTGTAGGCGATTTGAGTTCCGTCTACGGCAACACCTATTTGGAACACGGTATATTATACTCTTTGCATTTCTATTACGTATACTCTGTGGCTTGACTGACACTATCTGTCACTTTCTTTGGGTGACAGTTTATATTTCTTAATTTTAGTCCTAGCTAAGGTTTTTAGTTTATAAGTCCTCAGAATTTATAAAAAATCATAATTAAATTAAAAATATAAAAACTCAACCAAAAATAAAATATAAAAATACGTGTAACATATTTTTTAATATATTTTGAATTAAAGTAATAAAAATGGGTGATTAAAAAAATGAAATGTTGTCCATTATTTCATACACCATTTTGTTGTATCTTTGGCAGATTAGATAGATAACTTTCCCCCGACTTGATTCACTAATACTGTTAATGCTCAGCTCCTAAACATTAATCACTATCTATTAGTGACCGTATGAAAATCCCTGCAGTCATTTCTGAATATGCTAATTCGGAGAGACAGGATGACAGACAAACGCGACCGGGGACATTAATTTATAACATGTATAAATAATGTTAATTAATTTATAGGTCCAAAGGCTGACAGAGGAGCTCGAGACTAAAGAGAAGCAGCTGGTAAGACTGAAGCAGAGTGTGGACGAGAGAGACAAGCATGGAGATGACCATGACATGCTCTACGGAAATTCATGTAAGGCTTTACTTAATAACTTGGCATTTTTTTGTAGGAAAGTCATCTTTAGAAGGGCGTCGGTATCGTAATTGGTAGAACGTTGCACTTTAAAACGAGGGGAGCCGGGTTTGAATCTTATTTGTGCCAAAAATGTTAAGCACCAATTTTCTTTAAATTCATTTCTCGTTACAACTTTAGTTTCATTAAGTGCAACAACAGGCTTGTTATCTGTTCTTTCTAATGTGGACAATTGACTAAAAGTGGACGCCGTTACTTATACCTCTGGCCGCATCGCAAGGTATAAAGGCCGTGATGATGTTTGTATGATCTTGTAACACTTGAGGTTGCGTGCTGTACGTGGAACACTTCCTAACCCTTAGTGTCGTGGCAGGTCTCTAATTGGGTCACTCTCCAATAAAAGATAATACTGTTCACTCTACTATATTGACATAGACCTGCTTGCTAGGCAGTATTATAAATGACCTAGTGAATTACGACGCTATGCATGCGGCTTACTGCCGGGAGCGTTTACATGTAACTGGCGTGCGCCGGAGCTTCATACCTGTACGGTCTAACCGCTACACTACTTCCCCCCTACGATTGAGAGAAAGTGTTTACAATATTTCCTAAACGAGACACAAAATTTTCATAAGCAATCATCTAGCAAGCAGGTTACACATAAAAAATAATCACATTAAATCAAAAATACATAAGCAATTCTTAAGTGCTAACATTTTCATAACAAAGTTAATAATAGGTACACAGTAATTTACAACATCTTAAAAAGTATAAAAAAAAATTACTGAAATGCGAGATGTTTCTGACTGTACAAATATTAATTAGTAACATATTTTCTGACCGTACTTATGCTACGAAGTAGGTATGCAATAAATAATGTTCAACCTTGCATTTTCTATAGATGCGTTGACGATGCTCGTACATGACTCATTTATTTTAGCATTCTTACTTGGCTAAAAAAATATATTATATTACACAAAAATTGCTGAGTTCCCTAAAATGAATATTCAACAACAAATTACGTAATTACATGCATAGGTAAAAATATAAAACACAAATTCATTTACAATTAAAATTAACACATAGCAAAACCGTAACCTAATTTGATATCTTATCTCTAGAATAGGTATAGGATTTCTGTTTGAGAGGTAGGCAGAGGCCACCTTTACTGTTCGTGAAGTCGGTACCACCGCGACTTTTTCTGTATGAGAGGTAGGCAGAGTTGCCACCTTTACTGATCGTGAAGTCGGTACCACCGCGACTTTTCTGTTTGAGAGGTAGGCAGAGTTGCCACCTTTACTGATCGTGAAGTCGGTACCACCGCGACTTTTCTGTTTGAGAGGTAGGCAGAGTTGCCACCTTTACTGTTCGTGAAGTCGGTACCACCGCGACTTTTCTGTTTGAGAGGTAGGCAGAGTTGCCACCTTTACTGTTCGTGAAGTCGGTACCACCGCGACTTTTCTGTTTGAGAGGTAGGCAGAGTTGCCACCTTTACTGTTCGTGAAGTCGGTACCACCGCGACTTTTCTGTTTGAGAGGTAGGCAGAGTTGCCACCTTTACTGTTCGTGAAGTCGGTACCACCGCGACTTTTCTGTTTGAGAGGTAGGCAGAGTTGCCACCTTTACTGTTCGTGAAGTCGGTACCACCGCGACTTTTCTGTTTGAGAGGTAGGCAGAGTTGCCACCTTTACTGTTCGTGAAGTCGGTACCACCGCGACTTTTCTGTTTGAGAGGTAGGCAGAGTTGCCACCTTTACTGATCGTGAAGTCGGTACCACCGCGACTTTTCTGTTTGAGAGGTAGGCAGAGTTGCCACCTTTACTGTTCGTGAAGTCGGTACCACCGCGACTTTTCTGTTTGAGAGGTAGGCAGAGTTGCCACCTTTACTGTTCGTGAAGTCGGTACCACCGCGACTTTTCTGTTTGAGAGGTAGGCAGAGTTGCCACCTTTACTGTTCGTGAAGTCGGTACCACCGCGACTTTTCTGTTTGAGAGGTAGGCAGAGTTGCCACCTTTACTGTTCGTGAAGTCGGTACCACCGCGACTTTTCTGTTTGAGAGGTAGGCAGAGTTGCCACCTTTACTGTTCGTGAAGTCGGTACCACCGCGACTTTTCTGTTTGAGAGGTAGGCAGAGTTGCCACCTTTACTGTTCGTGAAGTCGGTACCACCGCGACTTTTCTGTTTGAGAGGTAGGCAGAGTTGCCACCTTTACTGTTCGTGAAGTCGGTACCACCGCGACTTTTCTGTTTGAGAGGTAGGCAGAGTTGCCACCTTTACTGTTCGTGAAGTCGGTACCACCGCGACTTTTCTGTTTGAGAGGTAGGCAGAGTTGCCACCTTTACTGTTCGTGAAGTCGGTACCACCGCGACTTTTCTGTTTGAGAGGTAGGCAGAGTTGCCACCTTTACTGTTCGTGAAGTCGGTACCACCGCGACTTTTCTGTTTGAGAGGTAGGCAGAGTTGCCACCTTTACTGTTCGTGAAGTCGGTACCACCGCGACTTTTCTGTTTGAGAGGTAGGCAGAGTTGCCACCTTTACTGTTCGTGAAGTCGGTACCACCGCGACTTTTCTGTTTGAGAGGTAGGCAGAGTTGCCACCTTTACTGTTCGTGAAGTCGGTACCACCGCGACTTTTCTGTTTGAGAGGTAGGCAGAGTTGCCACCTTTACTGATCGTGAAGTCGGTACCACCGCGACTTTTCTGTTTGAGAGGTAGGCAGAGTTGCCACCTTTACTGTTCGTGAAGTCGGTACCACCGCGACTTTTCTGTTTGAGAGGTAGGCAGAGTTGCCACCTTTACTGTTCGTGAAGTCGGTACCACCGCGACTTTTCTGTTTGAGAGGTAGGCAGAGTTGCCACCTTTACTGTTCGTGAAGTCGGTACCACCGCGACTTTTCTGTTTGAGAGGTAGGCAGAGTTGCCACCTTTACTGTTCGTGAAGTCGGTACCACCGCGACTTTTCTGTTTGAGAGGTAGGCAGAGTTGCCACCTTTACTGATCGTGAAGTCGGTACCACCGCGACTTTTCTGTTTGAGAGGTAGGCAGAGTTGCCACCTTTACTGTTCGTGAAGTCGGTACCACCGCGACTTTTCTGTTTGAGAGGTAGGCAGAATTGCCACCTTTACTGTTCGTGAAGTCGGTACCACCGCGACTTTTCTGTTTGAGAGGTAGGCAGAGTTGCCACCTTTACTGTTCGTGAAGTCGGTACCACCGCGACTTTTCTGTTTGAGAGGTAGGCAGAGTTGCCACCTTTACTGTTTCGTTTTCGGACAAAATATGAGCGGGTTTCAATCTGTCCACAGAGATATTAACCTTGACTCGATTTGCATTTTCGCATAGCTGCAAATTTTCTGTATGACGTCATGGTCGGAAGAAATCACTTCACTGTCGGAACTATAAAAGTCCCCGGGCAGGCGCAGCGTTTTCCCGGACGTCAACTCGGCGGCACTTACATAGGTGTCGTTTCAGCTGGCGGTTCCTCGACCGCGATCTGTCTCCGTTGCGCTGCCTGTGCCAGGTCTCCACCCGGGACAGTCGCGCCGAAATCTGGCTAAGCTCTCTCATCAAGGAGTTTTGGCCAGCGGCAGATGCTTCTTGTTGCCGTTCTTGAACGGCTTCTATCCGCGGGGGTGCCTGCGCCTCCATGACCTTATCTGCGATGTTCGTCAGGATTACCAGGTCTTTTGTGTTAGCCGCAGCCAACACAGCTCGAACGGTCGCTGGCAGGTGATTCTGCCACAGCAGCAGGAGCGTCTCGTCTACGATTTTTCCTCTCGGTATGTTCAGCATGCGACGTAGGAGCTGCGAGGGGCGCTGGTCACCTAGCTCCATCTCGACTAGTATCCTGGCCGCGACTGTGATTGCGACCATGTCCTTGCTGTCCTCGTCAGCTGTCGTGGGAACAGAAGGTCCCGCTGCGGCTTCCGTCATTATTAAAAAGTTCACACACAATGACACGATAAATAAAACCAAATGTACAATGAAAAGTTAAAACACAAAAAAAAAACTGTAAGTACTATGACACTAATATACACAAACAAAGTTCATAAAGTTCACAAAACACGCGACGTGTGTGGCCTTGCGCGCACACTATAACGGCGGTTTTGCGACGTCGTTGGGTCACCAATGTAACTTAATGTGGTATATTCTACGGCCGTGTGACCGCTAGATATATACCACGAGCTGACGTGGCAGGTATCCTACGTGGTAAGTATCAATTAAAGATGGTATTCTGGACTATCAATATATTCACCACGAAGTCTACCCGCTTGCCTAGACAGTGCCACTGTACTTAATTAACGCGCCTAGCTATGCTATTGAGCTACGGTGACGTGTTGCACCTAATATGCGTACGTCCGGTCGCCACGAGTGCTATGTCGTAACTGGTCACCGTCCTGCGTGTGAGTGTCCGCCCGATGACCTAATTATCTATCTGTACGGCCTAGCCGTTACAATCTTTACAACTTATCAAAATTTTGTAATTTCAGGCAATCCCAAAGACAAAGTTATCATTCTGGAGCGAGAACTGTCTTCAGCTCAGTCACGTATAGAGCAGCTCGAGGCGATCGCTAAAGGTCTCGAGACAGACAAAAACCAGTTACAACATCTGTTGAAGGACCAACAGAGACAACTGGCTGAAAAGCATGCACAACTCCAGGAGCTCTTGGGTAAAGTGATTATTTTATTTGTTAAAATTTATATTTAAAAAACTTGGTTATTTTAATTGTTGTATTTATTTATATTTTAGAGCTCAAATTGGACGAAGGTCACAAGACAGAACAAAAGAGTGAACAAGCAGAAGGAAAAAACTCGGCTAGAACTCTGAGTGATATTGTATCAATATCAGATTATGATGAACAAGATATACAAATGAGGAGAGCAGAACCTAAACATAACCAAAGTGTGAATGCAGCCTACTCCGAAACCAAAGAAAAAACATTTAATAGAACACTACTCCCGAATTTTTCTGAAAAACATCACATGAGTTCACTTGTAGATTACACAACAGATTATGTAGCGTTACACGAAGAAACACCAAGAGCTGAATCCCTGCCCGTAGATATTAATACACCACATAGCAAAGATAAAAATTACAAACGAAATGTCAATGAGACTACCGTATTTGGCACATTAAGTAGGTTCGGAAATAGCGCCAAGCATTCAACAGCACATAATATACCTGACAATACGTCTATGTATCCTAACAGAGAAGTGAGCATTGACAAAAATGCGACATTTGAACCCAAACGAATTAACTTCTCCATAGAGCCGTCAAATGAGGATAATCGATTACACGAGGAGGAAGAGTTCACTTCTCTCAGAGAATTAGGGATAGTTTTAGATATAAAACAACAAAACTTTCCTGATATTTTGTCGCAATTGAAACATGAAATAAAGAAATCTCATAATGAGTTAAAGCGAGCTGAAGAACAATTGTGTGAGTTTGGAGCACTGAAAGATGAAGTGGAAGAACTTAAAGGTCTATTGGAAAATACAACGAGAACAATGGATGCAGATAAAAAATACTATAATAATCAATTAGATAAGTTAACTTCAAATAAAAAACTATTAGAGCAGAGGCTAGCCGAGTTGACTCAAGATGCAGATGCAAAGTTACGTGACCTGCATTTATGTAAGGAAGAAATGCTCCGTAGAGAAACCATTATTATGGAGTTAGTTAAAGAAAAGAGAAATATAACCACTAAACTAACAGAATTAGAGCACAAAGTTGATGAATTGCAGACTAAGAACAATACTTACTCTTCTTGCGATATGGAAAACAAACAAATGAGGAAAAGAATGAACGACCTGGAGAAGTTAGAACAAGTTGTATTAGAAAAGGACCAACAAATAGATAGTTTAAATATGCATTTGAACCGATTAGACCATTTGCAAAGGTCTATAAGCGATAAATCTAAAGAACTTGATAATTTAAAACAAGCATACGAAGAAAAATCTACAGAAATTTTCCATTTACAAGACACAATAGAGGCTTTAAATAAGGACTTGTCTAACGCCACAGAAGAAAATGAGAAATTAATCATTAGTAATAAAGATTTGAAACATAAACTTACTAAGATTGAAAAGGAACAAGAAAATACATCAATAAAGTTAAAAAGTAATGAAAGTGAAGTTGTTCGTCTTAATGAAATAAATAAAGAACTCGCAAGTAAACTGAGTGATATGAAAACTTTGACTGAAAATCTCAAAGACAAGGATTGCGAAATAGAAATCTTAAATGAAGACATCAATTCCTTCCACGACGAAATAGCAATACTGAAGGAACAACTGATGATGGTTTCTAGAAGTCCTTCACCCAAAACCAACAAACAATTTGACGAAAAAGTAAAAAGCGAGAGAATCAGCAATGACAAGAAGCAGTTGGTCAAAATAAGACGACAGATATCGTTGTTACAGCACAACTTAGATTGCCATAAAAAGGAACTTATTGATAAGGTAACTATTTGCGTTTTAATGGATTAGGGATTTTAAAAATAATTAAATAATCCTTTCAACACGGAATTTCTTTTCTTTGTGATATTTTCTTGCAGGTGAAACCGCGGGCAAAAGCTAGTGCAATTCTGTCCAATACTTTCTTAAAATATTAATAAATTTAATTTTGTAGACCTTCGAATTATCAAAAGCGAAACTGGATATCACCGAGTTGAAGAACAACAACGGTCAAATAGCAAAGCAGTTGGCGGACAAAGATATCAATATAAAAGAGTTGACGCAGGACAACACCTCGATCAAACAAGAGATGCGCCAGTTACAAGAGGAGAAAGAGTCATTAAAACAGAAACTAGAGATCCTAATGGAGAGGATAAGAGAAGAGGGAAATTTAGAAGAGTTGCAGGAGAAACTTCGTGAGAAAATAGAGCGGTGTGTCTTGTTAGAGCGAGAGATGGAAGTCATGAGGGATGCCCTAGTGAGGTGAACATTATTTAATATTAACGAGACCATTAAGTGCTTCCTATAAAGCAATTTTCCTCCGGTTTGAATCTTAATCTTTTTTTTCCTAACAAATTCTTTGTGTCTCAGAAGCGGGTCCCAGCCAAGCGGTCAGTTAGCGTTGACGAACCGCGCTACAGAGAGGTCGCTCGCCACTCGCTCACCCACCGCCGAGCTGGAGAGTGCCGTGAGAGCTCAGCTGGACTACTCGCACCAGTTGGACGACGATATTATGCACCAGGTATATTATGTTTGCTGTACAATGGTGTGTCTATCTCTAACAAATAAGGCATTCAACATGATGGAGACAGCTTAGTGTATAACTTTGTATAGCGTTTATTAGTAGGGGGGAATGTATACGTTCGACAAAACACGGCCAGAGACATGTGATGATGTTCTATGAAAACTGTTCTACTAAAGACCGGGGCACATGTACCCTTCGCACAGCGCAGTTTGTACTGAGTAAAAAAATTTAATAAAACCTTTTTGCATTAAGCACAGCGCTGCGCTAGAAATACTTCGACCAGAATAGATTTGTTCGACTGTTCATTTCCTACAGAAACTAAAGATGATCGCCGACTGTCCGGTTAAAAAAAATGTGTGTGTGCTTATGATCACAGTGAAAACTATATAATATAAGCCGTGTATACGCGATTCAGCGTCACCGACCCGAGCGTGTTCGTTCACTGTTCAGAAAGAGCCCAAGCTACTTTATGAAGAACTTCTCACTTCAAAAACATTCATAATATAAACCGGAATGTGCTTCATGATCATATTGCGTTCTTATACATTTCAGATTTTGTCGTCCAGTAGTGATATGGATATGGAAGAGATACCGCGACTTGCGTTAGATTCATCCAAGTAAGTACAATATACAATTTTATTTTTTGTCATTACATCTATACACTTTGATGACGTGTATTACTATCAGGCATTAAAAAATAGTAAATCAATTGCGTAGTGGTTGGTTCGAATCCCAGTTCAACAACCCATTCATAGCAAGCATCCTTATTTGGTCAATGCAAATGTGTTGACTCCGACTGGGATACATATGAAAATAAAACTATGATCAAATTCCAGCAGATCGTCCAGTTCGTCGATGTCACCAGACAAGTTGAACAGACTGCGCTCGGACAACGACAAGCTGCAGATGCAGGTCGACAACCTGGAAGCCAGGCTGAAGGACAAGGACGCTCTTATAGCTGAACTGCACAGGTAAGGATACTACTGCGATTTTGGTTCGTTAGGGCTATAATTGTCTATGCTATCTAAGGTACTTTTTTTTCACGGATTACCTTACTATGTTATCGGTCCCAGGGTCTTGTCTTATTTGGTAAACAAACTTTGCATGTATTTTTAAATTAAGTTGCCATTTCATTAATTAATTAATTAACATTTTAACCTATTTTTATTTGCAGAAGTAACAATCACATTTTTAAACTGTTATTTAAAAATTTTACTATAAAAAACATGCAAAGTTTGTTTAATAAATAAGTCTGAAAAAATGCACTTTACTAAACTACCTGCTCTGGCTGCACACGTTTTTCAACATATATTTATCTTTATTACTATGTCGACGATTTGGGTGATATGCAAAAGACTGTATTCAGTTATGCTAATATAGCACCTTGGCTTTAGAAACACCATGTTTGAGTTATATCTCAAATTGTATTGAAAGGGCTCGCTATTTCATTATTTACTGAACGTTGGACCTAGGTGTCGAACTGCATGTTATAAAATGCTAGTAGAGTGACTGTTTATTTGTGTCTCAAAATGGCAACAAAAATTCCAATAAATCGCTGATTTAAGTTTAAAACAACAAAGATGGAAACTTACATTTAATATTTTCAGAATTCGAGATAAACTGGTGAACGACTGGGAGTCTGCCAGACTGAAATATGAAGCGGAGAAAGACAACTCTGGTAGACTGCAGCTCTTACTTGACTCGCACAAGGAAAGCGCTGAGAACTGGCAGGTAAATTACACATGTGCATCATTTAAATATTCGCACTCTAAATGGGGACTCAACCGCCGCTTCCGCCCTGCGAATAAAATAATGTAAGGATAAAAATTTAAACGTTTCGGCCCTGATGCTTGATGCTGAACTTTACATTTCAGTTCCACAGACAAAATTATTTAACGATTGTTGTTATGTCACCTTGCTCATTGTAATTAACAAGTTAGCTCTAAATTAGTCCTGCTATGAAAGTATAAAGCTGACCTTTCGGTTTCCCAGACAATCAAACATTTCCTCCACACTTTCGATTCGGTACGAAACCCTAAATCCACATAATTTCAGAACCAAGATTCGAACGTGATCAGCACTCTGAAGAAGCGTCTCGAGAGGTCTATGCAGTCGGAGGTGGAAGTTCAACAGGCGCTGCAGCAGGCCAAGAGTCGGGTAAACTTGCTGGAGCGGCGACTGTTGCAGGCTGGGGACGTACCGCTGTCACAGGTTACATTACTTTTAAACTCATTTCAAACTACGGTATACTATATAGCATACGTTATACTAGGTATATATTACTGACTTGCTATCAGAGACCAATTGTTACCGTACAGGTCGCTTCCTCGCCACGCCAAAATCTATATCTATACAAATATAGTAAAATTTATGTATCTGTCTGTGATTTCAAAATTAATACATATACGTAACTGGGATATGCCATTTACACGATACTTAAGCATAAGTCCAAAAAATATTGATAATGCAAATTTTGTTTTAGAACACTGAACTGCTGGATCAGTTGCGAGGTGAAGTGACTTTATTGAAGTCCAAGTTGGACCTTGAGAGGAACCGCTATCTGGAGTTGCAGAGCAGTAAGGACCAGCAACTGTCTCAGTTACAACGGGAACTGAACGCCAACAATGCACAAACACATCAACTTAAGATTGAGCTGGCTGAAACTAAGAGGTAAATCTAGTAAACTTGTAAGCGTTAGCAGGAAATTGAGAGGAAAAAGGAAATACTCTATAATATATATATTGTATATTTTATTAGTTGTAAATTACCATATTTGTTAACCCAAAGCCCTCAGGTTTAGTTCGTCCACTTTCTCACCTACTCCATTTTTTTATATGAGGGGCTAGTTTTTTTTACCTATGACAATCGAAAACGGCGCTATGAAACTCTCAAGATCACTCTTAATTACATTGATTTTTACTTCGCCACCTGAAAATGGTACTTAACTTTTTCATGTACCTAATTATTCGTGGATGTTAAAAAAACTGAAACTGTCTTTTATTTTTAGACTAAAACACGAATGTAATATGGAACTGATTCGCGCCAAAGAGTTGCTGAACGCTCAGAAGGCGGCCGTCACAGACTTGGAGAACAGGCTGGCAGCCGGCGTCCAACGAGAAAACATCACTGATGCTCTGGTACGCAAGGGAGAAGTCTAAACATATTTTTTTATTTGTGCAATGTTTATTTTGTGATTTGCCATCGAAACCATTAGTCATAATTATGTTTAAAACGTATTTATGAAAAAAAAAGCGTCGTAAATTGTGGTATTTCCTAATTTCTTCTTCTTAAGGGCCTGTTATCCGACCGCGGTAGGCATTTAGCGCTCTCTCAACCCTTGCGTAAATAACATCGCGCTTGCGCAGCGCGTTTGAACTCACATTACCCCGAGCCGCTAGATTCGTGGCGTCGCGCGTCACAGTAAAAAATATGCAGTAGGAAAACTTGATATATATGTACTTATATTCATTTAAAGATAAAGTTTTGTAAATAAACTATGCCGTTATGTAACTTTTTCCTATTAAATTTTTAAAAGGCAAAGTTGATTGTTTACTTTTAAATGGTGGGGTTTTGGGATCTAAACAGGTATAAAATAAAAGTAATGGATAGCGATAAACAATAAGTTTTTATTGATTTCTTATAGAAACACTAAATAAAAAAAGTAATTGATATTACCAAATACAAGGGCAAGAAAACGTAAATGTTGAGTCTTGTGGATTGTTCATAGACAAAACTTATTCATATATTGGAGCAACTCCTGACGGATTAGTAGGCGATGATACGCTTGTAGAAAACAAAATACAAATAATTAAATATAATAGAAACACGAACACCAGTATGTACAGTAAATAAAAAGAGTAAAAACAAGAGCAACTTCACGTTACTGAGAGGCAAGTGTGTCTTCTTGAAATCTGGGCAGGAGCAAAAGAACCTCTATCAACAAAACAGATTGAAAGAGATGATAATTTCTGGAAAACCCTAAGTTGGTTAAATTTTATATTAAATGTTTACTTCCTGAAAACCCACCACATTCAGGGTTAAAGACTACAGTTTGTGAGTTTTTTTTTATGTCCACCTGCATGGACTGCATGTGTTTGTGTGCGTAAATAATGTATTTTCTATCATTATAGTCGGACTGGACTAATCAATTTTGGTCCTCAGTATGATAAAGGTTCAATTTCAAAATAATCACGCGCTGATTTTAATAGCACTTTTTAAAAATATTTAAAAAATATTACAAAATTACAATGTTGTTCTATTACAATAAATAATTATCATTTAAAATGAAGTGTGATTTATAGAGAAAATAACAATTTTATGGGCTATAATTTTTACTTTTTTTATTAATATCATTGTGTTTTTTTAATTTCTGAAGATAAGAAGCAAAATATTAATATATTTATTGATAACTATTTTCCTGAGAATATTTATAGTCTAATATTTTATTATTGTGAGATCGGCAAGTGATTTCAGATATTATAAGTTTGAAACTTGATGATGAAAGCGAAATTGAGAAAAGCCGTCTCAATTATCTTGTTATAATTCAAAAATTCTTTATTAATTTAAAAGTTTTCTTAATTTTTTAGATAACAATATTATCTATAAAGTGGCTAAATAACAGGGAATTTCTTCAAGTGCTTCACGGAAATTATACTGTTCAAATAGTACAGTTTTTGATCCAAAAGTACGATTTACTCTTAAAGGCCCTTAAGAAAAAAAAACTGTGATCATGTAGTTTCATTATTTCTTAGTTTGTTTTAAAAATTTTTAGACTAATTTTGATTACATGTAGCATTACACTTACTCTTCATCGATACATGGAACAAGTTCATAGGTTCCATTGTTTGATCGATGCTTTGATGCACTAAAATAATTAGATTCAAAAGTTATAAATAGTTATTAACATAATCTAGGTATATGAATAGTTTCTCTACTGTAATGTGATAATGTCTATACTGTGACGTTATAGATAAGAGAACATTATAAATTATGAAAAAAATACATGATTGTTTACTTGGTCTTACGAGAATTCAAATTATGTAATATATTTTTCTTATTTATTTAATTTCCCATGTTTTTGTCAAAAAATAATAAACCGGTTGCAATACAGTAGCCAAGTGCGGGGAGCGGCAAAAGCGACACAGGTCCGACCTCGACAACGCCCGGCAGGCTTCTGGCAAGACGCGCGCGGAGCGTTTTCTATATATATTACGCTTTTAGTCATTGTTTAAAAAAACCTATTTATTTACAAAAATATAACTGTACAATACGATCTTAATCAGTAAAACGATAATATATATATAAAAATTTTGACATAATCTTTGTTAGATTTGGAATAAAACTGGAAAAACAAACGAAGTTTAGACCTGTTTTCCATTTTTTTTATGATCGAGCGATATTAAAAGTTTCATGTTTTTAACTGTACAAATATATAGAGCATATGTTGAACTATATCACATATTTTTTTTATTTCAAAACAATCGACATTTGCCTATTAAAAATTGGTTCAAAAAACGGTGAATTTGGGGTAACCCAGCCTTAATATTTCATATTCAAGATGGCGGCCAATATGGCGCCCGGTCGGTCAGCTTCCATTTCAGCAGGATAAATTCTATTCAAAGTAGGAGGAACACATCACAGCATTCTCATTTTAAGGGTCCTATACTGGGAATTTGTATGGAGATATTACTATTCCCAATTTCTCTGTAAATACTCCACCTGTGTCACTGTAATTTAGCATATAGTTACTTATTCAGTATATCTAAGTGAAATAGTCGTTATTTTTTCAATTGGTTTTATTTAATAGGAAATATGGGTGGTAGAATAAAGGATTATTCTGCCCCTTCTGTTTCTTTCATAATCTATCACAAAACTCTAAATTTTTTTTAAAGCGCTCTTATACCATTATTCTTCAATTATATATATCGCTTTTTTTTGTAGCTTATTGAAAATTCAAAAAAAAATATTTTATGATTTTTTAATTTGGCAAAAATAATAAAATATTTATTATTTTAAATTTTCAATAAGCTACCAAAAAATTCAACATATATAATTGAAGGGTAATGGTATAACAGTGCTTTTAAAAAAAAATTGAGTTTTGTGATAGATTATGAAAGAGACAGCAGGGGCAAAGTTAAACTACCCATATTTCCTATTCAATAAAACCCATTGAAAAAATAAGAACTATTTCACTTAGATATATTCAATAAGTAACTATGTGCTAAATTACAGTGACACAGGTGGATTATTTACAGAGAAATTGGGAATAGTTTATCCCAGAAAAATTTGGGAATAGTTTATCCCAGAAAAATTCCCAATATAGGACCCTTAACGAAATGTAGTCTTGATAAAACCAATAAAATACACGTACCTACCGATATCAACAAATTAGTGACGGTTTGCCCACAGAACGAGTTCTCGGAGCACAAGAGCGCTCTGTCCCGCGAGATCGCCACGTTGACCAAGACGTTACAGAGCAACCGTGACGGAAGAGTCGGTCAGCACACGTCACGACCGGATACCAGACCTGATCACGACGCCGAACACACTGTAAGTCACACCATATTGCATGAGGATGGGTTATGTGGGCCGGTTTAACCGGTTATATATATTAATTTCTTGCTAATTTAAGGAAAGTCTAAAGCAAATAGGGAAAGTATTTACAAAATATTAGAAATATTGGAAAATATTAGCATTTTCTTTGCTCCTATGGACTCTAGGCAAATTTATGAACTGTAAGCGTACAGTCTATTCTGCAGTTATTGTAAAGACGTATTTTGGTTAATAGGTGGTTGGTTTTAGTCACAGCACACGTAAATAGTAATAAGTTGACATATGAGTTCGCCTGATGTTAAGCAAGTCTATGATGATGTAATGAAATGCCATGGTGAACCATACCAGTAAGAGACGTCAGTAGTATAGGCATCGCAGGGCGAATTGAGACGCACATGACTTACAACATTTTAAAAACCTCTACAAGTACTGTTTGACTCAACTCTCGCTATCTATATAATCTATATAAAGAACCCGTCGGTCGTTGAGAGGTATATTTGAAGATATTAGTCGTATGTATATGTTATGTTATATATATGTTATGTTCCTATATTACGGATCCGGAGTAGCAGTAAAGTCAACATTTATTATAAATTGTTGTACCGAATAAATTTATTTTACATGCTTTTGTTTTCTTATTTTTTTATATTGGTAATGTGAATAATTGTAGTTCGGAGTGCATTTTTAACCACAAAAAAATTCTTTGATAATACTAAATACTTCGTTTATAACAAAAACCAATAGATTTTTCAAAACTTTATTGCAACACCGACTACAATTTGACCTTGCTATCTTTAATTTCCTCCAAATAGTTGGTCACTTTGGGTTTCTCGTCGACACTATCAGCGCTCTTCTCATACATACTACCCTCAGCGTTTAGTGGTTCTGTAGACCATAGTACTATAGAGTACACTGCATACATGGCGAAATAGAGAAGGTATAGTGCAGCCGTGGAACCAGCTAGCAGTATGGGATACAGTTTCCCGCTGCTCGGTGGGTCTTGTTGACGCCAAGTCTGTTCGGTCCATTGTCGTAATCGTTGACACATTTTTCTGGAATTAAATTAGGGAGGTGTAAGAGGGCGTCCCCTATAAATACATTTAGCGTCCTGGGAAAATATCTCGCTTACTTCTCCAGTACTTGTCTATAATTTCAGTAAAATTTCTACATAGAAACATCTCCATGGCTGTCCATTGTTAATATATTTAAGCAGTGGGGCAACACTGTTTTTCGAGCTTAAGATGTTATTTACAAACCGTTACCGCCAGATTTCCAGATCTTATTAAAACATGCCATGGGTTGCTCAGCGGGGGATCTTAAGGTTATGATTATTTTCCTACAAACTTACTTGACGTGCGGCAGCGAGGAAGTGAGCAACGTCAGTAGGCAGTGTAACACGTGCGTCAACAACAACAGCATGATCCACACCAGCAACAGGTACGGCGGCCATCGGAAACTGCCGAGCGCGGCTGGTGGACAAACATTGACACTTTTACAAGTCTACTAGCTTGCTAGGCTTGTGACAGACAGACGGACATCCAGACACATGGTTGGGACAACAATAGGGTTCCTTTCAACTACCCTACGTTGTGCTAATACTGTACGATATCAGTTGTCGCCAAACTAATGCTAATGAAACTGCTACATTAGGGTCAGCGTACTAATTCGGTAATAATTTAAACCTCACCAGCTCTGAAGTCAGTTGACTAACCGTGTAACAAGGATCTGTTGGTATTGTCAGCGGCCATGGGCACGGTGTCCATAGACTTGTTTCTGCGTCGACCATCCAGAGTGCGCAATGCTGCCTCCGACGGTACTATGTTGCAGCCGCGTGTGTCCGATAACTTGTCAGTCTTTGACGCCTGTAAATATTGACTTATTTAAGGATTAGCGCCGTCGGTATTTTTGCATCCTAGATTTCTCTGGCTCCACCAACGCCTGGCGCAATCAGTATACATGATTTTTTAGAGATATTACATATTGAACGCGATTTTCAGAACAAAAAGAGGAATGAAAGTGCGTCCAATAAGAAAATGATGTTTGTCGTTTTTAAAAACTGTCAAGTAAATGCGTAATTATATCCGAGTATAGCATTCGAACACGGAAGCCTGTCTTCGTTCTTCAACCACTATAGTCTACTATGTACTCACCACAGGCGAGACCCGCACGCTGGCGGACGTTGGAGATTTGTCATCTTGTTTCCCTTTAAGATTCAACTCCGGTTTTGTGAAGGATGGGTGATCGCCACACATTCTGAAATATATATTAAATAACCTTACAGTACCTGGCCGACACTAATCGGCTATTATCAGCTAGCATTGTTTTGTCTCTTTCTAAAACCCGATGTCCTACTGTAATAATTTTTAGGAAGACCTGAGGAATATTTCGCTATATGCTAGTATTTTTCCCGCGGCTTCGCCTACACAAAATGCCTAAGTTTGTTATTTGTTAGCTAAAGGTACCAAGTTTAAGGCCCGGCAGCTAAAAGTTTTGAACTTGGCTCGACTGCGTTGCCAATGATGCCAATCTTCGCGGAAAAATCCTTATTTTTTTGTGATTAGACAATTGACATATCCAACCCCCTACCCAAAATAGTGCTCGTTTGAGTAGCAAATACACATATGAAAATACTTTGTGGATGAATCATTCACGGCTCTGCCTACCCTTAATAAATAGTAGAGACGTGACGGTAAAAATCTTACATCATATTCTGCATCTTAGAATCCGGCACCGATTTCGGGAACTCCATTTCCCGACGCGTTTTCAACCCCCAAAAAGTAAACACGGTGGCGATGTATCAAATCACATTGAAAATTTTCAATAGTTAGGATATAAAATCCAAATATTAACAGGCACGCAGCGTGGCCGTCAATTTAATGAGTCAAATTTGACAAGCTCTTGTTGGTGACATGTCATTGTGACAATTCTAATTTCTAATTTGACAATTTTTTTAAATTGTCTCAATATAGGTCGAGGTTTATACAAAATATTTATTATTTCTTGAACTAGCTATTGGACGCGGTTTTGCTTTAAAACACCTTTCCGTGGTTAATACTCTTTAGCCCCGTTAAATATAATACCTTGCGGGCTAGACAGGAACTGAGGATTTTCACAAACCTTGCAGATCTATCTATCATCACGCCGTTTATCCCATGAGGGGTAGCCATGATTAGTCATTCGAACATAACCCTCAATCAATAAATTAATTTCCAAGTACATCAAAGGCGTCCTTTTATTTTACTTGCAAGGTCATCTTTCAATCTGCTATTTTCTATGAACACAACATTCCGATTTCAAGGAAAGTTTAATAAAATGATTCTCTGTAACTCTGTATTTGTTTCGCAGGTGAGATACTTGCACACACGCGTCGCCCGCCTGGAAAGTTGTCGTAAGGCCCTCGTGTGGCAGAAGAGATATTTGCAGCGAGTGTTGGCCGGTTACGCGGTTCTGGAGACCAAGCCGCAAGTTGCGCCTGTCAGGAGGTTCAAGTTAGTATTACACTTTTATATAAGTGTCTCAAGCTTTCAGCCCCGGCTTCGCCCGTGTGAAAATTTTAAAATATGAAAGAAAAGAATAATTTATATGGCTGAAGTTAAAGGAAATGCTGGCAGAGGACGACCTAGGTGTACTTTTATTGAACATATAAAAAATATATTGATCAATGGAAATATTAAAAGTTGCTGAGCATGTATGAAAGGTATGATAAACATAAAAGAAGCAAAAGAGGTGTGTCAGGATGGTAACAAATTACATTGGATTGTCTCTGCCTACCCCTCTTGGGATGAAAGACGTGATGATAGACAGATAGATTCTCCGGCCCTCCATGTCTGTGCAAAAATCACGTCGTTTCGTTGCTCCGTTTTGACTTGAAAGAAGGACGAACAAACAAGCATAATTTCGCATTAATTTATAATATTAGTTAGGATAATGCCAAGTAAGATTTGAACCTGGGTCCTCCAGATTCAATGTCAACGGTGTAATGTAATATAATGTTCTGTTTAGATGTGTGGCCCTGTGCGTCGTAGTGCTGTGTCGTATGGGATACCTAGTGAGAAGGAGACATGCTGTCCGCGCTCTCTCCGGCTGTCTACTGTCGAGACCGCAGATGGAGGCCAGGTACTTTGCTCGGAAATGCAGAACATAACATTAACAATCAAAATCGTATTCAAATCGGTTTAGTGGTAAAGACCAAGACAATTTGGTGTTTATAAAGACAAAGGCCGTTTGTCCACGACGCCACTCAAAAGTGACGGTACGAGTTAGTAATTAAAGTTACAAACTAATTGTACACGGGCGTTACTAAATTTTTTGAAAAACAGTCGCTCAAGATGATCATTCTAGCACAGCTTCCTTAAGGCAGGGTGCAAACACGAAAGTGGCATTTTTGAACGCTTACTTTGAAGTGTCAGGAATCAATCTCAATCTCAAAAAAATATAGTGGATAGCAAATAATACTACATAAACCGCATAGATTTTTCATAAGTGTTTTGGTCTATTGAAAAAAATTATGCAAAATACCTCTATAAAAAAACTTTTGAGCGTAAATTCACAATATTTTGCGCGACAACTATATACTTTTTTTTAGGAATCAAATAGCTTGAATAATCTATTAAAACTTTAACCGATTACTTTTACTGTTTAATTGTTTTTCTTTAACAAATTTTAAGAAAAAGCTACAAAATAAGTGAAATTTCAAGTGTAGCTGCATGATCACGTAAAATATGCCAAGCAATATTCAACCTTATATCGTCCTACATAAGCATCCGCCCACCGGAGTGCAAATAGTATTTTTTATTGAGGTTGATCCCTGCCTTAACGCGTGACTAACCACTTTGTGCGTTGTGGACTGACCGCCATTGGTTTATATTTTGTGTTATGACATTCTACTAGGCTACTCAATAATGGCAATACACAACACAGAGTAAAAAGAGAATACTCCCCAAACCAGCGTCGCTGGAATGTTTTATATAAGTATGTCAATCTATTAGCGCGATACATTGATGAGCCGCCACAAGGTTTTACAAAGTATAACTGTATGTTTGTTTCAGGCCAGTAATATTGACGCCCGTCCCCACCTCCCCGCCGTGTCGTGATCACACCGAGTACCGCTCGCCGGCCACCAGGCGGGACTTGAGACTCAACATGAACAACATGCCATCACCGCAACGTTAGTACAAGTCGTGCTAAATAAGTTGCGCTGTCTATCTCGCCAGTTCAGAATCGACGTGCTGAAGTGTATAATATATCGCCTACCTATATAATGTGACTAGTTTTAAACCCCGGCTTCGCCCGTTTATATTTCTGATTGGTTGACATTATGGTTACTGCACCGCTCCTTTGGGCTGTAGCGTGATATAACCTATAACCTTCCTTAATATAACGCAAATATTCAAATCCTAGTAGTTCCTGACATTAGCGCGTTTAAACATACATACAAACTATTCAGCTATATATATTAGTATACTTACATAAAAAAGGCATAGGCAGTCATGGGGAACTGCCGACAGAAGTGAAAACTTAACAGTCCCAGCAATTGGAAGCCAGTACAGTAGTTCCTGCCCGGACATTCTCTTGTGCCGAAAACCGAACACAGGTCGCGAATCCAAAAGATTTCCCCCTACCAAAAATCGCTCAACGCACCTTAAGAAGTTTTCAAAATTGTGTAGAATTGTTTTCAATTAATTAATAGTGTATAAATATTAGGATTATTATATAATGAATGTAAAACAATGTGATCTCTGTTATCAGTTGATGAGTTGTTGAGAAGAAGTACACCTCGCTCCAGCAGAGTGCCGCAAGAACATGCCTTTATATTGAGGTGAGTGACGAAGTACAGATGTAAAAGTAGTATGTGCCAGCTTTTGTTGATTGACTTAAAATTATTGTAGGTGTTTATAGAAGTGTGCCTTACTTACTATATTGCATGCGTGGCAGAGTAGACCTATGTGATGTGGGACAGACGTGGCGTGATAATGTATGGAAGTACAAGCTGACCATACTATTATGTGGTATAATGGGATGAAAGATATGGGTTAGTTTAATTTATATTTAAGTTATATTTATAGTGGATTTAAAAAAAAGTTGCCTATGTCCTAAGGTTCAAGTTTACTGCGTATCAAATTCCATAAATCCGGTGCCACGGCATGCTATTGGGTGCTGCTTGATATATCCATACGACATTGACATGAGTGGCAAGTTACATGCCAAGTTACAATCCGTTAATTACGTTGGTGGATTTTATCTCTTTATACAAGAGATTATGCCGCTAAAAGGGTTAGGTGGGCACGATTACTAAGTTTATTCTCTCTTCCAGCGGTGCGAACACTCCCCGAGAGACGGCGGCCTGCTACCTCCGGTCGCTCGACAACGTCACACACTCGCTGCACGACGCGCGGGGGCACACACTGCACTGACCCGAATCGGTTCGTTATTTTGACAAATCGCCTTCCAACGAACTGAATTTTGTAGCATAAGGCCCAACGCACACGACCGAAAGCAATGTACATCTGGCTTTAGCAATGTACTTTAGTATGTGCGATAGACACCTACAATAAATACCGATGTGCATTATTATCAGTCGGGAGTCGGGTGCTGCAAGTATAGATGTTTATATTATAAAGGGATATTTCCGTCCCTAAAGATGCCTTTAAAAAATAATATCAATTTATTTTCTAATGAATTTTGACAATATATTAAGTTTTGTATTAATTCTGTTTCTCAATGTTATAATTTTAATAATTTAGTTTTTAATGTTTAGTTTAATTAGTTGCCACTCCGCCTATTTATTGATTTCGGAATGAAAATGTATGAGTGGATATAAAATGTGGAGATGGAGTTTTTTTTATTAAACCAAAATATATGTTTTATTTAAGTTAGTACCTAATTTTTTTGATATTTCAAGAAAGTTATGAATTTCAGTATCACTAGCTATACAATACCTATTTATAAATAACGATATGACATAATGGTTTATATAGTATGTTCATGTAAGGTTTTAGAGAATGTAATTATAGGTCTTAGTGATATGAACGAAAAGTACAAGTTAGTGTCTAAGTAAGATAAAGAGACAATGTTTAATGTTAAATTACTTGTATATTAATAAATTATGAACTTGTAATTATGTTGTGCCAGTTGACAGAAATATCGTTACCTGACTTTTATTGTAATAAACAAGTTTTATAATGTACTTAGGAAATATATTGCTCAAACGAATGAGGCGATTTTGTCAATGTACACCAAGTCTCTATAGCACAATATCACGGCTTTAACCCTCTAAGGGGTAAACAAGTTCCACTAAACTACTCTCAAATCTACCAAAAATGTAAGTTAGTTGTAGTTCTTAACTAAATAAGTAAGGAAACCACCATTGTGACTCATAATTTTAATTTTGCCACATTTTTACATCTAGTCACACAAGTCTGGTGCCATTAATAAGCTCTCTAAAAACAATGTACAATAAATAAATTCAAAGTAAAAGAAAAATATAATGACTAATTTTTAATGTGCTTGTTTTATTTTTTGTCCCGGAACCGAAGGATTTCCATAAATACTTCGAAACTAGTAATAGTAGATTTTCTAAAAAAAAAATGTGGAACTAAGGTCGTGGAATAATTTAGTAAAATGTTCATTTTCTTGCACAGGCGCATTGCTCGTTAGTACATTTGTCAAGCTTTGGGGAAGTGCTCGCCTTTGGTTGCTGAAAATTAATATAAAAAAATTATTATCATAATAATATTATCATTGCTACAATTAATCTGGAACCAGGAACCACTCAATTTGGCGGATAAACTGGGATAAAATTTTACTCTTTGGCCGTCTCCCTGTCGACTCTCGTTGCAAAACCGGTTTTTATATTCATTCGACTCATTGAAGGCTTTGACTTTTTCTCTGACGGATAATCCCTCCAACAGAGCACCCCTTTAAAACCTAACAAAATCATGTACCTATACATATATTATAAAACTAACTGTGCCCGCGTTAATGGTTACTGCTCTGCTACTTTGGGTCGTAGCGTGATGTTATAAAGGGGCCTGAATCACTTCGTGGTAGACAGATATTAAGAATCTTCCCAGGACATAGGTACTTACAGGCGTAGCTTTCCTCTGCAAACCATTAGCCTTGTCACCTTTATAGTTGGTAGCTCCCACTTGCTCTGGGTCCTTCTGAGGCTACAACACATAAAAAATAAAATTGGCCAAGTTGCGAGTACAACTCGCGCGCTGAGGGTTCCGTACCATTTTTTCGTTTTCGTTTAGGTTTTCCTGTAAACTATTAGAAAGGCTCTATAGGTATTCCCTACTTTTTTTTTTAAAAAAATTTAGTCTAGTTTCGGAGATAAGGGGGACGGGGACGGTAAATTTTTAAACTATGGATTTTAAAATTATAAAAATTAAATTTTTGTAAAATATATATAACGAGCCCTTTGATATTCATATGATGCAGTTGAAAAAACATTATTTTTTCCCCAAAATTAACTCCCAATATCGAAATTCTATATATGTATGTACCAAGTTTGAACATTTTTCGGCCAGTAGATTCGGAGAAAATAACCTGTGTCACACAGACAGACAGACACAAGAGTGATCCTATAGGGGTTCCGTTTTTTATCGGAGATGCTCGGAAGCCTAAAAATAATCTTCTTTGTCCATGTTCATGATTGTATAATAAGTACAGACATCCTTTGTTCTACCAAAAATAACTGCAACATAAACCGATAACATGCATGACCTGAGATAAACATGTGCGTTGTACTTTCTTATTAGATAGGAATACTAAACAAAACAATAAACCTAAATTATTTTAGAGTTATATAGCGCGCACTACGTTATGCGTTCTTAGTTGTACCTAACCTATATTCATTACAATAAAAGAATGGAATTAACAGTCATGACAGGGGTTTTCCACCTTTTATTTCTACTGCTAGCATTTCCATACCTTCTCCAAGTCCTGCATCCCGTTGGTCTTGTGATGTGGAGGTATAGCGAACTCATCTTCCTCCTCTACCTCGGGCGCGGGCGGCTCTCTATGGAAAGTGGAAATTCTATTGAAACCGTGTTCCACAACTACCTACAGTTTTTGAATATAGCTAGACGGGTAAGTAGGTATTAAATTAAAAGTAAAGAAAAAGCTTTAAAATCCATGGTTTTGTTTGTTACCAAACCCCAGAAAGAAAGTATTCAAACCAATTCTGCCAATGTCCAGTGCTTAAATCGATTAATCGGTAGCCAAGATGAACGGGATAAAACCGGATTCCCCATTATGTCATGACGGAACTCGTAAGTCGGTCGCCATGACATAACGTAGAATCTCATAAAATATTACTGATGATTTAATTATGCTGTTAAATTAGATTTGGACGCTGCCATGCCAGGCTAATCAGTGATTAAAAAAAAGTAGTCACCTGTAGTCACGATCAGGTCTGGAGCGGTCAGTAGTCTTGTACTCCTTGAAGTGTCCCTGCAGCGCTCGGTAGAGCTCCGGCATCGGGTACAACCGGTATAACTTGCAGTATTGCTGCAATATGGTACAATATTATCATAAAGATATTTACTTATGTATTAGGTATAATATTGTAATACCCTTAGATAAATCTGTTCAAAAAAATAATATTGCATGTAGGTACTTTGATAATGATTAAAATGTTATTATGGGTTGGTCGCAAGGTATCTTTTTTCCCCCCTGGCGACACTAAAAATGTTAAGAAATGATACCATAGGGCATAGGCCATAGAGTATTTATTAGCAGAGTACGCACAATAACATATCAACAAATCCTAATGATATTGGCGTACTACACTGCTCAGTCTCGCTGCAGATTTAGCGCTGTTTGCCCATTTCTCTAACTATAATACCTACCTACCTAGTTCAGGTAGAACCTTAGTCCATCATCAGATCTTCCAAGTCTACACATTTCCATAATATTACAAGCGCACTATGGAGGTAGGTACTGCAAAATTACCTACTACAATCATCATCAAATGCGTCAAGTGGAACGGAAAAAACACCTCTCTATCTATGCATCATTAATTATAAAGTAAAATCCAGTTTTATTTCAAATAAAAAAGGTACCTATGTACCTAAAACTGAAACCTCAAAGAGAAAAATATCTAGGTATAAAAATTACGATTGACAAAACATGCTACCAATTGAAAATATGAAAATCCTCACATCAATAGCTCTATGTAGCGGGTATGTCGGCCGTCCCAGTCTGCGTGCCTCGTCTAACAGCGCATCTCCGTGTGTGAGGAGCTTGTTGTCCGCGTTACGGAATCCTTGTTCGGCCAGCTCGCCGTAGAAGTAACGAGTCTCTGCCAACTCTCGAGCCTCGCGGTCTTTACGTTCACGCTGAAAAGGTTACTTACGTAATAAATTATTGAAATAAAATAAATTTGAAATATTTAATAAAATTTGCCATTTTCGCCTGGTAAAAAAATCTCGATTCAATGTACAGTATGCCAGAATTATCATACTTTTCAAGCAACACTACTACTAATATATAATTTTCACCAAATACAGTGCTATTAAATCTACACGGTAAATATGGGTGTTCAAATCGTGGTATACTTACCCACAACCGCAGAGTGTCAGCCCTAAACTCTTTGGTCTTGCGCTCGTTCTCGAGACGGATCTTCTCTTTGTAATCATCGTATACCTCTTCATTTTTAAATCTGTTAAAGAACATAAACAAGGACATTTTTTTTATAGAAGATGCTTCCAGCCAGAATGTTAGTATTATAAACACATTATAAAGAAAGTTCGGGCATAGGTACCTAACTTTTCATTTGCCTACAGCATCATACATTTATTTCCATCAATCACACGCGTGAAATCCTTAGATAAAATTTTGAAAGAATGTCTTAGAATAGTTATACCTATATGCCTAAGCAACTGCACATAATAGAGTAGGTACTAAAACTTTGTATAAACTACTATTTTATTATTGAAAGGATTTCTTAGAAACATGACTAGGTACCTAAGTAATAAATGAATTCGACCAGTGAAGATGCAGGGTGTCGCATTGAAAGGGCTAAAGTTATAGAAGAATGGAAAGTGACAAACACGGACGTGAGTGAATATCCCTATATCCCTTTTAGCTTAGCTTTTGTCACCTGTTCATAAGCTGCCACTGCTTCATAGTAGCTTCATCGTTGAGTCTCTTCTCTTCGTCCCGCAAGAATTGTTTACGTAACTCTATACGTTCTTGACGGAATTTCTCCTCTTTGGCTCGCTGAGCATCACGACGAGCTTCGTCTCTGTAGAGTATTACATAGTAACATACATTAAGGACTTCTGCATTATCTCCTGATACACCTATGTTTCAATGGTTACCAGAAATCGATATATCTATCTATCATTACGCCTTTTATCCCAAGAGGGGTAGGTAGAGACAATCGAATGGAATTTGCTACAATCCTGACATACCTCTTTCTATAGGTTACTATAGGTATTATAATACTCATCTTGATACAAAAAAGGGGCCTTGACTAATTAAATAAAACCTTTTGTGAACAGCAAATATTCAGCTCCAAAAAAACACATTTTATGGTGAAATGTACGAAAATTTCGTACATTTTTAAAGAAGCTAAAATGTGAGTACATACTTTTCCTCTTTCTCTTGGATGGCTTTGTCTAGTATGGCTTGATCTTTAGCTTCGCGCGCCGCGTCGCCGCTCTGTAGCTTCTTACTTATGGCTTCTAAAACTCTCAACCTCTCTTCTTTTATCTAAAATAATATGGAACAATATCAAGACTAGGCTGGACTGGCTGGACACCAACTCGGCCGGGGAAACCATTCTGCCAAAATTGTCAGGGTTGGATAATAGAATTTACGTCATCAGGCCGTGTGTTTTGCTAATTTAATTTTATGGACACAAGTCGCACAAGTAATTTATGAAACGCATTGATTCCTGAAACCCAAAAGCTGATTCTATCAATCTTTGCGATCCTAAAATACAACAACAACAACAACAACACACCTTCACGGCCTTTATACATTGCGGTGTGGCCAGAGACAGCAGTAATAGTGTCCACCTTTTGCCAGTTGTCCATATTGAACTGAACAGGTGGCAAGCCTGTTGCTGCACTTAATGGACCCAGATGTGTCGCGTCACCAGAAGTAAATATCTGTTGAAGTGCGAACGTGCCCTCCGTAGCACAATGGGTCGATTAAAGCGGTACCTATTGAACTCCCTGTACTAAAATAATTGTCATGTTTAAAAAAATTAAAACATATTTAACATTAAATGATACACGTGGTTATAGCCGCGGCAGGAGAGCGGTTCAATCCAGTGTAGTGCTTCCTCAAATAGATATCTGTCCTATTATGAACTCATTTAGGAATGTAACTCAGTACATCGACCTTTAGACTCACTTGTGTGCCATTATCCATCTGTCAGAGGGTTTCTATCATAATGAAATATAGCATAGCCACGGCACACTCACTGATGATGATAGATAACCTATTGTTAACAACCATTCATCCCGGGTTCCTCATATACATATGTTCACGACTGTATCTTAAGCACGTAGCCAGGATCCAATGATACAGGATATGACAAGTTATTTTTTTAGTTAGAGCACAATGATTACCAACGTATAATTTTTCCGAAATAATTAAGTACATAACCTACCCATTTTCCATTCGGGGGGTTTTAATCATTTCCGCTGTTACGGTCTGAATATTTTTAATTAAGTACCTATGTTATATTATTACATCATGAAAATGATGTAATAATATAACATGATTTAATATTTCCATCGACCAAAATACCTATTTTTTATAATGGTCAATTATATTATAATTATTATTTTCTCTAATGACATCGATCCTGATGCGGCCACATCATCACACATTCTACGTAAAGACCGCATTTCCACTGTATTTATCTTACTTTCATGCTTCTTATTCTATACCTATTCTAACATTTAAATATTCTATATGTAATGACTCGACTATAGTCGTATAAAGAAGTAGGTAAAAATTGATTGTATAGTTTGAAAAGAACGAAACAAAGTGATAATCGATAATTCATTATTAATCCAGAACGGTGGGACCAGTACCAACTGTCAGTAGTTCATGTGCACTGTCTACCCCACTTCACTATACATATTTTATTACACAATCATCTCCTGTCACGCCCTATTGAATTACAGCCTATTATAGCTAACACGCAGAGGGCAAAAGGACTATGCTGGCAAACTGGCAATATCACAGATCGACAATAAAAAATAATCCTATAGTATTCCAGTCCGGTTTCGCCAGGTTTTTTACAGTCATACACTGGAAAATAAATCGACATAATATGCTGTACTGCCAAATTTAAATATTTATTACATGCATATTTATTACTCAGCTATTAAATTGATACGCTACATAATCTACTCCTTCTTTGTAGATAATTCATAATTCTATTTTCTTTATGATTTTGTTATCAAACGAATTAGACCATGTATTTGTAGCCATATACAGAGCGCGCTGGCCACAAAATTTTCCCCCGTCTTTAATGACCATAAATCGGTTCAGTAGTTCTCGAGATAAGTGCATTTATACAGATAGACTTATTATTTTTAAACTTTGTAGTGATAACTGTCGCAGTGAATATATTTAAGATAAGAAAAAATAGAATAAGAGCCAATTGTCGCGTAGTTACAGTAAAATTTCCATTCCATTACTATAAGATAATGTGATAATCCTAGATATAGCATTAAACTTACCGACTTCTCAGTTTCCTTACGCTTCTGGTTGATTCTGTTTCTGGAGTTGACTAGAACATCTATGAGCTGGTCGTCCATACGGTCTCGTGCCTGCTGCTCCGCGCGACGTTTCTCCAACTCCTGCTTAGAACGCTCCATGTCCCTCCAGATGCGCTGCTTTTCTGCCTCTTTCTGATGGAATAAAATAACCTCAGGGTCTGTTCTGTAAAAGAATCATCGTAGCTTACAAGGGACATGGCCATTTTTAAAACGATGATTTGATCAATCAAACTAGTCTTTGTGTTTCTTGTTTTTGTGATTTTTCACACGCACCCGACGTATCCTCAATTCGTATGATACGGTTTAGTTTCCTTACAGACTAACAATTTAAGCCACACCTGTTATACTTAAATAAAAAAAAGAGCTAGTGCTAGAGTAGTAACTTCATCATACAAAGAAAGGTGGCGTGCCAATCGCTGTGTCAATGCTATGTAATGACCAAAGTTCATTTCTTTCTGTATCGGTAAGGTTTCATGCTGATATGAAACTTTCTTGATAACGCGTTATAAGAAGAATCTTTCATCTCGACTTATTTACACAAGAAACAAAGATTTTTATTAAGGTAATGAGCTAAAGTAATAGTGAGAAGTACAACGTTCCCATTGATAGTAGGATACAAGAATGTAAGAGTTATAGATAGCAAGGTACCTCACGAGATACTGCGTGTGCGGTGTGGGCAATTATTTAGGTAACAAACTAAGTACTTCATTTAATGAAATGGATCACGCACACTGCACTGCAGCAATGAACGGACCAGTATTTGTTCGGGATTATATGGACCGCTTGCAAAAAGTAAGTAAGGTTCCAAAATGTCTACTAGTGAGTAACATATTATAAATAATAAACATGTATGAAAGTCACGGTTTGATCTGGAATATAAGTGCAATAAGTACTAAGGCAAGTGGAACACCGTATTACATCAGTGTAAGGACAATTTATTATTTTGGTGATTAATTTTAAAATTTACGGACTTCAATTAATAAGATCAAACAATAAGTAGGTACTTAAACTTAAAGGGCAGGTAAAATGCAAAACAAACTTTAAAAGTACACAGAAAAAAATTAAATAAGCACAGTTTTCGCTACTAAAAAAAGAAAGAAAAAATAATTATTCATAAAACTGTGGTTCCCTTAGAAAAAAATAAAAAAATGTTTTATTTAGTCAAGACTAGCTGTGCCTTGCGGTAGCACCCACGTTAATGGTTACTGCTCTGCTCGTTTGGGTCGTAGCGTGATATTAGTTCTATATACATGCATTATAACCTTCCTATATAATGCCAAAATATTTTTTTAAATCCGACTGGTGGTTCTAGACAAATTAGCGCATTCAAACAATCAAACTCTACATCTTTATTATTAGAATAGATATAAGCGCCGATGATAGACATACATGAAAATTTAACCAGAGTTTATTGCTATTTTTAACCGACTTCGAAAAAAAAAAGGAGAAGGTTCTCAATTCGGACCGTATTTTTTTTTTTTTTTGTATGTATGTACATCGATTACTCCGCCAGTTGTGAACCGATTTTGATGGTTTCTTTTTTAATCGACAGATAATTCTTCCGGATTGGTCCCATTTTTATCTCATAAAAATTGGTTCTTTAGTTTTTCAGAAATTTTGAAAAAACTGACCTTATAAGTCAATTTTTCGTAATATCTCGATGAAATGTACCGATTTTGAGGACTTATTTTTTTAAGGATATAATAATTTCTTGACATTATCTCACAGTCATATGACGAAAATCGGTTCAGTAATTTTTCAGAAATTTAGTAATTTGTCTCTGTTTACTGCTGAAAATTATATCAGAGAAAGCCTTAGCAACTGTTGCTATTGACACGAAGTTGTCAATTTTTGTATCGACGGTGGTCTAGCGGCTAAAGGTATGGAATGCAGCGCAGGATGCACATTGCTCGAGGTTAAAATCCCATCCACCGCAGTATTTTTTTTAATTTTCCATCATTTTTTTTTAGTTGCGTTATTATTTATTTCTCAGGGCAACAAAATCACTTAAAAGGGAAAAATAAACCTTTTAAAAAAAAGTGTACCGACTTCAAAAATTTGCACTGAAAAGTAAGAAATAATAAAAATTTCGTCGTAGAATTTGAAGACGGTTGGTGCCAAATTAGAAATAATTTAGTACCCAAATTCACTAATCTAGATAATTCATTAGGAACCTACGATCATCAGTACAAACACAGATAATATTGAACAGATCTTTATGTCCTTAGATGTTTACTTAATTTTGTATCCTAATTTGGCACCAACCGTCTTCAAATTCTACGACGAAATTTTTATTATTTCTTACTTTTCAGTGCAAATTTTTGAAGTCGGTACACTTTTTTTTAAAAGGCTTATGGTATATCTCGTTGTAAAATACAGCAAATTTTATAATAATAGAATAAACACACTACCTAATTGAAATGTTAATGAAACGATAACAATGCTAATGGAGTTTTCGTATATTTGTTTAGTAATATGTAATATATTATATATGCATACATAGAAATTAAATTTATTTGTGAAATTGCTCCTCGTGTTTTCAATTACGCTGTAATAATCGTCGGCTCGGTAACTCTGGGAAGGCAAT
Organism: Nemapogon koenigi; assembly: GCA_963924495.1. Classification (NCBI taxonomy): domain Eukaryota; kingdom Metazoa; phylum Arthropoda; class Insecta; order Lepidoptera; family Tineidae; genus Nemapogon; species Nemapogon koenigi. The sequence goes on along the minus strand of OZ004641.1, from coordinate 362,318 downwards.
TCAGTAATTTTATGTTCACTGATTGCAATGATTGCATTCCAAACAATGAATATAATGGAGAATGTGGAATGAAAGATGAAGTTTTCAGTATTAAAGCCATGACTGCAGTGTCCGAATTTGATAGCAGATAATTGAAATAGTTTAATTGAAAACGGTAAGTACTGGGAAATTTGTAAAAAATAACCAATGTATAAAGAATAAGGTTTTTTTCAAAATTACTGAAAAATACCATTTAAAAAAAATGATTTAGTAAAAAAAATTGCTTTGCCGGTTTTTATTATTTGTGCATTATATATATACTAGTTAGACGTTTGTATGTATTGCCATTATTAGGATCGAGCAAAAAACGCCGAAAAAAACACATTTTTTGTATTGGGACCCCCTTTAATTTTTAACTTTATTTTATTTTCATTATTTGTTGTTACAGCGGCCATAGTAATACACACTCGGTGAACATTTCAAGTGTCTAACTATTACGGTTCAAAAGATACAGCTCTGTGACAGACGGATGACGGACAGACAGCGGAGCCTTAGTAATAGGTTTCCTATGGCATCCTTTGGGTACGGAACCCTAAAAATGATTATGTCACTTTGTCGTCCGTCGGCAAAACTTTAAAAAAAATTTATATAAAGTCATTGAAAACAAAAATTAGCTTTTTTTTAATCTTTGAAATATAAATTTAAATACCGAATTGAGTCGGAGTGAAAATCGTTTGCCTCTGCCTACCCCTTCAAGGATATTGCGTGATACTCTCTGCTCATCCTTATAGAACACCCACGTGAATATAAACGAAGGTATTGGAAGCATGCCAATGAACTTGCAAGAAAAGGCATTCGAATTGCATAACTCTAACTAAGGTAACTAACTATACAGCACAATGTATATCGTAAATTCTCAATGTAATACAAGGTTAACAAGGTAAATGTACGCACCATTACGGCATATATAGTTTGTGGGGTAACAATGTCCACTTTCAGCAAGAACAAATTATTGCCTAAAAAGGTTTACATGGCAGTAGCGAAGTATTACTCACAATTACTACATAATAATTGTTTTATAATATTAGTGGGATTATAAAATGTATATTTGTTACTCAATCACGCCAGAACGGCTGAACGGATCTGGATTATAGTCTAGAATAGCACATAGGCTACTTTTTATAACGGAAAAATGTATGGTTCCCGTGCGATAGATTAGTTTTTGTTTTTCACGGGATCGACATGATTTTTTGCTTAGTGGTAGTTTAGGGGTCAGAGAATGACATATACTACTTTTTATACCGCGAAAGCGGGCGGGGGAGGGGTAAATTACAGCTACGGGATTATTTCTTTTTGGATATATTTCCACGCGGGTGAAACAGCGGACAGAGGCTTGTATTATTATAAACCGATAACACGGTTTCGGGAGCTGTAGGCAAAGTAAAGAAAAAAGGTATACAAGATGAGCGTTTATGTTAATTTCTGAAAAGAGAAGATCAGTTGTTCAGGAAAATAGAAAGTAAGGTAATGTGTTTAATTTTTAACCGACTTCAAAAAAAGGAGGAGGTTCTCAATTCAACTGTATTTATTTTTATGTTTGTTACCTCAGAACTTTCGACTGGGTGAACCGATTTTGATGTATCTTTTTTTTATTTGAAAGCTGGTGCTTCCCGTGTGGTCCCAGTGGTTCAGTAGTTTTGAATAAAAACTGATTTCTAAGTCAATTTTTGTCATAACTCGATGAAATGCCAAGCCGATTTCGATTATTTATATTTTGTAATGATACTTGTAGTCAATTAAAAGGGAAAAATATATTAACTTTAAAAAATAAGTGTACCGACTTAATTTGCACTGAAAGTAAGAAATAATAAATATTTCGTCGTAGAATTTGAAGACGGTTGGTGCCAAATTAGAAACAACTTAGTTCCCAAATTCACTAATCTAGACAATTTATTAGGAACCTACGATCATCAGTACAAACATAGATAATATTGAACAGATCTTTATCTTCTTAGATGTTTACTTAATTTTGTATCCTAATTTGGCACCAACCGTCTTCAAATTCTACGACGAAATATTAATTATTGACAATAAATGTTGTATTTTTAATGTTATTTATAATAATTGTTTTTTAAATAAAGCTTCCTCGAAAATAGATATTTCCCCGTTACTGAGTTCTCGCAGCGAACCGACCCCACCGCAGACATAGAATAAAGAAACCTTTCAGTAAACCGGCGAATTAAACGTTTGTCGCGAGCCGAGACCGGTCAGTTGTAGAACATGGATAAAGAAGTGAACAAAGTGTCGGACCATAAATTCGTATTAGTAAAACATAATGTTATTAAATTTGCTTATATGCACTTGGCCGCTCTATATGGCCTGTATTTATGTTTCACGTCTGCTAAATGGGCAACAATAATATGGGCTTTTATCCTGCTGGAATGTGCCAAGCTGGGGATCACTGCTGGAGCTCACAGACTCTGGTGCCACAAGGCGTACAAAGCTAAGATGCCGCTCCAGATTATACTGATCATCTTTAACAGCATCGCGTACATGAACACCGCTTTCTACTGGGTGAGAGACCACCGCGTGCATCACAAATACACCGACACTGATGCCGACCCCCACAACTCTAATCGCGGCCTTTTCTTCTCCCAAATCGGATGGCTGTTCGTCAGGAAGCATCCCGACGTCTTGGAAAAAGGCAAAACCGTATATATGGAGGACATTTACAACAACCGGCTGGTGATGTTTCAGAGGAAATATGCCGTGCCTTTCATAGGGCTGTGGGCGTACGTGATCCCCACAGTTGTGCCCATGTATTTCTGGAACGAGTCATTCAACAACTCCTTCCATATCGCGACGATGCTGCGTCACGTCCTCACAGTAAACCTCATATTCCTGGTGAACAGTGTTGGACATTACTGGGGAATGAGACCGTTCGACAAGAATATTAAGGCCGTCGAAAATACCGTCGTGTCAATACTGACTACGGGAGAATGTTTCCATAATTATCATCACGTATTCCCCTACGATTACAAGGCGTCAGAACTCGGTAATACTAAATTTAACCTGGCCACGATGTTCATAAACTTCTTCGCTTGGGTCGGATGGGCTTATGACCTGAAGATAATACCTGATGAAGTGATCATAGCAAGAACACAGAGAACGGGTGACGTGAAACCGAAAAATCTCTGGGGGTGGGGTGACAAGGATCAGACAGAAGAAGAGACCAAAGGTATCGAGCTGCTGTATCGTGAAAAATCGCACAAAGGTTAAAAATATATCTGTTATATGTTATAAATTGTATCTATCTATCAATTACGTAAATAGATTTAGATTTTACAAATGGATAAAAGTTTTCATTTCATCTGATAAAGCAATATATTTTCATACTTTATTTAGAAGTGTTTTATTTTTAAATAGAGCATAGATCTTGAATTCATCTCTATTTATGCCCTAGTTACTGAGTATATCATGCGTAACCAATGTATATATCCGTTAATCATGTGTTTTATAAATCTACTCTGTTTATATATAGGTACTCCAAATCCGGTCAGCCGAAACTGTGTGCTAAAGTGGCATAATGTATGATACGTTACTCGCTTCTCAATTAACTATTACCTAACCTTAATCACATTAAGGAAATTATTTATATCAGATTGAAATAGACATAGGCAGGTCCTTAACTTACAAATTGTTCTTCAAACTCCTTTATATCTGCCATCTCTTGTTGCGCCTTGATGTTGTCTAACTTCTGTAGCTCTAACTCGTCTTCATATTCCTGCCGAGTTCTGTCAGCTATCTCCTGGACTCTGTGACAAATTATTACTTAGGAATCTAGAATATCATCTTGCTCGGAGAACAAAGTAAGTAGGTACTTGGTGGTACCGCGTGGCAAAAATGCTAAGGACCAATTTTCTTTAAGAATGATGCTTCAGGGCACGTAAATTCAGCGTCCGCACTTCTGAAAATAATCTGAGAGCTCTGTTCTATAGTCATACTAATAGACGCGTGTCAAAAAAGTTATTTATGACAAATTAAATTTTGGGGGAGTGACATATTTTTTCTAGATAAAGATAGACTATCTCTTTGTAAAAATCCCTTGCTTCGTTTTGACATAAAACAAAGACAAACGAACAACTTTCTCTTTTATATTATATTGCAATATAGATAGTCTAAGTGATATATATTCATTCATGGCCTCGCCACAGTGGTTTTCTGTATTATATTCGAACTATGATGTCCAGAGCAATCGCTAGTAAATGAGAAATAATTCATGTCAGTACAAAAAAGCTACTTTGAGTAACCGTAGAGAGAGCAAAAAAGGAGGTGAATAACACAACGTGCAAATTGCACGAGGCATTAGGGTTCCGTCAGTAAGTGAAGTGGGAAGGGGAATGGAAGTGGAACTAATGGAAATAGTTCAGGATCTTGTGACTTAAAACTATTAATATTTAGGAGTTTCAATATTTACTATTGAAGGTCTTTGATCACACACGCTTTATGTTGGTTGAAGGATGCAAAAAATACCGATGGCAGGAGTTCGCCGTCTCCTACTCCTTTTTATAAATTGAGCTGATTGAGAATTAATTGGTGTGTGATTAGTCCGGTCAACTAATGGGTTAAGTAAAGCATACAATGAAAATAAAGAAATACACATGCGCACTGAATAGTTTAAAAGTGTCATGTGTAAAAAACACGATTTTCCGCACCGTCATAACATCTCGCCACGGTTTACCAATTTTGATATAATTTCTTATTATCAAGAGATTTATCCTATGCAGATTTTTATCAAGAAATACAATAACCAGGTACTCTGTTTTAGTGTAGGTACTATTTTTTAGCTTCAGTTTGAAGATTTGTTCTCTATTCTGCAATACAGTATAGAAACAATAATTTTATATACAAAACACATAATCATAGCTTTTATACCTTGCAGTGTGACCAGAGACACAGTAACAGTAGACCACTTTTGGCCAATACAATGAAGTGACAAATCTAGATTACCCAGGTCTATATTTGGTTTAGGGTGTCAAGTGTACCCTAGTTACGACCATGGCTATCACGGTTCCTTCCAAAATGTTTTTAGTGCGAAGATAGATCTTAGTAATCAGTGGCGGATCAATCGTTACATTAGGTTCGGTCAAAGCCCCCCTTATAACGCCGGCACTGTAATTAAGGATCTGTAACATCAATTGACTCACTGATCGAGTATTTCCTTCTGATTCTGCTTGTTAACTTGGAACCGTCGCTTCCTCCTCGTGTTATCCAGTTCGTTCCACGCCCGCGCCTGCTCTATCACGAGATCATCGTCACGCCTCTTCTCGTCAGCAGCCGCGCGACGATTTTCATTTAAAAAGTCTACTTGCACTTCCCTTTCCTTCTGTATGGCTGTCTCTATCACCGCACTGTGGATATTAGATGTGTAACATATTAACACTCGCTATGTGGAATAAATGTGTAATGTAAAGTAAAGAAATTCGAATTTTGGAGGTTCTTCAGATGTAATAATGTGTAAACCCTGACGAAAAAAGAGGGGTAACGTGTCTCCATCCACTTGGTGGAAAGTGGCTATGGACTGGACCTTGGGGAGAAGTAACTATAATAAAGGATTAAGTACCTATTAGATTTTATTTATTTTTAGGGTTCTCGTACTACCTTAGGGTCGTTTACACAGCTGTCTCAAAGTATTCTCTGGCTGTCATTTCTTAACAATAGCTGTAATTTTTTTGTGGCTAAGCCAAACACTACTTAAATTGTCATATGCAAAGTGGACATGTTCAGGAAGGAGTGGCGATTGTCATAGCGCGCCACAAATGCTGAAGTGATGACCACGACCGCTCTGCCAAGAGCGTAACGACTAAAGTAGGCCACACATTGGTCCGGCATCGCACTGAAAATGTGCCATTCCGGCCGCCGGACGATCTAGGCGGACCGTTCGTTACAAGAATTGGACGAGTCTGTGGTCGGTTTTGGTGGACCGTACGGCGATGCGCCGGGGATTGGACGAATGTGTGGCCATCTTAAGAAGAAGAAGTCTTGAGGCTACCTAACGAGTGGCTAGTTCTGTTGAGGTATTTTGAAAGCCTACAGTATGTCAGATTATGGTGGTATAAAGAAACTTTTAATAAAATTTGCTCGCTACTCTACTACTAAGTATTCTGTGTCGCGTTAAATCAATAAGTAGGTAAGTAATACATGAAATACTTACCTACATAAAAATAGGTAAATCGTGTGTTAGTGATCTTTGTGGTCGGACCGCATAATGCGTTTAGTAAATTAGCATATAATCGTATTGTAACAAATTAATTAGGACATTGCAACGCTGTGATGACCCCCGCACCCTGTCATATACATATTTATATATAGCTAAACCTTGGCCTGAGTGAAGCAAGCCGATGTGGGTAATAAAACATATCTAAATTCTGGATGCATTATGCATTTACCTAATCTGATGATTTATCTAATGATATAATATAGGTAGGTAATTAAAATAGGTCTAGGTTCTACGAAAGGAAACGAAATCACAGAAAAGTTTACGCTACTGAATGCAGTGACGCGTTCGTGGTCGATTGGATCTTCTTATTGGTCGTAGTACTCTTGGCAGAGCAGTCGTGGTCAATCATGGCGGTTCACAGCGCGACGCACAACAAGCTTTCCTTACTCGTAGATGTCATGTCTCTCTCGCCGAGGCTTTTCTTTCATTCAAGGAAGTGTTGGTCAGTGTTTTTATTTGGTCGTTCCAGCGCAAAGGGGAACATCCTCACGATCTGCCGCCACCAACTCTGCCATGCACAACTAGTTTGTCTACTCGTAACGTCGAGTAACATGTCCAAATAATCCTAGATTGAACGACAGCCGACTTCTTGGAGGATGGAAATATTTGTGCATTGCTGAGTCCAAGATTTGCCATTTTTCTCTAATACCACATTTCCAGTGCGTCGATTCTCTGTCGTTCCCTTTCATTTAATGTCCACGTTTCTGCTCCGTATAGGTGGAGAGTGCCAAGTACTGGCATGTTGGCTGTATGAAAGCTGGTGCGATAATATGATAAATAAGTACAAACAAGGCAAGAGATGTCAGGATCGGAGCAAATCACATTCTACTGACTCTGTCTACCCCTCATGAAATATTCTGCTTTTACCTTTACCATAACCGGCCCCAGGGTAGGTACCAAGCGGAAGAGATTCTATGTACATACTTACCTATCTATCATTTACAATATACCTTCACGCCTGTTTCCCAAAAGGGTAGGCAGAGAGTATGGAACGCCACTTCTCTCGATCTTTGCATACTTGCTTCATCTACATCCATACATCGTTTCATAATTATCTATCATCACGCCTTTTACCCCAAAAGAGGGGTACAATCGAATACCATTTGTTACGACTTCTTTCACATTCTCTTCACATCTTCGTTTACATTCATCGTACCTTTCATACATTGTATACTTGGCGATTATTGTGTACTTTTAACATTGCTTTCAATACATTTTTGTATATTCGTCAATAAACACCTAGGTCTTCCTCATTTAGCTTATGACATTTTTGAAACTAGTTTATATTTCCTTCATAGATAAATTCCTTAACCTTAGCAGAAGTTTGGGAGCATCCTTATTCTTGAACATGGTGTCCCGCGCACTGAACATGAGTCTCTTCTGTTCGTCCTGTTGCCGCTTGACGTACTTCTTGTAGAAGTTACTATTGACCGCCTCGGCCGCCTCTATGCGTGCGCGCCGGATCTCCTCGTTGCGCTTGTTCACATTCTATAATAGGGGATTAAAGTACCCTTTACACTATGCAATCTACAAAACCAAAACATAATGTAGGTAAGCACAATCGCACCCTAACTACCGTGCTTTATCAGGCAGCAATCGGCAGCATGCGATTAATTGCATTAGACGAAGCATGAGACAAATTGAACATTGGGCACAAAGTACTTTTTACAGTAAGTATGCAATCTACAAATCAATCTAAATTGCACATTGTAGGTAAACATAACTTAAGTGTACTTTTTTGACTTGTCTTCTAAACAAATGCATGTCTTTTTAATGTAAAATAAAAAAAATAAAAAAATATTATTAATTAGTTCTGCAAATGTAAAATACAATATATATAAAAAAACAACTTATTTAAAAAGACATAAGACAAATAAAAAACACTTTACAATCATTTTACGGGCAGCATGCGATAAATTGCATAGTGTAAAGGGCCCTTACAGGGTCATTGGTCGCCCAGTGAGTACAATCTTAGATCCCTCAAGTGAATCTCTCTCTATTGAGCGAGTGTCTGTAGTAAGTAAGTGGCCAACGACTTGGTGCAACAAAGTAATTCCTGTTCCCCTCCTCTTGGACCATATAATGTGAGGTGTTTTTTTTTACGTTTTTCAGACAGGCCTAGACCCTAGATAGCGTAAATTAATTTAACGTCAAGTAAAAAGAGCGCTGTGGTCGACCTGCGCAGTGGACGATTTGTCAGATTATTTAGTGAGAGTAAGTAGGTATACGGTAGTGAACTTGTTTCAAATAAATCTGTATGCTGTCTGTATCATTCAGTGTTGCCAGAATGTTACTTTTGTAACATTTTACGTTACTTTTGATCCTCTCACGTTACCTGCATGTTACACGACATCAAATGTTAGTTTTACGTTACTTTTAGGACTTAAAAAAATATTCAAAAATATTTCCATTGCAGCAAACAAAAAATAATCTGTGGTTTTACACGAACTTCGATACGAAGACAAAACAAAGTTTTATATAAATTGACAGCAAATAGGTTCAACAGTTAATTATTATTCGAGCAATGAAGCCTAACCAATGGAAAAGTAGACTTTTTTTTTGTGTAATAAAGTGCCATATTACAGTATAGAGCAAAGATATTAGAGTCGTTTTCTACCGAAAATAAGATAATGTTACTTTTGTCGGGAAAATGTTACTTTTTGAGCTGTCTCATGTTACATTTGACCGTCGGCCACTGGCAACACTGGTATCATTGTATAAAAATAAATAAGTTCACCAGAAATCGTCCACTGCGCAGGTCGACCCCTAAACACTGACAAATCTGAGCCCCAGCGCTCTTCTCTTTTACGTGACACGACCTAATATAGATATAGCATTACCTAACTGAAGACTTAGGTAGGGCTTTTACAATCAATATTGTACTAGCTACCAAGGTTTCCTTCTTTATGATTTTACAGATCCCCAGACCCAGATAGCAGGTGGCGAGGATATAGCTGATTGAAAACTATCAAACTCTAATCAACACATAAGACCGCGGTCATTATTTGATTATATAAAGAGTCAAGAAACATGCGTGTCCCCTAGGAAGTGGCCAGTTATGTAACGACAGGATATACTATAATAGTAAGAAGACAGCACGGACACCATCCGGCGCAAATGGATCATTTTAAATCATGAGGTCATCTTGTTGAACCACTTTTAAGCTGTATTCATGAATGAATAGGACCATCACTATTTCAGTCATGGAACTAATAAGATCTCGTACTATATGTACGTACGTATTTATATATCTACCAAATCATATTCTATCTCATAGGAGAGGCACCTATTCAGTCTAACTCAAAGAGTACTCTTGTCTAACTTCTGAGAGGGGTCATACCACACCATAGTCCTAGACACACCCCGCAAATAAGCAAACCCTGCGCAGATTCTTCATTTTAGCAGAGAGAGCAAGGAAGAAGGGTGTCATTCGGTCCCACAGGTTTAGAAATTTCGGGATAATGTCAGAAATTCGGCATCTTGATGGCTGGCTACTCGACTGTGGTCACTTCGTTTAGAATAGTCGTGCGGGCGTAGAGCGCCAGCATACTACATCTATGGTCAAGACCCTACCACTGACTACCTACCCTTCGTGAGTGTAGCCGTACATATCAGTTAGTTCGTTTTTCCACGAGCCACCGCACGACACGATTTGTCGTGACAACACACAACTCACGACACGACGGTGATGGTATGTCGTCCGTACGTTTTCCCACGAGACACGATTCCAACGACGACACCGCAGTATACGTGAGAGAGTTTACTGTCGTGTCGTGCGGTGCGTAGCGGACAAGCGGCTATAGATCTTGTACTGTCGCCATATCGTCACCGCAAAAAACCGAACGATTTTGTCGTGCTATGCGGTGTCGTTCCGTGAGAAAACGTCCATAGTAAATATATGGCGCTCTGAATCGTCACTGCATAAAATCGTGTCGTGTCGTGCGTTGTGGAAAAACGGTCTTAGGATATTAAATACCGTACCGCTGTTATATAGTGCAATGCAAACCAAATAAGTTGAGCCATATTAAGCGCTAGAGAGAAGAGAACACTCATACAAATAGGTAATATGGAGTACATAATCTATTAAATACCCCACCCACATGAGATACTTTTCGATTCAACTTATTTGGCGCGATCACAGAACTTTTATAAAAGATCTGTGGGCGCGATTATATACCTACTTAGGTAGGTACTAAGCTAAGACAAGTGTAAACTCCAAACCTCTACAGAATTCGGCCAGTCCTTGCACATCTCTTTGCTGCTATCGTCCAAATGTTTCAAATAAGCTCTCCTTCGGACCACGTCTTCATCTTCGCGGTCAGATTGTGTCCAGCGTTTTATTCGTGCCAATTCGGCCTTGCTCATGGCGATTGGCATTTTTATAGTTTAGCTAACTGGGAAAATAATGATTGGTTATGTATTTATCTTCTGAGAGTGGGAGAAACTAGTATATAATTTAATAGTTGTATTCTTACTTTGTTTGTTTATATAAATAATACTTTGAGCAAGTTAGACAAATAAAGACAATATTTTTCGGTTGCTATGGAAATTAATAGTTTTAAAATAAATAACAATAAAATATTGTTTATTTTAAATGCATATCGTAAAATATTTTCTTTAATATCTAAATTTGTAAAAAAATACTGAGAAATAATTTATTTATTAGTTTTTATTCGTATAGTCTGCGTGTAACGGAACGCACGGCATATCTAGCAAAAGTCCAAATATTGTTTGCTGTCAGCTGTCATCAATCGACGAAGTTTACATTCCGCCACGTTGGAAGTGTCGAGTTGGTGTTTTTAATGAGAATATTTTAGCTGAATTTGTTCTGAAAGTGTACGTATTTATATTTATTATTAACTATTAGTTACTTATAGTTTTTATATAAACCATTTCTAGGCTGTGCTACATTTAATTTCAACGTTTAAACAGAAAACTTGAAGCGGTATAGTTGTTCATCAATTTACAAGTTACTGACTTATTCTTAGAAAGATCTTATAACTTTCCACATTTATTAATATGTCCTCAAACCCTCGTCATATTTTTCAATAGATTTTTCTAATAAAGATACTATTTCTATAGTTAAAACCGCGCCGAATGATTACACAGTATATTTGTGCCCATCTCTTATCTGATCATAGTAAACATACAAAATTAGGGCACTCATTGTCAAACTGCATGTAGGCTCAATTAAGTTTAATGTACCCTGTGTAGAGACAACTATAACTATTTACATGTAAGTACATTTGTTTACATTTATTGATTTCTGTATTGTTATTATTATATAATACAGCCAGACATATCAGTGTCACTGACATTCTGACCTGTAAGTAAGAAAACTTATCTAAAAGGTGAGTAAAATTAAAGATTGTTTATATTTTTTAATCTGTATCAGACTTTACCTAGACCAAAACACAATTAGGTATCTTAAGGACCCTTGGCTCTCAGTCATCTTGTATCTGTCAAAATGCTCGTATCGAAAACAACGGCTCTTTAGAACCCATGAATAATAAAAATATGGCTGAATCCAATTTCAAATAATAACAATCCTTTTGGGGTGAGGAGATTTTGTATAAATAAACTCACGTTTCCAGGATTAACTTAGATTTACCATATTTTTGACAGATACAAGATGACCTTGACCACCGCCCCATAAAAAGAATATACAGTTCCAATCAATCAACATATTTACTGTTTTTGTAGACTGGTCTGGTGGGGAAAGCTTGACAGGTAATGTGTATAAAGAATAGTGTAGTTAGGTTAATGCACAGAGAAGACTAGGCCTTACACCTGTATCCCAAAGGGGTAAGCAGAGATTATGCAGCAACACATACTTCAATTATAGTTATTGGTTAAAAAGTACGTACATATATTATAAAGATAGATTTTTTATTCCACCTCAAACCACTATAACAGAATATAAGTAACCTATAACGTAACAACAACCTGAATTCTCAGTTCTAATTGAAAACATTTCAGTCAGCACAATGAAGCTGAAAGAAGTCAGGAAGGCGGTGGTGGCATGCTGGTCCCCGCAGCAGGTGGTGTTAGCAGCCGGGGCGGGTGCTCAGCAGCTGGATGCAGCTCTCAGTGGGACGTCAGCACTGGAGCTGTACTCTGTTCCTTTCAGTGAGTCGGGGAATGATCTGAAGCTATCTGCCTCTACACCAACACAACACAGGTGACACATTATTTATATATTATACTAGGCAGTCTTCATCTTATTGTTCATCATATAGCACAGACATATTATAGTCCCATGCCCAATCCCATTCTTAGCTATATATATATATATTTATTCTTCACGGGTTGCCTTACAGCTCCTGGGAACCATTGCTGGCCCCAGGGTACCCAGTGGAAGACAAAGTCTTCCTCATTTAGCCAATGATTTTTTGAGGCTATACCTAATGAGTGGCGAGCTCTGTTGAGGTATATAGATGGATTTAGCCTCTTCTTTGTATTATTAAATGTACAATCTTTGAAACCCTATTTAATCACAGCTATGACAGACTAATCACAACTATCGCGGGCGGGATTAAACCGGATTACCCATCATGTCACAACGGAACTCGTGCATCGGTCACCATGACATGACATAGAATCTGACAAGCACACTTGGCATTATCCCACTTAGATATTGGTATTGACAGACACTTCAATATTATTTATTTGTTTATCTACTCTTATATTGTAAAGTCTCTATTACAAAATCGAATTATACTTCATAATGATATGTTTTATATACACACGTCTGTAATTATGTCAAACTTCGATACTGACTGTAATGTTTTGTTTTTTTAAAATGCAGAAAGGGCAGAAGATTTGTCTTATACAGCCATATTAAACTCTATGAAAATATCGACACGCGCATGTTCGCGAGTAACTTGACAGTAAACGCGCATAGGCAGTAGGTAGGTAACCGCGGTTTGCCGCAAATTTCTCGATTAAGAAAAATATCTTGGTTCAATTTGTTTTGTACTATTGCATGGGATTAGATAAAGTAGTGTATGAATGGGCACATAACTTGGAATTAAAACAAATTCCACTTGTTTTTAAATACATACCTCTATTATGATCCGGTATCATAAACTACTAATATTTTATCTATCTGTTAATTGCACAATTTTTTTGTATATATGATTTCACCATCACTGAGATAGTTTCGATAGATGGATTGACATTTTCGTCTACTCAGATTTCAGAACCTGGCATGGTCAGGTGCGGGAGTGCTGGTGGGAGGTTGTGACTCTGGGTTGCTACAGTTCTACAGTGCTGACAAGTTGATGAACAACTCTGAGGCCTTGTTGGGGACCAGCAATAAGCATAATGGTATGTCACTATGCATTAACTATTAACATAACTGCCTTACTGATAAACATTGTATAAAGCTATACAATGTTAGCTAATCTGTCATTCAATATTATAGATAGAGGGACATAAAACATTGTATAATTTTATATAAGTTTGATTCTAAGACGATTCTATTATAAATATTTATAAAGCAAGAGTGTTGGTTTGTTGGTAAGTGAACTCGAAAACTACTGGAGCAATTTGGAAATTGCTGTTATGAACATAGGAATAATAATATTTGCAACTAAAACTAGAGAACAATGTTGATTCCAAGTTTCCATGTTTATTCTCGTGCTGTTAATCAGTCATCATTGATTGTGATATTGATGCAAATATTTGCTTTGATCTGATGCGATTAATGAAGAAAAGAAGAAGAATTGCGAATGTTAGCGTCTTTCCTAACTACCCTTGTGATAAATGTTTATAATTTTATTTAATAAATTTAAATTTGGCCTGGGCCACAATTTCATAAACAAAATTGTTAGACCTCTTCTTATTCCAGGCAGCGTATCGGCGCTGGACGTGAACCCTTACCAACGTAACTTGGTGGCGTCGGGAGCGACAGAGAGCGAGATCTTCATCTGGGACCTACATAACACCGCACAACCCATGTCGCCGGGTGCGCGAGCTGCTCCGTATGAGCCCGTGCAGGCTGTGAGGTGGAATAAGCAGGTATACTCTCATTTTTAAATACATATAAGAACTACAGTACGAACCCAGTCCTGTAATGGGTTTTTACTATATGTAGATATTCTGACAAACCATCTAGTGAATCCATAAAAGTTACAATACCAAATCAAAAATCCAAATTTTGTAAATGAAGAGTATACAGTAGGACCTAATATTTAATTAAAATAAGTGTTTAATTTCAGGTGCAACATATACTAGGATCAACATTCACCAATCGCTGCGTGGTCTGGGACCTCAGGAAAAATGAACCTATTATGAAGTTAAGGTGTGTTTTATGTACATTATTTGTTATATAAATCCTATGATATTTTAATGTGTTAATTAACCATATATTTTTAATGATTATAGCGATTCACAAACGCGCACCAGATGGAGGTCGCTGGCCTGGCACCCTAATGTGGCCACGCAGGTTGTGATCGCGTCTGAAGATGATCAGGTGCCTGTTATACAGCTCTGGGATCTCAGGTTTGTGTCTTCTTTTGTGCTGCGAACTATAATATTTAAAATGGCGTAATTATTTGTTGAATTTATTGTTATTTTAATAACGTAAAATATTCTAAATAATTGGCAGTTTAGTTGCAGTTACTTATCTACACATTTCAACTGTCCATTTTTGTAATGTCGTTCGCTATATACATTTTATAATCGAACCACATTTAGATATTTCTTCTGTCCATTGTAGATTGGCGGCGTCGCCCCTAACGACACTAGAAGGGCACAGTAAGGGCGTGCTGTCGTTGTCATGGAGCGACGCGGACCCGGACCTGCTGCTGTCTGGCGGTAAGGACGGTCGAGTTCTCTGTTGGAACCCTAACAATACTAAGGCGGTGAGTACTGTGCACTACACTTACTATTTATACTACCGGCTCACTATGTTTGTAGTAAAAACACACATTTTGCTTTCCTTTATAATTTTCTAAATATTTTGAAAACATAAAAAAAATATTTAAAGATTTATCATATTATGATAATTACTAAGCGAACAAACCCTTATAGGATCACACTTTTGTCTGTCTGTCACACATTTTAGTGTCGCGACCCGCTAAGCAGCAAAAAATTTAGTCAATACATTGCAATATCCCCACCCCCTCACCATAATATTTTCGGACAGATAAACCTCCTTCATACTTAAACGCCACCCCAAGGTTATGAAAAAATGATATATACTATCTTATCTCCCATATATTCAGGGAGGCGAGCTTCTATGGGAGTGTAGTTCCGGTAGCGAGTGGGTGTACCAAGTGGCGTGGTGCCCGCGGAACCCGGACTTGTTCTCTGTGACCTCGTTTGACGCTCATCTCGCGGTACACTCGCTGCTCGGCGGATCTAACAACGATACTGTGAGTATATTACACGCTCTAACGGCTGGACGGTTTTAGGTTCTGCGACATATTATGTTATGAATTAATACATCGATTCGATCGGGGAAACCTGGGCGGGGAAAACGAGTTTATATCTTTAGCCAATATAGCGTATTGTAACCTTGATTTTTTGAAATATTCCGTTTTACGCATGAAGTACACAAAGGAAGCAGTTTTTCTGGTATCGACCCGCCAGCATCACCCTGCCAGCGCGTATAATGTTTGTGAATTTAAGGCCAATTTTGATTTATGGAAACGTACTATTGCGCTTTGCTTATGTGTCGTAAATAAGACGCTTTTCCATCTAAATATACCTCAACAAAACTGGCCACTCGTTAGGTATAACCTCACAAATATCATCGGCTAAATGAAGGGAGACTTGGTCTTCCGCTGGGTACCCTGGGACCGTAACACTGTTTCGGGAGCTGAAGGGAATTCGTGAAGAAAAGAGTCGTAAATAAAAAACACAATGGTAATATTTTTATACCAGAACAAAATTAATAACAAAAAAATGGTACAAGATAATAATATATGTCTCGTTACCCATTCGTCAGATTGGTATGGTAGTTGGTACTGGAAAAGATAAAAGACTTCACAGACGCTATACACGCTGGCGATCTGAAAGCAGTCAACTTGCTTACTTTGTATTCATGTACGAAGAAAGTTTAATCAATATAAAACCAATGTTTGTTGTCAGTGCGCGCTGTCTGCCAGCAACATCTTGGAGTCGTTCGGCGGCGCGGCCTCGCTGCAGCAGCTACCGGCCGTCACTAGAGCTCCGACACAACCCTCCGCGCCCGCTCCCGGGTTCCCTAAACCTCCCGCCTGGATCAAGAGGCCGGTGCGGGCCAGTTTTGGTGTAAGTATTGACGTTTGTTAAAAAAAGAGTTAAGTAGTCACCAAAGAACTAATAAACATAAAAAATACGATCTGAATTCGAATTTTTTCCGGTTACGCAGTTCCGTTCCATGGTACACCATACCGTACTCATAATTCATTAATTTATACAGGCGAGGACTCTTTGAATAGGGTTTTCAGGGCATTCCAATAACGTGAGTATAGTTTGGCCACGTGATTCGAGATTAGCCATATTTTTGACAGAAATAAAATGGCGGACTTGTATGGGGCTTAAGTTTAAGTGCGCAGTATATATAAGTCTTTTAGTACGTTTATAAAGTTGTATGTTTTTTACAGTTTGGTGGGAAATTGGTGACTTTCGGCAAGACTGCCCCGGAGGCTGGCACACAGAAACTGGTTTACATCAGTCAGGTAATTTTGCTTTACAACATTGGCGCCATCATTGGTGCAAATAGGATTTGTTATAATAATGTGAATACCCGGCGGTCGAGGAATGAGGTTATGCGCCGTATAAAACCGTTATATGTCTTCTGCTGGGTAACCTGGGGCCGGTAACACGGTTCCGAAAAAAGGTCACGAAAATAGACTCCATCTATAGCTGCATGTTATTTACAGGTAGTAAGTTCCCCGGAGCTGGTGGAGAGAGCGGCTGAGTTGGACACAGTACTCGCTGCCACTCGCAGCCAGGACCCAGAGGCTATGCAGCAGTTGGCTGAGTAAGTTTCATGACCAAATGAGCTTTCCTATAGTTGTAATATAATGTTGACACTTCCCCGCTGTCTCGTGGAATGAAAACTATAAACTATATATTTAGAAAAATGAATTAAAAGTTAGTCTTGTTTATCATTTATCCCGCTAACAAGGTTGTTAATATTTTCAGTTTCTGCCTCCGTCACGGCGACGCGAGCACGGAACAGAGTGCGCGCTACTTGTGGTTCTTCTTGAGAGCTAACTTCCTGCCTGACTTTAGACAAGAAGCTCTGAACTTACTGGGTACGTTATAGCATTATGGAAGCTGTTTTATTGCGTATATAGCAAACAGTATGCAAATTACAATCGTACATCAATTTGTTGTGCCTCGTCGCCAATATTGTCATTTATTGTATCAACTCGAAATAAAACTCGATAAACAGATAGGTAAGACCGTGCATGAAATATCATGCAAGAATGAATGCATAATAATGCATCTCTTGCATTTTGCATTTTCAGGTTTCAAACAAGACGAGATACCTTCAAAGTTCAAGCCCTCATTAAGCGGCGACTTTTCGCAGCAGCTCGAGAACAATGTGGACTCTATCACGAGCGGCATAGCTGGACTCAGTCGGGTATATTATTTCATCACATATTTACATGTACAGGACGCGGCAGAGCCCGAGTCTCCACCTAAAGCCCGAAGCATATTTTTCTGCCAAGTGCTGTACTTGCTTCATCATATCAGAAGCTTTGTCAAAAAAAAACATTGATTCAGAAGCAAATAACGTAATTTAAACCTAACATTGGTAGTAACAGCATCGTGTTTGTTCATGTTATTTTGTGATCTGAATTATATAGTATAGAAAATACCTTATCACATCTTTAGGGATTAGGGCACAAACGTTTTTAATATATATTATAAATCTTACTTCCACATTGATACATATAAATACTGATAAGATACTGTTACTTCTTTTTAAGACAGCACAACATTTCACTAATTTATCACCTTTCGTCACTAACCGTGACTAACAGGGCGAGTCTACTGAGACGGATGCCGAGTTGTCAACCGACACGAGCACTGATCTGTCGGTGAGTTTTGTCAATCTGACGTGTTTGTGTCATTCATGTGACGCTTTTGTCTCGGTTATGTTGCGCTTTATATGTCAACTGAATGTTAGAAATCGCATCCGATGGGGTTAAATCCTTTTCGTCATGACAATTTGTTGTTGTATTCGCTTTGCATGGCTTTGTGTCTTGTATTATGTCATGTTGGTATGTGTCTAATTATAATGAATATCAAATTCAGCGATCTATAGACACATTTAACAATGAATTGTTTGATTTTTAGGAAGCACATACACTGATAGAAAGAAAGTTGACGAACTTGGATGCTGTTGCGACGTCGAAGAACGTTGTCATTCCCAATGGAGAAGGTAAATGAATTTGTTTACCTATTGAAACACAACGGGGCTGCAAATATTAATAAAAATTGTTACCAGTGGTGGACCTTCTGGCAATGAGTGAGATTTCTAACTTTTCCGGCAACTTACCTACTTTTCAATGACAATAATGTCTCTAGGAAAATTTTAAAGTTTTAATTAAAGTAAAAACAATACAATTTCGTATTTTTCAAACATTTCTTTTCGATAGCTTTTTTAAATGATCTGCATTGACAGAGATATCGAAGTGATACCATTTTTAATATGGAACTAACTTTATTAAAGTTACTCTGTTTTTAATAATAATTTATATTTATTTATAAATTTCAGATAACACAAGTTTGATATGCCGAGCGATGGTCTGCGGTAACTTGGAAGAAGCCGTAGAGTTGTGTTTGGAGGCGAACAGAACTTCAGATGCACTTATTATCGCATCTCTAGGTAACGTCATTTTTGTTAGTTACATGTAAATATGAATTCATTTCTTAGAGTGGATTTCACGATAGAACTCTCGCGACAAGATGAGAAGTTATATCCACCAAATACATACATGTTAAAAAAAACCAACCTATCCTCAGAGTTATGTGTATTTCTTAGCTTAAATGTAGAAATTACGCCAAGGTGTTTTGATAAGAAGATTTATAATAGATGTGTTTTTTTTTGACTGGCCACTCGTTAGGTATAGCCTCAAAAAATCATTGGCTAAATGAGGAAGACTTTGACTGGAGCCGGCAACGGTTTCTGGGAGCTGTAAGGCAACCTGTGGCGGTTTTTTATTAGTGGACTGTATTATTGAGGTAGCCCGGAGACAGTTCTAGACAGCTATGGAAGTTCTGGGCAGCTGTGGAACAAGGTGTTTCTGTACAGTGGATATGCACTAACCTGTAAGCTCTGACGTTGCTGGGACCTTCAATCTCGTACTCCAGGCTGCGGGGCTGGCAATTGGCATGCAGTAGGTTCTTTTCAGCTGGATCCCCTTATTCACTAGCCGGCCGGCTGTTGCCTTTGATGAACTTATGCGTATTGCGAAATATAAAGAATTGTATTTTGCATGCGTGCACTTAGAGCTCTAAATTGCGAGTATATTTATTTTTATTAGAGGAAATTTAAATTACTGCAGAACGGGTTTTCTGCCACTCGAGCGACTGTCAGTCATATCACCCGCAGTCAAACGCGCTCAGTCAGTGCGGATTTAGGAGGAAAAAAAGGAACATTGGTATACCCGTTCATACAGCCAGTCGCCACAAACTGGCGCAAACACAACCCGTGAAGAAAAAAAAAACGATTTTTTTAAACTTTTTATTTCCACAGGCAGCCAAGAGCTGATATACAAAGTCCAGAAGTACCACCTGAACAGGACCAGCTCGGAGCCCGTGTCCCTCCTGGCCGGTACTCTGCTGATGTCCCGTTGGAGCCAGCTGGTGGAGGGAGCGGCGCTGTCAAGTTGGAGACACACTCTGGCTACCATACTAACGCACGCCGACGCTGAGAATATGGCCCACTATTGTGGTCAGTTTTAATATAGTATTTTAAAAGTATGTGACATACAAACAAACATGACAAAACCTTACAGAACCCTAAATCATGGTATATCAAATGGCAGACTATCATTAGTCTAATCCTGTAGTATTCGAGCATTAAACAGTACGTCGGCATCAACAGATACTAATTGAAAGAGTAGCCTGTGAAACATATTGATCATTCGAGTCGGATTTCTTAGAGCATATTTCAGTTTTCGTTGGGTATCTATCCATGTAAGCGATTTCCAGATACACTCCATTGTGAAAAATAATAAACGCCAATTCTTATGTAATTACGAACCTGAGCGAGAGAGCAATACTTGTTTCCCCAGAACAACTTGGCGACCGACTAGTGAAGGAATCGTCACCGGCCCTGTTCGAGGCGGCCATCATTAGCTACGTGTGTGCCGGGAGCGCGTCGTCCTTGCTTGGCGCGTGGCGGGCGCGCGGCACCAGAGATAGGGTTGCGCTGACGCAGCTCGCGCTCTTGGTGAGGCGCGCGGCCGCTTGTAGAAGGGCTGAGCCTCAGGTACTGTCTCATGTTACTACGTGACTTTCGAGTCGAAATTCTCTACGATATTAACCATAAAATCTATATTAAAGGAAACTTAAAACATTTTGTAAGTTTGCCTTCACTGATGGATTTACCACTATTGCCTAATAGATTAATTTGCTGCCTTACAATAAAATATCTGTATCTGAAAACAGCTAGACTAGAACGACTATATTTAACAAATCCGTTATTGATCTCAGAGCGGCGGCGTGGTGGGCAGTATTCTATGCGAGTACGCTGGCGGGCTGGCGGCGCAGGGCTGCTTGCAGGGTGCGTTGAATGTACTGGAGGGTATCGAGGATGGAGACTTGCAGGAGCGACTGGCCAGGGCGCTTGGGAGGACGCGGGGACGGGTATGTCTGATACAGATCTACGTGGCTCTGTGGTTTAGCTACTACTTTGACATTCAAATAATGACTGACAAGTTCTTCAAATGTGATGAACTGAAAAAAAAAGCTGTAAAGTACCCGTGATGATGTTTTTAAAGTAAATAATATTTCCGATTTTCAACATTGATTTTCTTACAAAGCATGAGTTACTACAAGTTGCCGTCTTCACTAAGGAGAGGTTAAAAATATTTATAATATATATTTAATGTTAAGAAGGTATTAAACTCAAAAAGAAGATGATTGTAATGGAACGTCTTTCCAATATTAGATAGGAAGAATATCTTTGCTATGTAATGGTAGTAATTTCCAGGGTTGTTCAATTTCACCATTTAACCTGATCCCCTTTTGTCACAGCAACCAAGCCAACAGTACGTACAGCGCAGCACTCCCGCGCAGCCAACAAAGAGATCGCATGTTCTGGGACACCATGATGTCGGAAATGCTTATGGAAATAGCTCTGGTGAATATTGTGAAAACAATATATAAAAAATATCCTAACTTTAGCTATAAATGCGAAAGTGTGTTAGTGAGTTTCACGTTAGAACAGAGCAACGGTCGCTCCCGCATCGCATGAGTAGATTTTTTTATGAAAAAACAATTTTCCGGGATACAAAAAGTAGTCTCTGTGCTATCACGTCGATCTGTTTTGATCTAAACAAGTCTCTGGAGTGTAAAAATATGTCAATCCGGCTGAAGTCAGCGTTATATGAACGAACAACACGGGTCATTGCAGAGTTTTGTGCGTAGTTCGTTTTTTCCTACATAATTAGTTGGAATTATGATAAAACAGCAGCCCTTATGTTCTATACTAAACTTTACAGTAACGTACGAGTCTCAAGGAGGGTGGCCACAGCAGTCAGTGCCGCAGCCCCCGCGACCCGGCAGCGCTCAGTTGCAACCGCAACCGCACCAACCGCACCCGCAACCGGGTAAGTGTCCTATGGAGCCCAGTATACTATCATAATCCATAACGCAGAGGGAAAATGCAGATAACACACACACACATCTTCACAGTTTTTATACCGTGCCCAGAGTGAGCACTTTTTGCCAGTTATTCATATTAAACAAAGCTGGGTGACAAGCCTGTTGCTGCACTGAAAGGACCTACATGTGTGACTTTTTTAACAGACGTAAACGTCTGTTGTTTTTAGAAGGCTTTACGTGCCATTCGAAGCAGATCATAATAGTGAAAACTGCATCCAAATCAGTTAAATATTAATATTAGCATTGTTGACAGTTCCAGGTGGCATCACCAGCAGATCTAAATACAAAGTGGACCCCTCGGTTCAATCCGCACCTCTCTACGGCCAGTACAACTTCAACAACCCTGTATCGCAAAACCAACCTTACCCCGTTTATAATACGGAACAATACACGTCAGCTAGTATCCCCAGCCCGATGACCAATAATTACAACCCAGGATTGAATCCCGTTAATCCCGGACCCGCATTGAACCCTGTGGCCCCTGTGGGTAACCTGAATCCGTTAAATCCTAATCCAAATGCGTTGAACGGCGGGTACTACAATCCCGTACATGTGCAAGAGCCGGCGCCGGTGTATAAGCCTGCGCCGCCCGGGTGGAATGATCCGCCTATGATGTCTTCTAAACCTAAGGTACCTTTTTTGTTATAATTCTTCGTCTCTTCTCAGTCGTGGTGCTCTTGACAGAGCAGTCATGGTCAATCATGGCAGTCCACAGCGCGAGGCACCGTATATTGACTCGCCATGGGAAGAATAATGCAGTGGTTTCCCCTTGCCTTCTGCACCTGACATTTTGAGACTATTTAGGTCTTCAGGCTCACTGTAGCCTCTTCCAGTCAGTTTCCTAGCTTATACCGCCATTGCTCGGTCGCCAGAGCCTCGTTTGTTGTCTAGCAGAGGGTACCAAGCGTGCAGGTAAGGATCACATTTGGGGTCGGATAGATCCGTTCTCCCCCTTACCCCCTATAATACTGTATTCATATTTTTTGGGATAGAAAGTAGCCTCTCCACTCAACTCTCCGGCTCTCCAATCTGTGTACAAATCACGTCGATTCGTTGCTTCGTTTTTACCTGAAACAAACAAAAAAACACGTTACTATAATAAGCAGACTCCGATCCAAAATATTTACGTAATCGCGTAATAAATGAAATTAATTTAGAATTAATAAAAATCGGGCTAAGAGCATGTCCACGCAAAGAGTAGGGTTCTATACTAAGTAAAATCTTTTGAATTTCAAGTCCCTATCTGATTTTGTTTATATTGTAGAGGCATCGTTGGCACATCAATAGGGTAATTGAATATACTAAATTTTAACATATAATAAATATCTATATATTATTTATCAAAGGTGTTTTTTGTTGGTACGCTATATCTCCCTTAATATTGCATCAACATTTTTGTTTGATACGCCATTTCCCTCTAATGATAAAAATAATCTAACAAATAAAAAATAAATGTTTATTTTAAAATTAGACTAATTTATGTAATTTGTAAAAGACGCCATCTGTTGGAGATCACTTGAACTAACGGGCTCAACCGTATGTAGTATAGTTTATTGTATAAATAGTTAATAGTAAGTAGTTTTGGGTGGAGACCTGATACTGATAGAGAAAGAAACAAAACTTAATAAAAGTAGTTTATTTGTATGTCAGGGCGTAGAGTATGATATGAGTGCTCTCCACGCGGGCACACGACGCTGGAACAACATCATAGAACACAGACTGCACCCGGACGAGGTACATTCATACATACATCATGTATGGAGTCTTGTGTGACAGTTCAATTACTAACAGTTATGATGCAGTTTCCCATGTCTAACTACATAGCTTTTGTCCCCACTACTGAAAGTTAAATCTTGTAAATACTTGAAAAAGAAAAATGCATGAAAATTAGGACAGTCCTTTAAAAATTTACCGACAATCAGATTTCACTTTACGAGATGATATGTACTGAATAGGTTTCTTTTTAACTTATGTGTTGTTTTGGGTTTGAAGTTTAACTAGGGTATCACTTGGTGATGTTATGTTATTTATGAATGAATGCCCTTTCACAATTGATTTAAGTCTCGACTGCCATCGCATGTTTTGTTTTTCAGTCGAATTTCTCATGAAAACTCTTTATATTCTATGTCAATCTGACAAAGTCAAGTCAAAAAACGTGTTATCACTTTTTAAATATTATATCGCTAACGGAGCAAAGTTGAAACATCATTATTTCTATTTTCATTATCATAAAATAATTCGAAATGTTACGGATAGAAAAAATAAAATATTATATAAGTTAGAAAATAGAGAAAAAAAATCCTTTTTGTGTATTAATATGTAAACATGTGTTCCCCTCAGCCCAAGA
The DNA here is from genome assembly GCA_963924495.1 of Nemapogon koenigi. Lineage (NCBI taxonomy): Eukaryota > Metazoa > Arthropoda > Insecta > Lepidoptera > Tineidae > Nemapogon > Nemapogon koenigi. The sequence continues at coordinate 337,872 of OZ004641.1, read as the reverse complement.
CGGAGATGTCGTTCGTCCAGCCGATCACCCACCCGCTGTTTGGCGCTGAGCCGACACAACACGTGCCGCTCACACAGCCACAACAACAATATCAACAACAACAGCAACAACAACAACAACAGTATCAACCTTACGTCGCCAACTACCCGCAACAGGTATTATATTTTTATTTCTTACTAACTTTCCCTCCCGGCGTCGCCCGTGGAAATATTTGAAGTACGACATAGGAATTTATCCCGAAGGATCTGTGATAAAAAGTAGCTTATGTCACTCTCGGGCCCTCAAACTATGTATGAGCAAAAATCACGTTTTGACTTGAACAAACAAACAGACATTTGACAAACAAATTGATATCTTCAGTAGGTATAATTCTATTATATAAGTAATGAGATTGCGTATTTTCTACATACGTATGAAGTCAACGGAAAAAGGCCATGCGGTTTATCACCTACACCTACACGATGGGCAGACCAAACCTACCGGAGCACATGGAGGCGTATTGTCCAGAAAGTGATGATTTATACCTCTTCCATGATAGACATGACAGTAATGAAGAGGACGACTAAGAAGAAGATTGTGTGAACGAGAGGGAAAGTCTGCTGTCCTAATCGGACTGCGGGATTTTTTTTTCACGGGTTGCCTTACAGCTCCCGAAACTATAAATCTGCAGTCAATCTGACTCAACATTCTGCCATATTTTCGGTAATTGTAAATAAATAATCCAATTTCTCTAACCAAATAATGTCCACCCAGTCGTCGAGTCCCGCCCCGCCGCCGCAAGTTGTACACGAAGTTGTGGAGAAGGCTCCGCTGTCTGACGAGCATGTGGTGCTACAACGACAACTGGACCAACTACGGGAGAATTGTAGCTTGGCTGCTAACGTACCGGTATGGTTATTTTAAAACTCGTAGGTTTATATGGCTGAAGTGAAAGGAAATGCTGGCAGAGGACGACCTAGACGTACTTTTCAAAAGGTGAAAATTGTTGCAAAAAAATGGTGTCCAGTTTGTTTGCTCGAATGAAAGGATTGAACCCAGATCCACACAAGAATTTGCGGCTTTTTAGTGTCATACAGCACTTTGAAAATATATGAATACAATTACAGAGATTATATTAAAATAGGGATTGACAAAGATTCTCAATTTCGGACCTATTTTTCGAAAATGTCTTTTAGTTCCAAAAATAATTTGTATGTAAATTATTATTTGTATTAAATGTATATTTTATATGTAAATTAAAGATGCTTTAAATACAAACACACTTATGTTTCTGTCTTTTTTCAGCAAGCGAAGAGAAAGTTGGAGGACGTACAAAGGAGGTTGGAATGCCTGTACGACTTCATCCGGGAACAAAGGGTGAGTTTACACGCAGTTTGTTTTTTTACACAATATTTTAAGGCGATCTGAGCTCTATACTCCGCTCTGTCCTATTTATATTATTCACATGTTCGTACACATATTCGGACTGCATACACAACAAATATTAAAATGGTGGATTTTCTATTTACCTCTTGGTCACACAGACACGAGTGATCTTTACGGGTTGTCTTACAGCTCCCAGGGTACCCAGCGGAAGAACAAGTCTCCCTCTTTTGGTATGGTATTTGTGAGGTAATATCTAACGAGTGGACAGTTCTGTTGAGGTATATTGAGATGGAAACCTCTTGCGGTTTGTCGGATTAGGTACATAAGTTTTTAATTATAAAAACATCATTGGTACGTGGCCGGAATCGAACTGTGTTCTGCCTGAACAAAATAATTGGTGGTAAAAAGACGTCTGATATTAACCATAATTTGTAATTTTTTTTTTGTTACAGTTATCCCAAATCGCTCTCGATTCTTTACACACCAGTGTGATGTACGCGGCCAGAGGAGAGTACGACAACGCTCTTCATGTCGCTACATCTATGGCCACGACCGACGATTTTGCTAGTGTCGCTACCTTTTTGCCCGGTCTAAAAATGTTGTACCAATTAGCGCATCAAATGCAAGTTTACATTCGATGAGTAGAAGCTACGCTTAGAACGATGGGTACATGGTTTTCTCATTTGTCTTCCTTATTTTTTCTCATATTTCACTGATCAGTCGGTACTGCATAGATTCGTTTTTGCATGGAGTGTATGCATATATTATTAAGTGTAATGTTGCACGCCGTAGCATACGGACGGACAAATCGACACGTGATAATCAATTAGAGAGAGGCGCAAGATCATTGTTATTTATCGAATTTGTTATAACCTTGAAATACTTTAATTTCCAACCAAATGACTATATGTGCCATTTACTATGTTTGTGCTAGACAAACGAATCTGAATTTAAACTAATTGGCAATGTTATTTTAACCCGATTTTTTTTTCAAAATTTATAAAAAGAGAATGAGAAAAGAGACCCATGGTATTGGACATATGACAACCGTCTGTGAAATAAGTTATTTAAAACTGCCAATTTATTACCTCTTCTATTACATTATATAGGAATATTTATGTATATAGCCGGGCAGTAAGAACAACTAACTCTGTTATAACCTGCGCCAAGTAAGTTCAGCCGAAAATGATCACGTGGGACGATTTGTACGGGCGTCCTTCCTACTCTAGCACTCTTAGTTGGCGCGCATTATATAAACACAAGTTTTAGTAATTGCATGAATCATTGTTCTATTCGCAACCTTATAAAATTGTTAATTGATGACAGGCTGTCAAATTCCTTGACATGACGACGAAGACGGTACGACGAAAAAAAAAAATTGTGTTTGGAATTTAGAGCTCTTTTTAGCTGTCGGGCGTTTACAGGACTACTTTGTTAAAATGAAAGTAAACCCTTTGTTGGAAAACGTTGAAAAAAGTGTTCTGGGGAAAAGTGAATTATACCCGACACAGAATATAGGTAAAGTTGAATTATGTATTTTGCTTATTAGTAATATATTTTATTATGTTAGTTGCATTAAATTATTATAAGTAATATTGTTTACTCAAATGTTTTATTTTAGTTATAGTTTAAATGATTATTATTTTATAATGTTGTAAAAATATTGGCTCCGTACCTTGATCTTTTAAATTCTATACACAAACCCCTTAACAAAAATTGTATAAAGTTATATAATGTTTTGTTCTCCCTCTACCGTATCTAAGGTAAGAACTCAGGGTAAGAATCACGAATTTTGAGAACATGTCAATGCGTTCTAAATAAGTTTATAATTATGTTACTAATAATGGAAATACGACTAAATAACTTAGTAGACAAATTAAAGCAAGTTATTCAGAATATGCGAACTATTCAATTTGGCCGGTTTATACTTATAGGTAAATTAATTGTAACTATGACAGAAGTTGTCAACATTTAAATTTCGTGTTCTTTTTTACGTTCTATGTTGTAAAAAATAAAATAAAAATTGCCTTTTTACACTAAAATCCATGAAAAATGTTGAAACTACCTGAAAGTATGTTTATATAAAGTTTCTATCTTCTCCTGGCGAGCACTTTATCAATATTATAGAAAAAATTTAAAAAAAAAACATTGTATAACTTTAGTAAGGCGGTACGAATTTCTATATTTTCTTTCCGCAACCGCACTCACGAACTATATATTGTACCAAACATTGATTCACCTTATTGATCCCTACACAATATTATTGCCGTTAATTACCTACTAATCTTGTCATTTTGTACTTACAATTTTCTATATTTTTATTATTAATAATATAACATTTATTCTTTATTAATACACTTTGCCGATTGGAAGATCACTGTATTATAATGTACTTTATACTACACCTGCAAGGAAAATACTTGTTTACTATCTACTTCAAAAATACGTCATTAGTCTCATAACGGCCAGAAAAAGTGCTTCTTTTTTCATATCGCGTCTGTTGCTTTGTTTAACTGTTTTAGTTAATTTATAATTTATTTTATCTACTCTTATATCGTAAAGTCTCTATTACAAAATCGAATTATACTTCATAATGATATGTTTTATATACACGCGTCTGTAATAATTATGTCAAAATTCGATACTGTAATGTATTACAGTACCGAAGTTTTCATCACAGAGCAAGTAAAAGTTTTCATACAAAAACGATATCGTAATGTTTTGTTTTTTTTTCATTGCAGAAAGGGTACAGGTTATGTCTTATACATCCATATTAAACTCTATGAAAATATCGACACGCGCATGTGCGAGTCACTTGACAGTTAACGCGCATGCGCAGTAGGTAACCGCGGTATGCCGCCAATTTGTCGATTAAGAAGTTGGTCAATTATTTAAAATACTTATTGTATGGGATTAGATAAAGTAGTGTATGAACGGGCACATAACTTGGAATTAAAACACTCGTCGATGCTATTAAAAAATTCCACTTGTGTTTTAATTACCCCTATTATGATCCCGTATCATAAACTACTATTATTTTCCTCTTAGGTATAGTATAAGGAAAAGTGGCTGAGACCTCAAATTGCACACTGGTTGGCACCTAATCGGCTACTTTCTTCCCTTTATCAACACAATAAATGAACTATGGTGTATGTACCCATAGAGTAATAAAAATGTTTATTATTATTATTATAATTAATTTATTTGATGTAATGTGTAACGAGAAGCTAATAAACATATATATATTTATATGAAATTGTCTTATCAATTTATCCTGTCATACATAAAATTAATAATTGGGCAAAATGAGTGTTGAGGGTCGAGCCACGCAAAGAGGGTCAGGCGGGAACCGATGTATAGTTTGAACTTTTGAAGATCATAAGTTTGACCCGGAGTGGCAGGTTCGAGCTGCTGGACTGGGCGAAGCATGCCGCCGGCCATCTAAAGCGCTATTTATAGCATAAAAGGCAATGACGCGCATGTTCAGTGTTCAGCCCCATGTCGATCTGACACCCCAGGCACTTGGCTGTATTACTCCGTACTCCACGACTTGACCTCGCAGTCGGAGCGGTGGTGGCAGCGATTTCATGGAGGTCTCAATGCTATAGTTTTACCTACATTCACCGACAACCTCCATTTGTCCAGCCAATCAGGCAATAGGTCCAGCAGGCGCTGCATCTTCTGGGCCGCATGAGTCGCGTCCCGTGATGACGTGAAGAAGGCGCTGTCATCCGCAAATAAGGCCATCCCGTGGCGCCGTGTACACCCTTTGCTACACTCTCGCATTAAATAAATCAGTGTAGGTCCTGTATTTTTTACATAGAATGTATTATTCTTACAAGCTTGTTAAAAAGATTTAGTAACAAACAAAATAAAGGACGAAATAGGTACGTAATTCCACAAAATAAATTATTTTTCGTCCCTTTACAAAGACGGTGTTTATAAAATTGAGCAAATAGACGCGATAATGAGCTCTCACTTAATTTAAGGTTGAAACACGAAAATATGACCCAGTTTACAGTTACGAGGCTATTCTTGATGATTATCTAAATTGTGCTATAAATCCGAAAGGAAGACGAACGAAACCAGAGATGTTTAAACTTTTGTTAGGAATTTTTCATTGATTAATTTTCGATGCTCGGCTTGAAGTTTCTGTAATTCTGCGGACTGACTAAAGTGTTTGAAATACTTAAATAAAAATCACATTTATATTTAAATAAATAAGTACTTACAACGAATACACCTATTGTTGATTCAAAAACTAGTCATCCAAATTCGTTGGGACTTTAAACCTTCAATCTAATAATCGAAAATAAAATAAAATGACTAACGGCGAGACGTGACTGTTAGGTTTTAAAGTAGTATACAGTTTGAGAACCCCAGATTTAACCCTCTCCACGAAACAAGAAGTGCAAGATAAAAATCCCCTGGACCCACCGTCGACCGTCGCGGGTAATTAGTACCCACTCGCTGTGATTTAGGGGGGACACAAGTTGGGCCGGCAATTACGGGTTAAGGGACCCTTTTTAACGTAAAATTATGAATTTTTCTTACAGCATTTAATGAAATTTTATTTTGTAATTGTTACACGGTGGAATATTTTACGAATGTAAAGAGGGACGTTATTAAATACTGCTTTCACCGAAATTACGTTTACATAACATTAGGGGTAGATATTACAAAATTATGACCTCTTGTTTCTCTAACATTATTTTCTGAATAGCTGAAGTTATAGACCGCTGAATGGCTTTTTTAGGCGTGATAAATCCAAAAATATACAAATTAAATAATTTTTTTTAAATCTATCTATTATCATTTGTAACGATCCTGTCATACCTCCGTCGCCTCATTTATATAATATTAATATTTTCTTGGCGATTGTGTTTGCTTCAATCAACAGGTAATTTATATAGCAAATAAAAGTACCTACACCTAGTCGCCCTCTGCCAGCTTTCCTTTCGCTTTTGCCATATAAAACTAAAGAGTCAATCTTTCACTCTTTTAAAAAGATAACCACGAAGCAAAATCTGCAATGTTTAGCAGTTTTAGCTCGAGTGAGAATTGAACTCAAGTCCTTCTAAATTAAAATCTATAACAAATTATTAAGAAAAGTAGCTATTTTAGTATTTCCCGAAATTTCCATTTTTTCGGGCAACTTTTTTCCCTAAAAACCTTATTCAGACTATTACGAACATTATAAAACATTTAGCCAAATCGGTTTAGCCGTTCTCTAATGATGCGCTTACCAACGAACAGCATTAAATAGCATAATACATTTTCACGTTCCCCGTTCTATTGTTATAAGATAAGTTCGAAGCACATTTACAAAACATTGACTCCAGGTAAAACTAGCTCGAGCTAACAATAGCTGTCTGCACCGACGTACACAGATTAGCCTGGTTTGTGGATGTAGCCTGGGCCCGCATAACATTCGTCTTCGTGCATGAAAAACTTCCCCCAGATTAACTATTGAGATTGCATCTTCCTGCTTTGTATTGAGCAAGGGTGCCATTCGGTTACTTAACGTTTGAATTACGCACGGTATTTTACAATACGAAGCTTTTCAGTTTTGTAGGGTTCAAATCTCACCCACGTAATTTTAGGCAAATATAGCATTGTGCTTATTGTGTCATAAAAAAGTGTGTTTCTGTACCCTGTACTATTAAGAGGCTTTTGGATCTAATTTGAACAGTAGGTATAATTTCTATGAAGCACTTGAAGAAATTACCTGTTATTTAACCACATCATAGAGAATATTGTTATCTAAAAAGTTAATTGAGAAAACTTTTAAATTAATAAATATTTTTTTAATTAGGTAAGTATTAACAAGATAATTGAGACGGGTTTTCTCAATTTCGCTTTCATCGTCAAGTTTCAAACTTCTAATATCTGAAATCACTTGCCGATCTCACAATAAAACAATATTATTAGACTGTAAATATCCTCAGGAAAATAGTTATCAATAAATATATTCATATTTTGGTACTTTTCTTCAGAAATTAAAATCACAATCATATTAAAAAAAGTTAAAATTATAGCCCATTAAATTGTTATTTTCCCTATAAATCTCACTTCATTTTAAATGATAATTATTTATTGTAATAGAACAACATCTTCTTTAGAACTTAAGCGTTCAAATTACAATTATAGCATTTTTGTAATATTTTTTAAATATTTTTTAAAAAACAGCGTGCGATGTGTTTTATTTTGAAATTGAACCTTCATCATACTGGGGACCAATATTGGTTAGTCCAGTCCGACTATTAGACAGAAAATACATTATTTACGCACACAAACACATGCAGTCCATGCAGGTGGACGTAAAAATAAACTCACAAACTGTAGTCCTCTTAAGTGTTTTGCATTTTCATTTTCTTCAAGACTATGTATGTGCTTTAATAGACTTATCGTGTTACGCAGGGCACGGAAAGCTCTTCTTCTAAAAATATCAGATACCTACTCTTAAACATGTTAAAGAAGTGACACATCAAGGTCCACTAAGTGCAGCAACAGGCTTGCCACGTGTTGTATTGTTCTAGCTTTGCAAGAGTATACAAATTATTTTTTAGAGATTCCAAATAAAATTATTATTTATTATCAGAAGTTATCCCAAAACCCAATACAGCGTGAGCTACATTTTAAAATGATAGCGTTGTAGTCTAGGAAATGAAGCTAATGGACCCCCACAGTAATTCCTCAGACGACCAAACTACAGTACGATAAAGTATCATGAAATAAACGCATTTTATAAATACAAATTAAATGCTGCTTCTTGGTTAGCATCACTGGAGTACGACTAGAACGATTTTTTAAATGTTCGTAATAGTCTAAATAACTCTTTTAGTGAAAGAAACGTTGGAAAAGTTGCCGGAAAAATTTGAAAATTCAGGTAAAACTGAAAATGCTTCTTTTTATGGGATTTCTGTGTGAACTCTAGACCGTAATAGGATATGAGCTCGACTTTCAGTCGCAGCGGAAAATTTCCCTAAATTAGAGAATGGACCTCCTCCATTGTATTCCACATTTCTGTAGAGTTCATTATTTTTGCGACTCGTGCTTTATTTCTATAATACCTATATACTTTATAGTCTATAGGCTGGAGTGCTGGTGGAGTGCTGGCAGTGCTGCTTACTCAGTTTAATTTAGCTATTCGATGTGAGGTTTTGTTTTGTATGATTTAGTGATGTTGAATGTATTGTTACAATAGGATTCTACAATTCGGCTGCAACATGTATATACATTTTTAGTTCAAATAGCGGTTACCTATCAGTTTTTTAATCAAAAAATTTCATAAGAAAAGTTGGGTTTGGAGAGGAAATCACAGAACAAACAATAATTTAGTATATTGGTCACTCTTATATACTTACTCGCAATTTTCTGATTAAAATAACTAATAGGTAACCGCTATTTGAACTCTTTTAAAAATGTATATATATGTTGCAGCTGAATATTCAACAATACAGCGGCTCACGTTTAGCCGAAATGTTGAATATTGAAGTCTAGGATGTATTGCCGTTTAAAAAAAAAACTAATTTGTAGAGCGTTGTCTTGAAAACGGGAGACTAGCCTTTTTGTATTGCGGCGGATTCTACAATACGGCTGGGACATGTAAATATAATCTACTTTACCTCCTATCCTATGGGATTGAATTTTAAAGGTCCTTTAGTATTTCTGTTTAAACTAAAAAATCTGTGCGATGATTAATCAGTTAGGATCTATATTGTATACATAGGCAGTAGTTCCACTTTCCCATCAACGCATCACAAGTTTTCGCATGGATTCTTCTAGTATTATAGTGGAACAGAGCTTCACAATGAATGAAATATGAAATTGAAACTGTAAAAATATTTTTAATTTCACGAACATTTACAATGATTGTTGTCGAGTGCACTTTACATAATTGCTGGTTGCTGGTTGCTGGTATATCTTACCGCAAACGGATCGGTATTATTTTTTAAAATGCATTATCTGGAACAAAGTGCACTTTTTGCTATTCTACTCTGGGTGGCATCATTGCATGTAGATATACTTATGTATCCTTTCCTTACTACGTCTCAAAGTATGGGGTCGTCATGGTACATATTTCATACTTTATCCTGGAACTATTAAATCAATTTCCGAAATTCTTTCACTCTATATGTGCTAATAGTATTTTCTGACCTTATACGAGTATCCTACATAGTTAAATTAATTTTCCAAACTGGGTTTGCCCACGGACGAGGGTTTTTTTTATAAATAACTAGGCAGCAGTTGCCCGTTTACACCTCATTTTACCCCCTTAGGGGTTGATTTTCAAAAAATCCTTAGTGCACACACTCCCTAAGGAAACTTCCAATTTTTATATATGTAGGTATAACTTCAGTGGTTTAGGCTGTGCGTTTTATTGTATCCCATTTTAGATATAATTAAACGAAGACACGGAGTGATTATATATTAATTGAGCTTCCTAATAGTGAAATAGTATTTTTCAAGCTTACATCTTACACTCTATTTATAATTTAGTACCTACTTATACATGAGCTATATTTCTTTAAATTGTTTTCAGAAGCTAAAGTACCGTAAACAATCCTAAATTATGTAAATTTTAATGAATGTCGCCATGCCTGGTACATCGACACATAGCAAATTTGTTTAGGCTCCCCGCATACTGCGTAGATAACATCTGTGAACACAAACTCGTGTATTGGATCCTGTGAATTATGTATCTTATCGGTCAGTGTGCGACGACCATGCTTTAGGTAGAACGATAGGACATCGTTACCATATGCGATAATGCGAGTGAAAACAAAGTGAAAAGATAATTTGTTAATTCAGGGATATCTAATTTGAAATCTCGAATTTTTAAGCTTTCTAGAAAGTTGTAGTAGATAATGGAATCAGAGACATTCGGGTGGATTTATTTATGTTATATTTCCATTTATTTAATCAAACGATGAGTAGTAAATCAAATACGATTATACAGTGTGATAAAGTAGGAAGTTAATGGTGTTCAAATAATATAAACGAGTGAGTCAATTTTGTCTGATGTCGATACGGACACGGATTTATAACTCTGGATTAGAATAGTTTTTTCGCATACATACTTTTGATACTTAAAGTGTTCTCGATATCCAAAAGTATCGATACTTTTTCTGTGACGTATGATTTACTGCGTAAGTTGAAAATTGTAAAGACATCCATTTTATGACTTTTTTAATATCTTAAAACTTAAAAACTTATGTACATTATCCGACAAATCTCACTTACACGCTTCTCCATCTAAATATATACCTCAACAGAACTGGCCACTCGTTAGGTATAGCCTGATAAATACCATCGGCTAAAAGAGGAAGAATCTTCCGGTAGGTACCCTCTGTGACTGATAACACGGTTTAATTTATGCAGTTTTAAATTAACATTCTATGAGACATGCAGATCATAACAGTGGAAACCAAACTAAAGTATTCACGAAGTTACCTAGGTATATTTAATAAAATAATTCAGCCGATTAAACTGCATTTTTATATACATATTTCATATTACTGAAAATAAGGTATATTTTATTATATTTCCAATCCAGCAGCGTTAAATTTCCAGAATAATTAAATAAGCAGATTTAAAACGCACATTTTGTTTGAAAGCGAGATTTAACGACGTAATAACCACACGACCGCTTGTTCACGATAATGTTACACTTTACAGGGACACGCAAATACTCTGTTGAGTTTTCGTTGATTTTGTTGAAACATTTTGAGTACTATTTTAATTAGGCCTACGGGAGAAGTGGCAAATGAACTTGTGGGCATTTTTTATATTCATCATATCTTTCAATAAAAGTACACCTAGGTCGTCCTCTTCCAGCATTTCCTTTCACTTCTGCCTTATAAACCTTTTTAGTAAAATTTTCATCCTTCATTCTTTCAATGTGTCCAAACCAGCGTAAACTACTTTTCTTGATTTTAGTTGCAACGACATCTTTCACTCCGCATTCTTCTCTTATGACAATGTTCCGGATGCGTTCAATAAGCTTTACATCACACATTCTACGTAAAGACCGCATTTCCACTTCATTTATTTTACTTTTCTAAGTTCATGCCCAAGTTTCGCTTCCATAACATATTATATAAGTAAGGTAGGTATACCCATATGAAACATGATTTTTGAATTCTGGATAGACAGACACTAAAAATATAGATCCTTGAATACTTGAAATCAGTGTAAGCACTGTCTGTGTCAGATTTGTCTGTCCCGTAGTAATTGCGGGGTATTTTTTCAGTAATCCCCACGAAAGTCTAGACAAAGAGATGTGCATGTTTCACAAGTAGAGAGAGTGTCCCACAACTCCCCGCACTAATACATCACGCCGTCCCCAGGGTCGGTCACTACACGAAACAATACTAACAATTTCTTTAGTCCCACTGAGTTTTCTTTCATACGCGGGAAAAATTTGTTACAAATTGAAAATTCTACTTTGTACTACGACTAGCTTTTCATCCTAGCCTCGCTTGTGGCAAAAAAAATCTTAGTAATAAATACATTCCTTATTTAAACATAGGATTATAATATAATTAGATATATAGAAACTAGAAGAATAACTTTATAACAGATAAATATTCTTTCAAATCGGTCCAGTAATTTTCTAATTTAATTCTTACAAATACAAGCTCAATAATAAGTCTTTACAATATTAGCTCATGTATTTAATTATGGCATTTAACTAGGCAGACATTATTCGACAAACCATACTTAGAGGCTTTTCCATTTTAATATACCTCAACAGAACTGGCCACTCGTTAGGTATAGCCTCACAAATACCATCGGCTAAACGAACGAGACTTGGTCTTCCGCTGGGTACCCTGGAACCATAACACGAAAGGGAGCATGTATTTTTTTTATTTATAGACCCAAATTTTAAAATTGTTTATTAATTATTATTATGATGTAAATGGGGTCCAATAAAAACGTCCCCTTGGGGTCCATAATAGCAGGGATACACTGGTCCAGATGATCACATATGACAATTTATTAGAAGTCGATTCAGCTATTTGGCAGCAGATCTATAGTATCTGTTACTGGCAGATACCCAATACTGATTTCACACATACCTATTTGTAAAATATATATTTTAGGCTAAATTAAAGAAAAAAACATTATTTTATACCTTGTAGCATTAGGACATACACATTTTAAGATTACAGATATCGGCTTCAGAGAATAAAAAGTACAGAGTCGGTTAAATATTGTATAAGTATATCCCTTGTTTAACTTAAAACATAAAGTCGAACATAAGACATTATTTTATCGGAAAAATGCTAAAGTTAAGGCTTTAATAAAATTCCAGAACATTAATTTTGTTGATAGAAAATTCTGGGGCCATCAAACATCATCGTTATTACATTTTGAACTATAATGTCTTGTTAATAGAGCACAATTTAAGTTGTGTTTTATAGTATTTTATTTCCGTAGAGCTATATTACTTTATCGTAACAGACAGCTTTGGGGATTCCTTTTATATGGCCAGTGTTATAGCATTGTTTTATAATTTTATAAGCAATTTATTATTTAGGAGTGCGTTTTGAAATTTGTAATTAACCTAATTAATCTGGTAGTTCAAAGATTGAAATATTGGTATTACGCCCAACCTAGATATATGAGGAAATGATGTTTAATAAATAATTACACAAACATAGTAAGCAAATAAGTTAATTTATTAAATTATTTACCAAATATTAAGATTACTGTTACATCTCTCATATTAACATTATTAGGTTAGTTCATCACAATATTATCAGCTTAACATAATTAAATTAGAAAATGAGTTTTTCCGAAAATGTAGTTACCGGCGGAATTAGCATCTTCGGAAGTGAAATATTCCTTCCATAAAGTTTGAAATTCTGGCCAAGAGACAGAAGATTTACCTTTAGCCATCTTCTGGAATGCTGCTACGGTTTCTTTCTTGTCCAAACCGAAAGCGGAATATACGGAAGAAAACTCTTCGCTATCAATAGATCCGTCGTTACTGGCGTCTTCTAGTTGGAAGATGAATTTGGAATACAGGTTCTGCCATTCTAGGGGTTTGGCTGGGTTTTTGGCGTAGTCTTCCCACATTCTGTTCCATTCATCAATTGATACTTGGCCATCTTTGTCAGCATCAGCGTGTCCTTGGAGTCCGTCCCAGATTTTTAGAAGAGTGTCTTGTGTTTCTTTGTACTTAGCATCTCCAGGTTTAGCATTACGCAGCTTGGTAATTTTCTCGATGGCTAGTTCGAAGTCTTTCTTGTCGATTGTGCCACTCTTGTTCACGTCAAAGAAGACAGTGAATACGTGCTTCAACTTTTTCTCAATGAATTCAGACACCATTTTTGTTTTTTGTTATAGTCTCAACTGAAGTAAGGAACTTAATGATATTTCGGAAATTCGTCCGTCGCTTTTATATGTGGAAGGATTTGTGAAATTTGTATGATAACGTTATCGAGGCATCTGTTATCTTGTTCCTTATGTTTGGCATGAGTAGGCTCGGATCCGCAATGCAGTTTGTTTGCAAAAGTCTCAACTCTGGATCATACGATGTCTGCACGCTCGGTGCTATGGCAACTATAACCATATTACGTTTATATGTGCACTTTAAAGGATCGTTGATTAAATATTTTTAGGAAAAGGACCCTCACAGCTTTTACCCTTTGCAGTAACAATGACCACATTTAAGTGTCTTGTGCTTGTCACTTGATACTGTTTCCAAAAATGGTAAACATAAGTTACACAAGTGTTTAAAAATAAATAATTATTGTACTTTTTAGGTTCAGTTAGTCGTGGAAGTTCCACGTTCACAAAAATATTCCATCAAAAATACATGAATCAAAGCATACACGATCTCTATACAATAAAGATTAATCCCTGATTAGACTTTGGTTTAAATTTATTGCCGGTTAACCATCGTTCTTAGCAGTTAATCTAATGTTTACTATTGTTTATAACTTATTTAGAAAATAGTAATACTGGTTGACGTAATGTAACTGAGCTATAAAGGTATATTTAGTAGTTACGTCATGTTTGTTTGTCTGTTTCAGCTAAACTACTGAACCGAGTTCATTGTATATCGAGTTACTATTGACTTGTTCCTTTTAATTCTTTACTACCTACATTTTGTGTGTTTGGTAAGTACCTACTAATCTCCGAAAATATTGAACCGATTTCAAGAATTACTGTAAACCTTTCCATTTTTTCAAGCTTTCCGTTCGGATTTGAATGAAATTTAGAAGATTTATGTTCAATTTACAAAACAATTTGTTTATAAAATTTACGAAATAAAGTTGTCCGTTGAGGCCGTACTATTTAATATCCCTTCCTTCTCAATAAAAAATCTCCATCAATATCCAAAACCGTACGTTGTCTCTCCAGACATTATTGAAGATACCCTGTGACGTATAGGAGACATCTGTCACATTCCCCTGCACGCCCCCTGTGCATTTTCATAGCCGTGAATATATGATTAATTTTGGAGAAGGCATTTTGCATATACAATAATTATAGGGCTTATTACTTCGCATGTATTTTTACATGTTACTGCTCACCCCATTCCATTGATACAGCCATAATAATAATAATAAATTTATTATTTATCCTCTAAATCTAAACAAATATCAAGATAGTCAGACAAAATAAAAAAAATTATATAAATCGGTTCCGAAGTTTTCAAGTTATTTATTTCAAACAAACATTACCTGACGTTTATAGTTACTGCTTCTCTCCCTTAGAAACTTCCTCAATAAAACGGGCTAACGCAACAAAAATATTTCAAACCGGACTGGTAGTTCCTGAGATTAGCGGATTCAAACATATAAATTGTATATATTATTATAGGTTATATAGATTAAAACCCATAATAATTAATTAAATGTTCCCAAACTGCCACATCCGTCATCCACTAACAATTTCTGTAATGAATGTTGCGGCACATGTAACTAATGCGATGAGAGGTCCTAATGTGTATGTGGAGGGTCCTTACTCGGTGAGATTGGTCCGGATTATAGATTTTTTATTGTATCATCTAGGTCGGTTCATCAACATGACAGGGGCCTATGACAGGGTTAGAGGTAAACTGTACATAGTTTAAGAAAGTTTTTAGAGTAGAGAAAATGATCTACTATTTTGTATACCGTGTTACAGGCATCAGTTAGGAACAATGTGTATATTATTTACTCAAAGATTACTGCATGTATAATGTGTGCAGACAGATTCTTAAAGAGGGCGTAGCCACAGAACTAAACAAACAAATTATGTGCGGTTATAATTTCTGCACACAAATATAGCACAAAATGTACTTTTAATCTTTTTTTGGACTAAATATCAAACGAAATTCTGAAGATGTTCGGAAATCATATAAAGTGTAATTCGGGAACGCCCAATTGCTACTTCTATGTTGTTTAAAATGTTCTGTGTGTGTAGCAAATAAATTATGTTGGGCATGTTTCTTAAATTGTTTTATTATTGGCGACAAGGCAACAATACCAAGTAGGTAGCTACAGGCTACAGCCCTTTATGAGACCAGCTGCAGTACAAACAATCACTGCAAAACGCCTGCTGAAATTCCTGAAGGGAATAGATATCTGCAGTGAACTTTAACACTGAAAAAGGGAGATCACAATAAGCCTATTTTGGCTGGTCCGGCATCGCACCGAAAATTTCCCATTCCGGCCGCCAGACGATCTAGACGGACCATTTTGTTACAAGAATTGTACCTGTGCTTGATTTCGGCGGACCGTACGGCGGCGCGCCGACGATTGGACGAATTGAATCCTATAATATAAATAATGTAGCGTATTGTTCAGGCTATACCTATTCCTAAGATTGTTATATGATCATACAAATGTAACACTCCTTTTTTATTACTCATTCTCAAAAAGCGTGTCTATATAAAGATAGTGTGAATGTAGCAATGATAAGATAATAAGAATGTGCATAGTTGACGCAGTGTGGTTATCGTTATAGTGAAAACAACTGCAATAACAAATTATATCGACCTGTGATTGACGTAAATGGTTTAAGATATTGATCTAATATCATAAAGATCTAGACTGTATTTTTTAAATAGTAACAAGTTTCGTTAACTTATCTATATATAAATACAAATTAAATGCTATCTATCTATCATCACGCCTTTTATCTCAAGAGGGGTAGACAGAGACAATCGGATGCCATGTGTTACGATCTTGACATACCTCTTTCGCTTCTTTTATATTCATCATAGCTTTCATACATGCTCGGCGATTGTGTGTACTTTTAACATTACCTCCAATAAATAAAATAATTCGATGAATGGTAAGGGGGGTCAACAAAGAAATCTTGTGTCACGAAAAATGTGTGGTAGTTTCGAGAGCTTCGTGTCACTAAAGTATATAAAATATCTTTCATCTATGGATTGTCACAGGTCAGAGACACTGAAATTTGAAAAATGAATGGATGCCTCATACTTTTTGTTCAACCATTTGATAGTTAGTTTATTTTTTCAATAAAAACCGTCGCACACATACGTCACCTCCTCCCGCCTCTCGATCATTGTTCAATGGTGCACTCACATGAAACTAGAAAAAATCAGCTAAATATATTCACGTCTATATAATTCACATGAAAGCTGAAACTTTAAAATACTACTGAGTATCTCCACATGACCAACAATATCACTCTAAAAATAATTATATTAATTATCTTTTTATCGCGATATATTTCTATTAAAATAAGTAAATATTGTATGTTTATTAAAATTATAAATAATCACGCCATACCTAAGTGATAACATTTAAGTGTTAGCAGGTGTTCTATAGATAACGATGATGGAATATGAAGACTCGGAAGGCCTGATGATGGACCCTAAGGTTCTACCTGAACCATAGGATATAGTTGTGAAGTGCAACTACCATATCCAATCGATGATAATATTTGTAGCTGCATGATGCAGGCAGTAATCTACTTTGTCACGTTTGGAAAATTGAGCGATCGTGACACATGAGTGCACAGATTTTTTTTAAATACCATCACGGCGACTTTGTGATAAATTGTCAGGCTTATCCATTCAGATTGGTGGAGGATTCTTGTAGGGGTAGACAGAGACAGTCATACTACTAGCTGTTATCTACACTCAACTGACTACGCTAAAGTAAAAGAAGGGTTGTAATTTTAGCTATTTGATTTTTATATAGATTTTTGTTACAAATGATAATTAGGATTCCGTAGATCACCAATGAAATAACAGTAACCCTTATAGTATCACTCTTGTGTCTGTTTGTTTGTTTGTCTGTCTGTCCGTCTGGTTCGTCTGTCACAACGTATTTTTTCCGAATCTACTGGACGAAAAAAGTTGAAATTTGGTACATTTGTAGAGTTTGATAACCCAATCACGGACGTGTAGTGTAAATAATCGAATTACGATTTTGGGAGTTGATTTTTAGAGCAAAATTCTAACAGTGTCCACTTGACGCCAGTTGTCCAAGTTTGTTGTTGTACTTAATGTACCTAGATATGTCACTTCTTTTACAGACGTACGTGCCTTTCAAAGCACGAAAAGTAGATTTTATTACAAGGACTTTAACTAGGGAGTATTTAGACTCACCAGCTTCGTAATTGTAAATTAGCTGTATGACATTTGAGTAGTACGAATAATCTAGTTATAAAGAAGGGTTAAAAATTGTATTGTCAGACAGACAGACAGTTTGACAGACTTAATTAGGTTATCATCGGTGCATTGAGGAGGGGGAGATGTACTCATATTACAATCGTACTAATTGAATAACTAAACATCAAAAATTGGTCAAGCTCGAGTCGGACTTTACCATGTTTTAATTTAACTTTATTTTGTATATGACTTGGGTATGGAATAGGAAGCATGAAAGTAAGATAAATGCAGTAGAAGGTCTTTACGTATAATATGTGATATAAAGTGTATTAAATGATGATGTTGTGACTAAAATTAAGAAAAGTAATAAACGCTGGTTTGGACACGGGATGAAAGATTGATTATTGCTTCTGATTCTTACGGAACTTTGGATACCTAGTGTTCCGTTTTTCTTATTCAATAATTTCCACTGCAAATTCGGGGCAGAAAGTACCAGATAATTGCATATTATACTAGCTTTCCGCCCCCGGCTTCGCCTATTGCACTTAGGGATTACTACTAGGGAAATAAAGCCTATAACCTTCCTCAAGAATTGGGCTATCAAATGCAATCATTTTTCTAATCAGACTGGTAGTTCCGCAGAGATGAGCGCGTTCAAACAAAAAAACTGTACTATTACTATAGATAGAATATTTGCTTTCCTCGCTCGTGGAAAATTTTGGTAAGTGACCGGAATTAAAAGTACCTCCTTATTATCCCTGTGCAAAAACATCGTCGATCCGTTGCTCCGTTTCGGCGTCAAATAAAGACAAACAAACAAACAATCGCATGTATAATCCGACTTAGTAGATGAATGGCGGATATAGGTTGTCTGCAATAAATGACAAAAGTGCGAATTTGAATGATATAGGAACATCAGCATGTCGCGGACACTGTGCCGTATATCATAGCAAGTGACCTGCGACGGACGGACGCGCACGGTTTTGAGTGTTCACTCTTACATCTCACTTTAAATACTCGATCTTAATGCTTTTCGTGCTTTGGAGGACAGGTAAAGTCGGCGTTCCCATTTAAGAAAATGAAATACGACAAATTAAATAAAAATAATAATGTATCAATTTAAAAAGGTAGCCGTCACGGGACGCTCGTAAAACATCGAAAACATGCAGTAAACACTGAGACGCTACGCACACACAAGCGAGTTTAGACCGGCGGCGGAGCGGCCATTTATCAATTTATCAATAGTCGCATCACTAAAAGTAACCCAAATGTGTGTGTGTGCTATTATGCCTGCAAAGTGGTTTGGCAAAATCATTCAAACTTTCATCTACATTTTACACAACAGCAATTACTCTGGTTGTATATTCCTCCCCCCCGCTCCTCTTTCCGTTACCTATTAGCTGTCAAAGCTTCCTCGCACACTGCCTTCAAAACCGCTGCATAAGATACATAACATTCAAAACTGCAACTTCTCGGAACCCGCAACCAAAATATCGCATTAAAATATCTCGCCCCTAGTGCATCATCATCGCGTGTTGAGCTATCGAAGACGACGCTCAAAGTCATTATTGTGGGAAAGCAGCACCAAAAATACCAGCGACCACAGTGAATCTGTAAGTACATCCTTATATCTTTTCCCACCACAACAAAACGTAATTTATTTTTATCATTGCTTGTAAAAATCATTTAAAGGATGCCACGATTTTCCTGCGCCACGAGTTTTTTCATGACAATTTAACGAAATGTAACAAGCGAATGTGTCACAAATCCAAGGAATATAAGTTCTCTACCGAACTTCTAAAATAAGTAATTTATAGTTAGAACAGTATCACCCTGGTAGATAGTTTATAGGTTCTAGCGTGCGACCGACGGACAGTTTTACATCATAACGGATTTATTATTATTAAGCGGTAGGTAGGCCGGTTCGTACCGTCAATAAATAGCTTTTTTCACTGCTCTACCTAAAACGTCTATCTTCTGGGCTACAATTTTTAGCGCTCTTGCTATTTTTTTCTACTAGTTTAAAAGAAGCTTTCTATTTATCAGATATCTAGCCTGATTCCTATAGGGGTAGGATTGCAGAATTGAGCATAATTTCTGTTGATTTAATACTCGTACTTATTGGACAATATTTGGTTCGTTCACTTGAACTGTTTTACTAAACTTCTTGACGTCTTCTTGGCTTGCAGAAACAGAATAAGTACATGATTATGTATATAAAAAGCACAGGTTTTTTTCGGTATAAACTACTGCAGAAATTCCATTAAGATGTCAAGGCGTATACACCGTTTGGACCCCACTACACGATTCTATAAATAATAATGCAAAAAGGTTGACAGCGCGGAACTCGATCGTAATTTCCGTCTGTCTGTCTGTGACAAGTGTTTTTGACATTGCTGGCTTCACAGAAATGTAAAATATACTTAAATGTAAATAATTAATTTAATTGTGTACAAATAATAAAATAAAATTGAATTATCTATATATAAGTGAGATGTTATAATTACACGATATTTAGGTATAACTGTTTTCAGAAGTTATGTCTGTCTGTCAGTAGGTTACAATGTTTGTTTAGAATACGTAGTATTAAAAGGCTTAGGCGTAGGCTTTCTCAACAGGCCTTCTCAACAGGCCTTCTCAGGGATGTTTAACAAGGATCCAAAATATTTGTTTTATCTCTTCTTATTCCTCTTCAGCATGTATCCGCCGACTGACGCTTGACGGATGTAGGCTTTCTCAACAGGCCTTCTCAGATATTTCTAAAAAAGGTCCAAAATTCTCACTTAAAATCTTTGTTTAGATGAAATTGATGTGTCCTTAATAAGCTGGCACAGTTAAGTAGCTTATCATAGCTAACATCATCAATTAGCACCGATTTAAAGTTCAGATATATATTTGGCTCAATGCCAAATGGTTTCAGAGCGCATTGCGTCCTAAAATGTGTGAATTTCATTGCATATCCAATTATACTGAATAAAGAATATTTTTACAGAAATTCAGGCCTGGACTTCAGTACTAATATACCTAATTTGCCTCATTCGACTTCGTTCCGCCTATGACTTTGCCCGTGAAATATTCTATGTTCGAACCGTACCTACTTTACAGTAGTGAAAACGATTTTTGAAATCGGTTCAGTATTTCTAGATTCAACGTAGTTTCCAGCCGCGTCTGTCTGTTTGTGTCTGATTCTCTTCACAACGGTTTTCACTATGTTACTTAAATAAAGTGAATCAATTTAGGAGAAACGTTAGCGACACCGCACTTTAATGAAATATGCTATCTAATCTGTAAGAGATATAACAACGTAGGAAATAATTGTGTAGAATGAAATTATCTACAAAAAATCCTTTTTACCCATGCCACGTTAAATGTCTGCTTATCAATTTAACCCTGCCCACTCTATCAGTAATTATAGTCGTGTAGATGTGTCCAGGTCGGTGAATGAGTTCTGTGAGTACATAATCAACAAAATGAAGATAGAACATCTTTTGAACTTAGAGATCGTTAGCTTTGTGTTGCGTCCTCTTTGACTGTTCGAAATGTTTCCTTCCAAATGTACTTAGATATTTTATCGGAGAAAACTGCTGACGGCTGGAAATCTTGATGTATAAGCTGTTTCTCATAGCTTTCCTTGCTTTTACTTGGATTTAATAAAATGTAGGTAGTCTTTTTAACAAAATTATACTTATATCAGTTAGAATTTGGCAACCACTGTATATTCAAAACAATGCATGAAATCCTGGGTAAAAATGAAGTTTATGAAGTGAAAAGCTTTTGTCGGCAGCACTCCCTTTGCCTTTTTATTTTTATTTAGTGCAAGAATTAAAAAAAAAAAATTTATTTGATCTGAGATTTGCTCAGGAGATTTATACCCTCTACGATGAAGATAAGAAAGTTTGTTTATTGAGATTTGAAATAGAGACATCAAAGGTTTTATAATTCAATAATAAATTTGTGTACATTAATCTTCGTTTCATAATGTTGGTAAACAAAATAATTTTGTCTCTGCGTTAATATAATAAACAAGATTTACAAAATAAACAAGTAACTTTAGAACCACCTTTCTTTATACTTTATAATCTGTTATATGGACTATTGTACTCTTACCTAGCATTTTTGATATGTAACATCTTTGCTCTCGCTTTCCTGCAATCTGTGGGAGTAATTTCGTGAAAAGGGACGGAAGTGTGTAACAGAAGCCGGGGACGCGCAATTTGATTTGACCAAATCATGAGCACGCGCGGTGGTAGAGTTGGCCGTCAGATGATACCAACCCATTTTCCGATAGGTTGGTACTGTCAGCCAACAATGTGTGCGTGTGTGTGACGAGAAACACAAAGAGAAAATAGAGAAGGAGAACGCATCAGCTGTGCGCTTGATCTACACTGTTGTATATAAAGTGTTAATGTTTAAAGGATATAAAGTTAATGTTGCTTATTAGTATAACCAAGGTGAGATGTCAGATGTTACACATCATATGCGACTTTAAGGCTAGACTATGTAAGTAGCTTGTGATGATTGAAAGAATGAAGTATGAAAGGTGCGACACCGCCGAGCATGTATGAAAAGTGCGATGAATATAAAGGAGGTAAAAGATAACTGTTTACAGAACTTCCTTTTCTCTTTCTAAATATCCTAGAATCGTTGAGGCGAAGTTTTAAAATCAATAATTTTAACTTTGGACCTTTGCAAATTTGAGGCAGTTGATTTTCCGTTTACCTAAATTGGAAAGATACTAAAATATCAAAAAAGAAATACAATTACCACCTTGCCCGCATGATTAAAGAAGAACCTAATTAAATATTTATTTCAACAAAATTCCAATAAAATTCTTAACTCGTGAAATATTTCCCCAAAAAATGGGAATTTGATGAGGTATTCCCTTCTACTAATGAATGTAGGGGAAAGAGAGGTCTTACGGAATAAAGATATTTCCAATTAGTAAATGGACCGTAAATTTTCATTAATCAGGGATCAATTTTAGAACAATATTGCTGACTTCTTGTTACGAAAGGATTTTGGTTTTATTATACACATTACACAGGAAGATGGATGATGATGAAAATATGTGGAGTTTTTGATGATTTACTGACCACACATACATACAAACCTTCACGCCTGTTTCCCAAATAAGTAGGCAGAGAGTGTGAACCGCCATTTCTCGAAATCTTTGCATTCTTCACTTGCTTCATCCACATACATACATCGTTTCATACATCTATTTTTATTTCTGTATATTTGACCTTTTTTAAGGACATCAGATATTTCGTCTTGGTCGTCCTTTCCTTGTTAGTTCTTTCGGTACTACAGCTTTATATATTTGCTTCGTCATTCTGTGTGTGTGTGTGGAGCGTATACTATGTATATACTTCGTTGCTTCTCCGTGTGTACTGCACGTGACTCAGTATCAATTTCGATATTTCACACCTGGCGGACGTCTCGTGATGGCCACGATTTTTAATATGATGGCAGGGTCCCGTAGACATGGGATTCTTCATTTCCACGTCATATAATATATGTAAATGTAATGAGTATAATGTCAGTATAATGACAGTCGCGTAGTTATCAATGTGTATCACGAAATCGTTATCACAAGTGGCTGTTTGTGTTGGTGGTAGTACATACATGGACCAAATTTTATATTTTATGGGGTATGTACTATATTATATGTATGTATGAAGCACAGTGCTTTGATGACACTTTCGCCGCTTCGGCGGTTCCTTTTTATACTTGCGAATTAAGGGTCGATACTGCCTCACATTGATTCGCATAAACATTTGATGTATCGACAATACTGTACCATTGTTTTTGTAATTACCACCACGATTCCTTGATATTTTCTCTATAGAAAAAAATAATCCAAAATTACCCCTAAAATTATAAATAAAAAGGACTACATATACACAACATCACACAATTTTGAATAATAACTTAACTACGTTTATTTGGTTATTATATGGTTTGGAAAAATAGGACATACCTACTCGTTACGATTTTAAGACAATCCGTGCACTATTTGATCGGCACCGAACGATTGAGACTATAGAGCTAAATTTGCGCGCTCTTACTGACAACTAATCGACTCTTAATAGGTATAACTCTCGCTAAATAACTTGAGCTCTGTGACATTCGGTGCGCAGTACAAAAATTTAAAATCTTTTAAAAATATTATGAGAAGCTATAATTGACTCTACCTCTCTTTAGCGAGAATTATATACTTACTTTGCGTTTGTGGTGGTAAGAGTACAAGTAACAAAGTAACCTATATGAACATACACTGCACTATGACAGTTAAAAGATGAGTACAATCCATCAGAACCACCGTCCGCCTATTTCCCCACCCTAAAACTGAATATTCCACTAAAATTGGGTAAAATACCCACACATTTCGTCGCCATTATTTTATAGTAGGCTTATGTTTTAGTATGTGTAAATGGAATAATTAGTCAAGATTTATAATTTACTAGATTTTACTCACGGTTTAACCTGTTTTATTTAAAACCTACAATGATATTGGTTTTTAAGTCAACGATAAAATATATCACTGCGCATCCTTCTGGCGATAGACTACATACACATACAGTTTTGCCAAAAAAAAAGTATATTATCTGATTCTAATTCTGATATTTAAAATCTATTTTCAGTGACGATTAATTATTAAACACAATTAATAAAGAAACAAAAACTGAAGCAAACATAATAATAATCAGTAAATTTGAGATTGACAGTCTTACTCGATAATATAAAATCTGGTTGCATGTAATATTGAACGTTCGTGTAGATGCCTGGATCCTGTGCACCTGGACCGCCAAATGACACAATTCCAACCTGATACCCGCTACATACTAATGGACCTCCCGAGTCACCATCGCCAGAATCCTTACCTCCACCTCCTGCGCAGATATATGTATCATAATATTTCCTATATAGCGAGTACTTTTTGGAGCAATTTTCTATTGGTACTATGTGCATGCATACCATTCTCAAGTGTTTACTCGGGGTTAGTTTTATGAAGCCGAAACCCGAAAGTAAACAGTATGTATTGTTCAGTGTTATGTCAGGAGTTTTCAATCTTACAGGTTTAACTCTTCTTGCTGTTTTAAAGTTAGAATCAGCTTCTACAAGCGCTATATCACATGATATACATATATATCGCACATATTTAGGATGTTTCCAAAAACTTCTAATTTTTTTAGTTTGCAGCTTCGAGAACTGTAACTTTGTTATGTACGTTTTATCTGCGCCGGTAACTAAACGAACAGTATTAATCCTTACCCATAGCCTGTGATCGTCGAACAGACAATGTGCAGCAGTCAATACATACAGGTATGTCACCAATGATCCACCACAAAACGACTTCCACCTTCTAGATACAAGATACCTTAATGATATCTGATATGGTACAGAATTACCTTTAGTTTTTTGACCCCCGGCAACTCTTGCACCACACAAATTTTTAGCTGGACGGAACTTTTTATTTTTTTCAACCACATCCATAAATCTAATTTTTGGTTTTTCGCTGACACCAAGGGGTTTATCGAGTGACACTGCTAGTGTAAATATGGCCATCACACCTGCAATTATTAATTTTATATTATGCATATTATAATTTTAGTTAAAATGTTATAATTAGGTTATGTAATATTGATCAATTTTATTATTACAATAATATTTGGAAATCTAACTTCGGTTACTGTCATAAGTCAGACACTTATTTCATAGAGTAAAGGTAAATACTTAGTTTTTGAGAAGTACTGTAGCACTTGATCTCACTGACAAGTAGAAAATACAGTTTCATAATAAATAGGGCAGGTACAGAACCCTTACGTGAGCTAAGCTAAATGAAATGTCGTATGTACGTTAAACCGTGTGCTACGTTCCGAGGGTACCCAGCGGAAGAACAAGTCTCCTTCTTTCAGTCGATGGTATTTGTGAGGCTATATAACGAGTGGCTGTTAAGTTATAAAATTAACTATTTTTTTAAACTGTCCAAGTGTATTTCGAGCCACGCAAAGTTCTACGTTCTATTCTACACTTAGTATTTTTCTTCTACTGAATACAAGTTATTTTTAGTAAGAATTTATTGTTTTTAAGTAGGTGCAGGATATGAGTAACATTGCCATATTTGCAGAATAATTTTACTTATTAGCATGGAGATATCTTTTCACGAATCACTTGAAAAACCCAAGATTGTACGAGTGTGTCAATACACCATAATTGGCGTAATACTACACTATATTTTTTTTGGAGCATGAATGCTCTGTCCATATCTACAGAGTTACCCCACAGCATCAGCCCATAGCCTAGAACCGATTCCACATAGCACATGGTAGATTTCCAAGTAAGGTTTTGATCCAAAGTTATCTCTAAATATATTGTAGTTTTAGTTTCTTCTATTTTATAGTATCTTTATATTGGATTTTCAAGGTCATATCTTGGTAGGGTTGAAATAGCATATTTTTTGTTATATTAATATTTACATTTAAATTGTTAATGCCGAGCCATCCTATTATTTTTCCGATTTACACTTATTTACACGATTTTATTACACATTATTACCACTGTTGTATCGTCAGCAAACGAATACACTACCTTGGGGTATCTTATAATTGTTGTATCTTGGTTTAAACCAAAAAATACATTATTATGTACTAATTGAGTGATTTCTGTACATTTATACATAAATAACTTGTACACCATTTGTGTGCAACCCCTCTCACAACACATTTTTCCAGCTTATATAATCATTTCCATTTTATGTGCTTGTATATGCGTAATAATAAGATATTAATATAAGTAGTGTAATCATTGAAATTAAACCAAGTTCATTAATATACAAAGTGTCTGCATGTATTCCAATAATTGGTATACTCTGTATTTGCCACTCTACTGTGGTACAAATTAAACATATGTGCACAACGAATGGATAATCGATTTACTGTTTCCGATTAAGTTCATTTTATATTGAAGCGTATCTTTGATAGATCAAATAAAAAGTTCGGAATTGTTTAAAAAGGTTGACTTTAATTTTCTCATTAGTAATGTAGTTTTACAATAAGCAGTTTTGCTAACATAAGTAATAAAGTTCTCTGTCTGCAAGCCTGTCTGTCTGTGTGCTATTTTGTCTGTAACCATTGAACTGATTTGTATGCTATTTCATTGTTATAATCTGAATTTGTCAAGGAAGGTTATAAATATGTGTTAACAATTTTATTGCTGTTTGCTTTAATTAATTTTTTTTTCACGGGTTGCCTTACAGCTTCCGAAACCGTGTTTTCAGTACCAGGGTAACCATAAGGCTATACCGGAAAGCGTGTAACGAGTGTCCAGTTCTGTTGAGGTATATTTAGATGAAATTACATTTTACATAATTGGAATACATAAGTTTTTTAAGGCCGGGATCAAACTGTGTAACCTAATCTGTAGAGAATATAACAAAATAGCATACATTTTAATGATCTACATATCCTTATTTGCCGTTGAAAAAAACAATAACAAACAGACAAACATATAATTTCGTCATATAGACAATGCTAAATCGCTTTGTTACGTTCGATTGCCTATTAATTTCTGACCAATTATCATTTTGTTAACAATTTTAAGATAAAATGATTTTTAAAACACAAGTGCTTAAGATTCAATTTAGAATAGTCAGTATAATATACCGCAGATATCGTTGGGTAAGTGGGCGAAGATTGTAGTTTATAGTTAGTATCGTCTAACTTTGAATCGACGCCAAACTTGGAATAGGTTTAGGAAGTGTTTAAACTTTTTGTTGCAAACTTAATTGCACGTCAGTACAAGGTTAATTGGAACTTCAGGTTTTTTCTTATAATTTAGGTACATTCCTTCTGGTTTTTCACTTTTTAAGTTACGAGCCGGATCTGCCTGGTTACAATGAAGCTGAAAATCAAAATAAAACAGCACACTGGCGACAAACATTTTAACCTTACAATGATGGAACTGGGTCAGCATATTAACATTAAAATCAGATGAGTAGACTTATAGTAGTATACAGACAGACGCGCGTTGCGGTTTTTATTTTGTAATAACATCTATCCCTATTTCCTCACAATCTGATTTTAGGCATAACCTAAATCTAGATACTAGCTTATTAAGAACTCAGTAAAGGATAAATGAATTAGGATACAATGGTAACGGTGTCAAATGGTAAATCACCTAACATTTTTTTCACTAGACGCCTTGTACTCGTGTCGTGTGTCACTTTTACTTTATATGGAGATTATGCTAAAATACAAATATAATAATGATAGTAAACACTATGTTCCTGCAAATGACACGTCCTAGATAGTCACATTTCACATTTAATACTCTATGGGTAAAACTAATGTAAAAGGGCAACACAAACGGAAACGTTTTTTTGTTAGTTTCTACTTGTTCTGTGGTTTCTACATATATAGTATTTATATATTCATAATTAATGGGGAATAAATAAAAAGTGCGCAAGAAACCATTTTCGGGCCATAGTGTGCTATAATGTGGCATAGTGGTCGTGGCGGGGTCATGTTCAATATTGAGTAACGATCATGTAACACGCGATCTCTTCATTTGTTGCCAGTCGCATCCTATGGGCACAGGGTCTATTCGGTCACTTCATGTCTAAATTACTACTACGAACAAAAATAGACAGGTTTGATCCCCATATCGATTATGGATTTTTTAAGTAACTGTAGATATATATAATTTAAAATACCTCAACAGAACTGCTTTGCTAAAAATTATAAAATGGAGTAACTGAAGACGTATCTTCAAGCCAAATGCAAGAAGCATCTTTTGACCCACCCATATCTTTATCGTGGATGTGTCTAGAAACTTGAGCTGTTGTTTTTATAGAGATATCGGTAAGCTAAATCATATGTATACCTCTTCTAGTTCACAAAATGAGACTTCTAGACTTGAACTTGAGTTTTTGACAAAGGTGCTCTAAATCTGCTCTAAATTAATTAAGTGAAGGACTATTCTTTTTGTAATAATTTCAATAATCCTCAATTTGGCTGACTACATAGCCAGTGAAATAAAAATGTATAATTTATAACGAAATAACTGAAAATACAGTTTTCAGATTTTATCTTGTAGAGAATTTAGTTTTACAGTCGCTTCACGTTTTTAATTTGAGTAAACGTTTCAAGTACACTTTAAAGCTCAACGCTTTTACAATTTAGTAATTTTTTAAAATGACAATAAATTGTCTCTCATAAAATAAGTATCATCATTATCTCGTTTCAGGCCAGTATTTAGCAGATATTATTGTATACATACAAGTACATCGTTTGTAATAGACAGTATATTTATGGAGTACTAGGGGAAACAAGGAATAAGTATAGGAAATTTCTGAATTTTACGATGACTTTCAGAATGTCAGAGTGTCAGAATCTCAGTTTTCAGTATTTGGATGAATCAGAGATACTTGCGTCAATAGCACAAAACCAGAAGTCTCAGATTCAATCTTCAATCGATACAAAAACGCTTACCACCAATTTTCAAAGCGATAACCAATTACGATCATGATCAATTCGCTAAAGGTGAATAATATTTCCTGATGCCTTTGGCCACGTCCGAAGATATTAAAGCCGTGATGGTGTGTGGTATTCCCCCAAGTCAACTTATAAATGATGGTTTATCACAGATACGTAACTAAATGGCACAAAGTGATTTCTTAATTTAATTCTAGTCACTTTTTATAAAAAAACCACTGTGTGTCGTTTACACGCGTCAGGGTAAACGCGGTGAGTGCTTGATCAGAAATCTATTCACTAAGGGCTTGTACACGCTGTATCATTGTGAGGGTACTCAAATGAAAGAATTTTAAAATAAATAAAAAGCTAAAATTCCAGTAAAATAATGAAAATATGGATGTCTTTTCTAATATAAAATTAGGTTTTTTTTAAAGAATTATTCGGAGGCACGTAAAGCAGGCGTCCGCAGTTCATACTTATGTCTGTTAAAGAAATTACTTATCTAGATCCATTAAGGCTTGCCAAACCTGTTTTGTTTAATATGAACAACTGGCAAAAAGTGAACACTGTTACATGGTATCTCTAGCCACACCACAAGGTATAAGGCCGTGTTTGTTACTATTCTGTACTTATGACATATCTACTGTCGCCATCTTACAATTTCGTTTACTCAATCAATCTTATTGTTGATTTTTCTATACTAATATTATAAAGAGATAAAGTTTACAAGTTTGGATACAAGTGGTAATCTCTGAAACTAGGTACTGAACCGATTCTAAAAATTCTTTCACGAATATAAAGTTAGTATCGAAGCTAGGAGCGGAAAGCCAATTTTTAACCGACTTTCAAAAAAAGAAGGAGAAGGTTCTCAATTCGGACCGTATTTTTTAATTTTTTTTATGTAAAGCATCGATCACTCCGCCAGTTGTGAACCGATTTTGATGATTTCTTTTTTAATCGACAGATAAATCTTCCGGATTGGTCCCATTTTTATCTCATATAAATTGGATCATTAGTTTTTCAGAAATTTTGAAAAATCTGTCTTTATAAGTCAATTTTTCTTAATATCTCGCTGAAATATGTACCGATTTTGACGACTTATTTTTTTAAGGATATAATAATTTCGGTATCCTCTCAAATGCTCTAAAATAAAATATATAATTTCAGAAGCTATAATTTTAGTTGCTATAAATATTCATTTTCTATAAATTTAGATCTTAGAGTATTTATAAGCAAGATTTAGATCCTGTAATTTTAAAAATCTATAAATTTGTTTGATATATTTTTTTAAATCTATAATATTAATTCCTATAACGTATTGTTTTCTATAATTGCAGTTGCCATAATTTTCAAAATCTATAATTTCAAGTCCTATAATTTTTATAATGTCTATTTTCAATTGCACTAATGGCTACTTTCCTATAATTGCTGTTACTATAATTTTGAAAATATATAATCTCAAGTCTTATAATTTTTATAATCTCTAATTTCAATTGCACTAATGGTTACTTTTCTATAATTGCAGTTATTATAATTTTCTAAATATATAAATTCATTTTCTATAAATTTATTAATCTATAATATCATTTGCTCTAATGGATAATATTGTTAAAATAAGTGTACTCACTATATTTTTAAACGTATAACTTCATTCTATTTACATTTACAAATATATAATCATAAAAAATAATTTTCTATAATGTAATCAATTTAAATAAGTACTATTATTAAAATTTACAGTAGATTTTGTTAATGTCTGTTGCAGTAATTTTCGATTCCTATTCCCCTAATTTGTAAATAAAAATAGGTTAGCGAGGAGCAAAGCGACGAGCGTGGTTCGAATAGTGCTAAAACAGAGCGCGAGACGAGCGAGCGAAGCGAGCGTTCCGCGGCAGCGGACGGCGAAGCGCCAGAAACTCATAAATACCTAAACAACCAACACTTGTTGGTAACGGATATGATACCTATATATATATATATTATTTATAATAAGAAAGGAAGATTTTTATATATTAATAAATATTTCGCAAATAAACTGGAAAAAATATAGCAAATTAATCATTAGATAATTAAATGTTGTACCTTTTGATAATTTAGACATCTTGAAAGTAATAGAAAACAATTTTAGATAAAACGAAAATTATAGCAAATTATAAATTAGATCATTTAATGTTATATATTTTGATAATAGTGATTTTGAAAATTACAGAAATCGATTTTAGGGTAAAAAAAATTATAGCAAATGAATAATTATAGAATGTAATTTTATATCTTATGTACCTATATATTCTAAAATTATATCAAAACATTTTAGAGATAATGTAGGAGACCCAATAATTTCTCGACTTTATCTCACAGACATATGACGAAAGTCGGTTCAGTAGTTTTTCAGAAATTCAGTAATTTGCCTCTGTTTACGGCTGAAAATTATATATCAGAGAAAAGCCTTATAGCAACGGTTGCTATTGACACGAAGTTGTAAATTTTCGTATCGGGTCTAGCGGTTAAAGGTATGGGGTGGAGCCCGGATGCACATGGTTCAAATCCAATCCACAGGAGTATTTTTTTTTATTTTGCCATCAATATTTTTTTATTTGCGTTATTATTTGTCTCTCAGGGCAGCAAAATCACTTAAAAGAGAAAACTAAACCTTTTAAAAAAAGTGTATCTACTTCAAAAATTTGCACTGAAAAGTAAGAAATTATAAATATTTCGTCGTAGAATTTAAAGACAAATTATGGTGCCAAATTAGAAACAACTAAGTTCCCAAATTCACTAATCTAGATAATTCATTAGGAACCTACGATCATCAGTACAAACATAGATAGTAACTTAATTTTGTAGCTATTTTAATTTGGCACCAACCGTCTTCAACTTCTACGACGAAATATTTATTATTTCTTACATTTCAGTGCAAATTTTTGAAGTCGGTACACTTTTTTACTTAGTAAGGTATGCCCTGCGTTCTTGGCCTTCCCATATTGAAATTCAATAATGGTCGATCGATTTTTTTTAGTAGTACAAACAAACAAAGAAACATACATTATCATTTATAATATTAGTTAGGATGATGTAAACGCGTCCTAATGACAGTAGGTAGTACAAAGTAGGGTCACTCGAGTACTCGGTGTTCACACTTGGACGATCATACGATACCGGCTTATGTATGGCTCGTTAAAAACTGTCCATATATATAGGTTGGGGTAGGCAGAGACCAATCGTTATACGCCACCAATTTTCCTAAAGGGATGATATATTTTGCTGGGATAAATCTCTGTACAAAAATTCACGTCGATCCGTTGCTCTCTTTTGACGTGAAATGTAGGCAAACAAATACAAATTTTAGTATTAGCTTTAGAATTTTTAGAATTTTAGAAACGGCAAATCCATGCAAAACAATTATATTATTTTCCATACATTAAATCCATTCCAAATACATAACTTCCATACCCTATTAAATCTAGGTGTTGGATTTTAAAAATCTATGACCCAAAAATAAGTAAGTAAATGAGTTATAATATATATTTACATCTTAACTAAAATGTATAATAATAAATAAATAATATATTTAATAACTATATCTACAAATTATAAAAACAATACCTCTTCCAGAACCCCTCCCAGAAACGCAATCATTTAACTTGACTCAATATAGTACTGCTCAAAAAGTGTAGCGTTCTCGTAGACCTTCGTAGAACCTATTTTATAGTATATGGTATTTACTTTTCACTCTTGAAATAATTCGTAATTTATCAAATTTATAAGAAATATATTTATGTAAGCCGGTTCTTCTATGTATATATTTTTACCTTGATATAGAACGATTGTGAAACTAACTCACATGATTTATTTGTCACTACTTCTTTACTACCAAAAAAGGTTATATCCTGAATTTAAACATTAGATTCCGTTAAACTGTATATGGTGAAATGTATTACAACTATGAGAATATTTCTTTTCTTATTGTTCTACTTCCATTCGCAAGTAAAACCGCAGACGAAAGCTAGTTTAAAAAATATGCAAGACCAAACAAAAATACAGGAAATAATTATAGACTACAAATACAATTTGGAGCCTTAAAATAGTGCGCTTGAAATAGTCTAGGCATATTCGTAGCAACCACGTGGAAGGGGAGAAAATCTACCCTCCCTTTTCCTCGGAAAACTCAGTTCTTGTCCACCCTTCGTAGAGGACGCACGGCTACCCTTAATATTGTAGCTTCCGATATAAGGGAAAAGTTACGTGAACTTATTCGGTTCGGTTTTTTAAACATTTAAATGACTATGTTTTATTTGAAGTGACAAAGTGTGGTTTTTGAAGGATTATTTTGTAAGTATTTTTTTTGTTTGTATTTTAAATTTTACTAATTTTGTACACATTTTCACAGCTTTTATGTCTTGCGGCGTGACCTGAGACACCAGTCCACTTGACGCCGTTTGTCCATATTGAACAGAACAGGCTCTGGTAATCATAAATTCATTTTTTGTTATATTTTAGGAGAAATCCTGAAGATGTTACCAATTTCTTAACTGATATTTAAGAACTATCTAACTCAAAAACTAAAAAAATAAAATGTTTATCTTCTATAATCCTCTTTAGGGTTCCATATTATATGAATTAGGCATTTAAGTCTGTCGGTTTTCTACCCTCGTGTATTAATGGATTTATTTAATGGGTATTTGTAAAGGAACTGTGGGGTAGAAATACCAATACCCTCCATATTCGGGGATATTACTAGGTAGGTATCTGTATAAGAAAAAATATAGTGTGCTAAAAATACTTTATTTGGATCCCTATAGGTAAATTCTAGAACTGTTAGACTTTTACGATAGCTATTTTTCACATCATCATAACTTTATTAGCAACATAAAAAACGTTATTATGACCATTAAACAACCATTACAACTTTTATTTGATAACACTCTTACATTACTATTATAGAGGCGTTGTAGGGTTCTGTAGTTGTCTTTGCTAGTTAGGAGGGTACAGACAGACATACATACACACATAATGAGAGTCGTCTGTGCGTGTATTTCTTTGTAACTTCTGAATAGATTTTATTTAGGTAGATTGATTTACGAAAAATATTTAGACATGATTTCAAAAATGTGTTTGATGGTTTGTTTGTCGTTCGACGTGGTGTTGCACAGAGGTTGGAGAGCCCGAGAGTAAAATATGCTCTTTTTAATCCGGGATTTTTCCTTCCTCCGGGAAAATTGAATTTTTCATAATCAACATAGAAATCACGTGCGAAATCGGGGCGGATCACTATGTAAAAGAACTATACGTTCAATATCGATCTGAAAAAGCAATCATGTGTCTATCTGTAATTTAAAACTAAGTATAAATCTAAATCTATTTGACAATTTTTTTTAATGGAAAAGAAAAATTAGAACAGTTGCCCGTAAAATTGGAAATATCAGGAAAAACTGAAACTTATTGTTTCAATAATATTTTAGTAAGATAAAATAAAATAATAAATAATAATTGTCCAAGTTACCATTTTAAGATAGGTGTTCCTGTAAACTATAGGAAAGGCCCTATATTCCCTACTTTTAAAAAAAATTTTAGACTCAGTCATTTTGGAGATAAGTTCAGTCAATTTTCGTATTTTTTTTATTATTTAAACTATGATTCACATGATGCACTTAAAAAAAAATTATTACGTTTAAACCCTCAAAATCGAAAATTGATTAGGTGCCAAGTTTCAACATTTTTCGTCCAGTAGATTCGTAGAAAATAAACTGTGACAGACGGACAGACACATGAGTGCTTGTGATGTTCCAAGCACACTTGCTGCATTTTTTTAAATTAATACAAATACAATACTTGTGATCTATTTTATTTACACGATATTGGTGCATACCCAATGTTTGACCAGAATAGAAACAGCTTAATAGATTTTGATAAAACTTACAGGTATCTTAGCCTTAAAATCTGATATGTGTGTCATTTCAATATCTAAAATGACCACGGACGAAGGTGGGGAGGAAAGCTTGTTCATCGAGTACCTAATTTTACTTGGTAACTACGGAATCCTAAGTTATAAATAGTTAAGAAGGGATACAGTACAGAGAACGCGTGTGTTCAATGGTTTGAATATAATATGAATCGATTATATGCACGCATCGACGTCGTATCGATTATGTTGAATTAATTTTGAAGTAAATGTATTAGAAATTTTGGGGGATCCTATGGTACTGCCCATTAATATGGTGGAATATTGTATTATAGAGACACACCCCGGCTTTGCACGGAATAAAATCTATCTATTATCACGCTTTTTATCACAGGAGTAGGCAGATACAATCGAGTGTCATTTGTTACGATCCTGACATACCTCTTTCGCTTCTTTGATATTCATCATACCTTTCATACATGCTCGGCGATTGTGTGTACTTTTAATATTTCCATCGATCAATACATTTTTTACATGGTTAATAAAAGTACATCTAAGTCGTCATTTGACAGCATTTCCTTTCACTTCATCCATATAAACGTTTTTAGTCAATCTTTCATTCTTCAATCTTTCAACGTGTCCATAATCTTTTACTCCGCATTCTTCTCTAATCACATCGTTCCTGATGCGGTCAATACGCTTTATATCACACATTCTACGTAAAGACCGCATTTCCACTGCATTTATCATACTTTCATGCTTCTTATTCCATACCCAAGTCTCGCCTCTATATGTAAGTGATAGAACTAAAAATCAAAGGTTATTTTTCATGATATTTTGCCGTTATAAAAAGTAGCCTATGTTACTCTCAGACCCTAATGTACCTACAAAAAAATTCAAAAGGATGTCGATCCATTTTTACGTTAAATAAAGACAAAAAATATCGCATTTAGGTATAACATCTTATTTTATAGGGTTCCGTACCCAAAGGGTAAAAACGGAAACCCTATTACGCTGTCCGTCCGTCCGTCTGTCACCAGGCTGTATCTCATGAACCGTGATAGTTAGACAGTTGACATTTTCACAGACGATGTATTTCTGTTGCCGCTATAACAACAAATACTAAAGAAACAGAATAAAATAAATATTTAAGGGGGCTCCCATACAATAAACGTGATTTTTTTGCTCGTTTTTGCTCGATATTGACAACGGAACAGGTAGACGCTTGAAATATTCACAGAACATTTAGTTATATATTCAAATAAATAATTAAATTAAAATTAAATTAATATTTAAGGGGGGCTCCCATACAACAAACGTGTTTTTTTTTTTTTGCCGTGTTTATAGGTAATGGTACGGAATCCTTCGTGCGCGAGTCCGATACGCACTTGGCCGGTTTTTTATTATTATATATTATTTAGGGTAAGGCAGCGAGTGTTCTTGGCACTATCATGAGAGCTGGAGGTATTCTACCTTTGATTCCTCCACCCCTGTTTGCGCCAGTTTGTGGCGACTGGCTGTATGAACGGGTATACCAACGTTCCTTTTTTTCCTCCTAAATCCGCACTGACTGAACGCGTTGACTGCGGCTGATATGACTGACAGTCGCTCGAGTGGTAGAAAACTCGTTCGGCAGTGAATTTGAATTTCCTCTAATAAAACTAAAATACTCGCAATTTAGAGCTAAAGGTGCACGCACGCAAACTACAGTTATTTACATTTCGCAATACGCACCTAAACTCATCAAAAGGAACAAAGCCGGCCGGCTAGTGAATGAACCAGATCCAGTTTAAAGAAGCTACTGCATGCCAATTGCCCGCACCGCAGCCTGGAGCGCAGGATTGAAGATCCTGGCCACGTCAGAGCTTACAGGTTAGTGCATATCCACTGGACAGAAACATCTTGTTCCACAGCTGCCCAGAATTTCCACATCCTACCTCCAGGTGTACCACAAAATACAGCCGCAACAACCCCTTTTCTTTTTTTTTTGAAGGTTTTTTTTAGAATAACAATGTATTATTTACAATGTACTATTGCAAAAAAGGTATAATATAAGTTACAACGTTTTGTGTAAGTTAACTGATTGGTAGGTATTACGATCAATACCCGTGTGAACCCAGGGCAAGTAGCTAGTAATTATAGTCATGACTACTTTGTAGTTAGTCAAAACTTCAAAGTACACACATATATACTCGTACATTATACACTCGTACGTATACGTAATCGATTTCCTGTATGTGGCTGTGCGTATCTTCATAGTTATTTAGAGCTCGTGAATATATTAAGAAGTAAGTTATAACATGCTTCGTCTGATAAAACGCGATGTATTCATGAATACGTGCCCAGAAACGCTCCTAAAAAGTCGGGAGAAATCTTGTCACTTTCAAACATTTCCTCGATACTAAGTCTAAAGCACCATATGTGCTTTAATCGACTCGTTCTTAGGAGGGCAAGTTAAGCTGGAAATATCCAATATTTACACCTGTTAAAGAAATGACATATCTGCAGCAACAGATTTGCCACCTGTTCTGTTCAATATGGACAGTCTCTGGCCACACTGCAAGTATAAATGCCGTGAATTATTATATCTAATTATGATAACCGGAGCGCAATCCGTTAAAAGGGTCAGGTTCAAGAAACTTTTAACTTTTTCTTAAAGAAAACTTATAATTTTTGCTTGTGAAGCCGCGAGCAATCCCTAGTACATACCTAATACATCCAATTCATATTTCATTGAGGCAATATGCTCTATGTATTTTTATGAGATGAAAATGCGTGGAATGTAGATATTCGCACTAAAGGTAGAAGATAGCATATTTTCTCTCACACCTCAATATATACTTGCGATCCACCCCGTCTTCGTACGTATACATTTTTGACATGTGAAATATCTATTTTAGCCCGTTTGGTCGTTTTTAGCTGCTTACAGAATCCTGAGTTTTATGTTATATAGTCTAACAGTGAAAGATTATCTCTGCCTACCCCTCATGGGATAAAAGGCGTGATGATAGATAGATAGATGAAAATATTTTCAAATCGGTTCAGTACTTTTCAAGTACTTACAAACAAACAAAATCAAATTATCTTTTGTAATAATTATATTTATTTAACTCGAAGTCGTCTTTAAATCTTTGTAGTCGTATTTACATTATTTTATATTTTCTTTCGAAGCTTGACGGTAGTCGTGAGGCCAACGTAAAGCAGAACCTATTTTGTTCTCTATGCTACTGTAGTTAGCTGCATCCTATGAAGTGCCTATAGATAATTTAATCCACATCCGTTTGAATATCAAACATTTACAATATAATACACATAATACCTAAGATGAGGGAGCTTTCGTAAGTCCACTCAACATGGGCTTTGATGAGCCGGAAGCGGAAGTAACGGTGACGTCGACCGTTAACTATGTGTGGTTAACTAACTAAAGTTGAACCTTCAGTTAACTTTGCTACTTATTGGATTTTACTGCTTTTAATTATAATCTCTATCTTTCTTTCTATTATCCCAAGAGGGGTAGGCAGAGACAATCCAATGCCATGTGCTACGTTCCTGACATACCTACCTCTTTCGCTTCTTTAACCTACTTCCGACGAAGAAGTTCTCAATTCGGATCGTTTTTTGTATGTATACCGATTACTGCACCAGTTGTGAACCGATTTTAATGATTTATCGTTTAATCGTCAGATAATTCATTTTTTTCATAAAAATTAGTTCAAAACAAATATGGATAATATTGAACAGATTTAATTTTGTTTTGTATCGTTCAACCGTCTTCAAGTTCTACGACGAAATATTTATTTTACTGACGAATTAGATAGCATATACCATCAAAACTAGCTTTTCTCAGCTCCTAGACATGATAGGTTCACATTTAATACGTTTAATAGTGAAAATCCTAACAAAATATGTTCAGTAGTTTATGTGTGAGGCGATCAGACGCGGCGGGGGTCTTTGTTTTATAATGATGTACTGTATAATGATTATAACATAGTGTTCCAGAGCTTCCGGATTAGATGGTACTATGGCTGCTTTTACATACAAAACACTTCAAAATGGCTGAACCGATTTAAATTAAATTCTGTACTGAGATAAACAAAATCCTTGAATGAGTACAAGTACAAAATATATCAAATCGTAGGTAAAGGTGTTTTTGCCGTTAAGAATAAATAGATGTAAAAACTAATGGAGATATTTTGTAGAATATCCCCATTTTTTCAGGACCGTCCGTCGTTTTCACTGAGTGACCGTCATTTTTCAGTTTCACCGCAACAATTTTACATGAATGGCTGCCTGAAAACCTTTTTTATATGGCAAACAATATTAGTATATCGCCTATGTGAACATTTTTTAAAATAATGCGTCTTATAAAATTATTTAAATTCACTATCATTTGTAATAGTCATTGCAATGTATATCATAATTATATAATGCCAATTTGTATTACACAATACGCACACACAACACGCAATATTTTTTTTACATATTTCCCTACCTACCCTCCGTTTTCCATAAAACGGCCCTTCAGTGGAGATCGAGACGTTAATCGCAACGCACCGGTGTATACGGTAGCTCCGTGTCGATAAATACGCAACGGTCGAGTCGCGCTATACGCATCCGTCGAGCCGCGACGACTACTCGAAATAAGGCAAACACAAAGACAATATTTGTATATCCGCAAACACGCGATCGAAGTGTGGTGAAAGAAAAAAGCAGTCAGCGACCTGGATACAAATGACATCTCGAAGGTAAGGGCTGTTCATTTACTCACCATATTTCAGTATCAGTATCCAAAACCGTTAAGTTGTTTTCGAGATTAGCCCAAAGAATTATTTTTTATAAGAGTCGAAATTGTCTACTTAATTGGTAGAGCATTGTCTTGAAACTGGGAGGACCCGGGTTCAATTCCCACTCGTGCCAAAAATGCTAAGCAACAATAAAATTGCTTACTTTAAACGACAACTCGTGCTTCGGATATATTAGAAGTGAAACATCTATATAGTTCTAACAGACTTGCCACCTGTTCTGTTCAATATGGACAACTGGCCAAATGTGAACATTGTTACTGATGTCTCTGACAACACCACAAGGTATAAGGGTCGTGAAAATCTGTTTGTAGCGGCCCAGGCTTCGCTCGTTGATTTTTAATACCACTGCTAAAAGTGCTAACCTAATCCCAGGAACATTGACATTATTGGTTACTGCTCGACTCCGAAAAGGCGTAGCGTGATGTTTTATAAACATAAACATTCCTCTTGAATAAATTCATCTGATCACGTATACAGTAACAAAATCGGTTCAGTCGTTTTTGAGTCTGTACGGGATAAACAAACATTAAATATGTAGATATAAAGTTTATATTCCGGATGATATCTCGAGTCTCGACTTAGTAAACGTGGACATAGGATGTCAATACACAAGTTATAATGGTAACTTGTCAACTTAAACAACTTACTACTTTATTATATTAAGGTTGGCGTCCACTAACATTATTATTTCTACTCTATTTCTAATAATTCGAAACTGTTATCCTAACTAATATTATCCTTCCTATTACCCGTCCTTCACGTCAAAATAGAACAACGGATCGATGTGTTTTTTGAGAGTTACATAGACTACTTTTTGTTCTATAAATCCTTCAGGATGAATTATTATGTCACAATTGAATATGGTCCCTTAGTTCTATGATATGACAAAAATATTAATTACTAGCTTTTCGCCCCCGGCTTCTCCCGTGGATATTTACGAACAAAACAAAATATAGCACTCTGGGATATCGTATCTTTCTATTCGTGAAATATATTGTAGAATCGGTTCAGTAGTTTAAGAGATTACCCCCTACATCCAAACTTACAACCTTTACCTCTTTATAACATTATTTTAATTATTAGCAATTTCAACTTTATACAACTGTATCAAAATTTAACTTCCTACTTTTATAATAACTACGCAACACAGCGTCCACAGGACAGGTGGTAAGCCCTATATTTTATTAGCCTATAGTTGCACTTAATGGACCTAGATTTGTCACTTCTTTAAGAGGCGTATCTGTTAGAAAAAGTGCGAACAAGAAATCAATTAATAACACAATAATATAATAACTAAAAGGTTTAAATATAAAATTGAGTGAACGCCGATCCTTACAAAAGGAATATTGGGAGCACATGTGGTCTTTAGTTAACTAAGTAATATACATACGGGTAACTTGGAGACGGATTTATATTAAGGGTCAACGGGTAAATCTTTTATTTATTGCTTATTATATTTGATACTATCATAAAGTTATATTACTTACTAGCTGTTCGCCCCGACTTCGCCCGTGAGGCCAGTACTTACTTTCATCCTCTACTATATATACCCTCTTAGGGAGTGGATTTAAAAAAAACTTTCTCTGTATCAAATTTCATCATAATTGGTTCAGTGTTTTTACCCGTGATAGCGTAACAGACAGACAGAGTTACTTTCGCAATATTAGTATGGATGTGTTGATATTATAAAGAGAGAAAGTAAGAGAATGACTGATTTGAAAAAAAAAATTCACTGTTATAAAGCTGCATAATTAAATAAGGAAAAATTATTATTAATGCAAAATTAAATAATATAACAGGAAAAATAAACACTCCACATTAAAAAAACGGACGGAAAGCTTCTTAAGCTTCGCACGGGTATAAAAAAAAATAATATATATATATATATATATAAATTTGAAATACCTATGTAAATAAATAACTACTTGTCTATTAGATAAGATATATGCTACCGTTATAGGTCATTTTATTCTACACAATTCTT
Organism: Nemapogon koenigi; assembly: GCA_963924495.1. NCBI lineage: Eukaryota > Metazoa > Arthropoda > Insecta > Lepidoptera > Tineidae > Nemapogon > Nemapogon koenigi. The sequence continues at coordinate 295,754 of OZ004641.1, read as the reverse complement.
TCCTACATCGTTTTGTTATATCTCTGAAGGATTAGACAGCATAATATGTAATGAAAAACTAGTTTGGACATGTTGAAATAATGAAGGATGAAAGATTGACTAAAAAGGTTTATATGGCTGAAGTAAAAGGAAATGATAGCAGAGGACGACCTAGGTGTACTTACATTTTAATTGAACATTCTTTAAAGGTGCACACAATCGCCGAGCATGTATGAAAGATATGATGAATATAAAAGAAGCGATCCGTTGTTCTGATTTGATGTCAAAGAAGGGCAAACACACAACACACTTTTTTATTAATTAATATTAAAAATCGTTTCCACCTGCTCTATAACTACAAGATAAGATAAGATAAGATCAAGGAACCTAATAAGCAATTCGTCAAAGAACCTCCACGTCCGTAGCTGCGAAGGACAGATATCGTCAAAAAGTCCACTCCTATTATATACGCATCACTTACTCCAAATTCCATTAACAGATTTTGTTATAGACCAGGGCAGCCTAGAAATCTGTCCAAGAGACTTCAGTTCGATTCCCAGTAAAATGACTTGAGTCTGGAATTAATGGTTGTAGGTAATAACAATAATAAATTATTGTTATGAAGGTAAATCTTCTGTATACACATTTTATTCAAACCGGTTCAGGAGTTGTGGTTTCAGCTATTTTTGTCATCTAACCAAAGTTGTTATTCTTTCACGTCAAAACGGAGCAACGGATTGACGTGATATTTGTACACAGCGTATACAGAGATAGCTGAAAGCTGTAGGTTACATAGGCTACTTTATATCTTGAAAAAATACCTCATTCCCTCTTGAAAATGGCTTTTTCAAAAACAACTTTTCTACCCGTGCGGAGAGTGATTTCTAACAAAAGAAGCATTTTCGGTTTGCAAAATTAGAATAGAGTATGTAAGAAAAATTTCAAATACATTGTTTCGTCTAAAATCTATTATAAAGAGGGAAAGGCTGTAAGGTTGGATGTAGGTATCTCTGAAACTACTAGTTTAACTACTACTTAATAATAGAATTATCCTCGAGTGCTAAATTTTATTTTGTTCGAAAATATCTATGGCTCATACATATTTTCATATATTGTAGTGTATTCTGTATTTTGTATATCAATATTATCAATCTAAAACCCAGTACAGTTAATTAAGGGAAAGCTGCGTTAAGTTAGTGAAAATGAAAAATGTGCCCAAAAAGATCCTACGTCGGATCCCGGGAGCTTAAATTTATTGGGATTTTTACGTCCGTGTGGGGATTATGGGAATTTTTTTAATCGAATTTGGATATATAGTATCTTTTTATACCAGTTTTTTGTAAACAAAATGTTTAAATGTTAATTTAAATAATTTTGTAGAGTGAAATAATATGTTATAGATTTTATAATCACGTCATATAGGTGTAACTCTACTAGGCAAATCTGACATATCGTATCCCATAAGGGATAGGCAGAGACAATCGAATGCGATTTGCTACGATCCTAGCATACTAATCTCTTTCGCCTCTTTTATATTTTACACACCTCTCATAAATGCTCGGCCATTGTGTGTACGAACATTGCCGTCAATAAGTAAGGTTTAAATGTGTTTAATGAACGTATTACATTGAGGGTTCTCCATTTCTTCCGGTATGTAAAACTTTTAAGTCGTTTCCCTTCATAATGTCCAAATCATTCTTATTTTTAGTCACAACATCATCTTTCAACTTGCGTTCTTCTTCAATTACATCGTTTATGTTTTAAGAGTTAATATTATATAAAAATTGGTATAGTATACTTAAAACAGAGTAGGTAGCTGATGCGGTACAGGTTCAAATTTCATGACAAGCAATAGTTTGCCTTTGATACACATGATATTCTAGTTTGGCATCAAGAATCACAAAGTGTCAGAATATCTATTCCTATTTTACTGTATCTTTCACCCGTGAAATTTTTGATTAGTTGACGTATATGGTTACTGGTCCGCTCCTTTAGGTCGTAGCGTGATGTTATATAGTCTATATATAATCTTCCTTATAAACTACCTATTGGGCATTCCTAAGATTAACGCATTCAAATATACAGACTCTTCAGCTTGATTATTGGTATTAGAGTGTTTGTTTCTTGTTTCTTTCCATTTGAAACTATATATAATTATGCTACCTTGGTACCTACTTCTAATAATGCATCAAATAACATCATAGAAAGAATGAATGTTATACAATCTACTATTCAAGGCAATGGCACGTCAAGCCGATGTTAGACAGGCAACCGGATGGCGAGTGGTAATCTGGGCCTTTGAGTGGTACAGAGTCCCCTGGTAGCGGCCAAAGTGACCCCAAATGGACAGGTTCGGCGATATGGGGGAGGGGCAAAATCGAATTTTTTTTGTAAAGGCAACCGGATAAAAATGCGGTAGCATTAAAGGAAATACCCTAATTATATAATTGTTTTTTTTGCCAGCCGAAACACGTGGGCCGTTCTTGCACTAGCGAGTACAAAAAAAAAAGTGAAAAGGCAACCGCTTCAAAATTAGTGAGCTTACTTATTGACACCACCAAACGTTGGCAGTTTCGGAGAAACAACCGCTCAAAGTCGCCGAAAAACACTTTTTTTCGATTTTTTCAACAATTATTATAATAAAAAATAATAATAAAAATTGTTCAAATCGGATGGCATTCGAAATTTATACTGTCCTAAGTACAAATAATGGTGTGTATCAATGCCATCCGATTTCGATTAAATTAACCCCTATTTAGCCACCCCCAAACCTCATGAAAATACCAATAATTCGATACGCTGCAAAAAATTAGGACAATGTGGGCAACAAGGGTTGGTGGGGGGGTTGTTAGGGCGGGAGGGGGGATTGTAATAGATAATGAGCATACACAGACCTTTTAAAAGTCCAAGCAGTCGTTAAATATTAATTGATAAGGATTTTCAACAATTTTTTGCAGCGTATGGAATTATTGGTATTTTCATGAGGTTTGGGGGGTGGCTAAATAGGGGTTAATTTAATAATTTAATCGAAATCGGATGGCATTGATACACACCATTATTTGTACTTAGGACAGTATACATTTCGAATGCCATCCGATTTGAACAATTTTTATTATTTTTTTTTTATTATAATAATTGTTGAAAAAAATCGAAAAAAAGTGTTTTTCGGCGACTTTGAGCGGTTGTTTCTCCGAAACTGCCAACGTTTGGTGGTGTCAATAAGTAAGCTCACTAATTTTGAAGCGGTTGCCTTTTCACTTTTTTTTTTGTACTCGCTAGAGCAAGAACGGCCCACGTGTTTCGGCTGGCAAAAAAAACAATTATATAATTAGGGTATTTCCTTTAATGCTACCGCATTTTTATCCGGTTGCCTTTACAAAAAAAATTCGATTTTGCCCCTCCCCCATATCGCCGAACCTGTCCATTTGGGGTCACCACTCAAAGGCCCAGATTACCACTCGCCATCCGGTTGCCTGTCCAACATCGGCTTGACGTGCCATTGCCTTGAATATACTTGTTGTTTAGTACTTCAAGATACAGCCATACACATTTATTATTATAGTCACCTCATGTAATTTATGCTATCTTGGTACCTACTTCTAATAATGTTATGCACCAAATAATAAAAAAAATGAATGTAAACAATCTACTTATTGTTTATGCTACTCTAGTACTTCAACATACATCATATTTTGTGTCTATATTAAACAAGTCATCTTATGTAATTATGCTACCTTGGTACCTACCGTCTTATGCACCAAATAATAGAAAAAATGAATGTAAACAATCTACTTATTGTTTATGCTACTCTAGTACTTCAACATACATCATATTTTGTGTCCATATTAAACAAGTCATCTTATGTAATTATGCTACCTTGGTACCTACCGTCTTATGCACCAAATAATCATCGATGTAAATAATAGAATATATGAATGTAAACAATCTACTTAATGTTTATGCTACTCTAGTACTTTAACATACAGACATGACATACATCAAATTTTGTGTCTATATTAAACAAGTCATCTTATGTAATTATGCTACCTTGGTACCTACCGTCTTATGCACCAAATAATAGAAAAAATGAAAGTAAACAATCTACTTATTGTTTATGCTACTCTAGTACTTCAACATACATCATATTTTGTGTCCATATTAAACAAGTCATCTTATGTAATTATGCTACCTTGGTACCTACCGTCTTATGCACCAAATAATCATCGATGTAAATAATAGAATATATGAATGTAAACAATCTACTTAATGTTTATGCTACTCTAGTACTTTAACATACAGACATGACATACATCAAATTTTGTGTCTATATTAAACAAGTCATCTTATGTAATTATGCTACCTTGGTACCTACCGTCTTATGCACCAAATAATAGAAAAAATGAAAGTAAACAATCTACTTATTGTTTATGCTACTCTAGTACTTCAACATACATCATTATTTTGTGTCTATATTAAACAAGTCATCTTATGTAATTATGCTACCTTGGTACCTACCGTCTTATGCACCAAATAATAGAAAAAATGAATGTAAACAATCTACTTATTGTTTATGCTACCTACTCTAGTACTTCAACATCCCTATTAATATAAATGCGAATGTAAGTTTGTTTGTTACGCTTTCACGCAAAAACTACTTAACCGATCATCATGAAATTTTGCACATATATTCTTGGAGGTATTAGAAGTAACATAGGATACTTTTTATTATCACGGCATGACGACGGGAACGGGTTGGGCAGAGGTGAACATGACAAAAGCTATGTATGAAGTGTCAACATTTTGAAATTAGAAGTCGTGGGAAACGCAGAGGTGAACATGACAAAAGCTATGTATGAAGTGTCAACATTTTGAAATTAGAAGTCGTGGGAAACAGCTATTTCTAATATGTTTATACTAGCTATCCACCCCGGCTTCGCGTGTGGACAATATTAAAATCTTCTAGGGGTAGGGGTAGGGGTAGGAGTAGGGGTAGGGGTAGGAGTAGGGGTAGGGGTAGGAGTAGGGGTAGGGGTAGGGGTAGTGCGGGCAAGTCAACGTTTGGGCAGGACAACGTCTGCCGGGTCCGCTAGTACATCATATTTTGTGTCCATATTAAACAAGTCATCTTATGTAATTATGCTACCTTGGTACCTACCGTCTTATGCACCAAATAATCATCGATGTAAATAATAGAATATAATATGAATGTAAACAATCTGCTTATTGTTTACGCTACTCTAGTACTTCAACATACAGACATGACATACATCATATTTTGTGTCCATATTAAACAAGTCATCTTATGTAATTATGTTACCTTGGTACCTACCGTCTTATGCACCAAAAAAATCATCGATGTAAATAATAGAATATAATATGAATGTAAACAATCTACTTATTGTTTATGCTACTCTAGTACTTCAACATACAGACATGACATACATCATATTTTGTGTCCATATAAAACAAGTCATCTTATGTAATTATGCTACCTTGGTACCTACCGTCTTATGCACCAAATAATCATCGATGTAAATAATAGAATATAATATGAATGTAAACAATCTACTTATTGTTTATGCTACACTAGTACTTCAACATACAGACATGACATACATCATATTTTGTGTCCATATTAAACAAGTCATCTTATGTAATTATGCTACCTTGGTACCTACCGTCTTATGCACCAAATAATCATCGATGTAAATAATAGAATATAATATGAATGTAAACAATCTACTTATTGTTTATGCTAGTAGTACTTCAACATAATTATATTTTGTGTCCATATAAAACAAGTCATCTTATGTAATTATGCTACCTTGGTACCTACCGTCTTATGCACCAAATAATCATCGATGTAAATAATAGAATATAATATGAATGTAAACAATCTACTTATTGTTTATGCTACTCTAGTACTTCAACATACAGACATGACATACATCATATTTTGTGTCCATATAAAACAAGTCATTCATATTTTGTGTCCATATAAAACAAGTCATCTTATGTAATTATGCTACCTTGGTACCTACCGTCTTATGCACCAAATAATCATCGATGTAAATAATAGAATATAATATGAATGTAAACAATCTACTTATTGTTTATGCTAGTAGTACTTCAACATAATTATATTTTGTGTCCATATTAGACAAGTCATCTTATGTAATTATGTTACCTTGGTACCTACCGTCTTATGCACCAAAAAATCATCGATGTAAATAATAGAATATAATATGAATGTAAACAATCTACTTATTGTTTATGCTACTCTAGTACTTCAACATACAGACATGACATACATCATATTTTGTGTCCATATTAAACAAGTCATCTTATGTAATTATGTTACCTTGGTACCTACCGTCTTATGCACCAAAAAATCATCGATGTAAATAATAGAATATAATATGAATGTAAACAATCTACTTATTGTTTATGCTACTCTAGTACTTCAACATACAGACATGACATACATCATATTTTGTGTCCATATAAAACAAGTCATCTTATGTAATTATGCTACCTTGGTACCTACCGTCTTATGCACCAAATAATCATCGATGTAAATAATAGAATATAATATGAATGTAAACAATCTGTTGCCGATATACTGGCAAGCAAGAATTACTTGTCAATTTTATTAAAAATAAAATGTCACAATCTTTTTATATAGTCTTGATATGTTTGTAAAATAAATACATTCATTTAAAAGTGCGCTTGGTTTTTCTATAATTATTATTGGTGTCAGAAGTCATGGAAATTATTAATGTGCTCACAAGAAACCAGTCCGCCAAGACTCAAGACGTATCAGTGCCTCTGGGTGATATAGGTACCACCAGTGAATCCCCCCATGCCATACCACAGGAGACGCGCACGTCACCATCCAGCCTTTCTGAGTCGTCGCGACGACAACGACGCTCAAGCGAGTCCGCTAAGTCGACAGCCACGATTGTGGCGCAGCAGCTCGCAGCCAAAGCGCTCCATGCTCGCCGCCTCGCAGACATGGAAACCGAACGTGAGCGTATAGCTGCCGAGCGTGAGCGTATAGCTGCCGAGCGTGAAACCGAACGTGAGCGCAAAGCTGCCGAACGCGAGCGCAAAGCTGCCGATCGTGAACGTATTGCTGCCGAGCTCGAACTCCAGGCAGAGTTGGCCGCGTTGGAGACTTCCAGCCGCCAAGACAGTACCTCATTTGTGGAAAGCTGGGTACATAATCAAGGTGAGTATAACCCACTATATAATTGTAATAAAAACGGATCTTCTTATGTACAGGTACATCGGGCGAATTCGGACCACATTGAGGCAGCGGAGACATCCGCTCAAGAGCCTCTGTGTATGGCGCCACTACATTCACCACTGACCATGTCTGCCGCAGTGGCAGGCCATCCCGCCAGGTTGGATGTAGCGCCCTCCGAGCTCCATAACCCGACATCTACTACCTTACATACACATTTACCGCATTTACAACATTTAGGCACACAAAAACAAGATAGTTATAACAAAAATAAAGATCTATTATTAACAAATTCACATAAAAATAACGACTTTAGGTTGCTGGCCCAGGTCATCACGGATATAGCAAGCACACGTCCAAAGGTCAGTGAAATTAAATTACCTACATTTGATGGTCGTGTAGCCGATTGGTTGTCCTTCAGAAGAGCTTTCGACGAGTCCAAGATAGGATTCACAGTCGCCGAAAACATTTCAAGGCTCAACTATGCTATCCGTGGGACTGCACGGGACTCTGTCTCTACTCTATTAGTCTCGGCTAGGGATCCCGAAGAAGTTTTGTCGGCTCTCGAACTAAGGTTCGCGAGACCGGAGTTTATTGTTTTGCAAGAGATCGCCGCAGTGCGAGCCTTACCGAAGCTCCCACCTGATAATTGTAGAGAGTTAAATTTGTTTGCGTGTCGGGTTCGCAGTTGTGTCGAAACCATGAAATTACTTCGACAAAATGAGTATTTAGCTTCTCCTGAGCTAAGCAACGCCATACTTAGCAAGCTCACAATACTTTTACGCACACGTTGGATTGATTTCGCATCATCTAGGGACGGATCTAAATTTAAGTTAGAACTGTTAGCCGATTTTTTAATTCAAGAATCCGATCTGCAAATAAAATTTGGTATTTCTGAGTCTCTTGGTTTATCACGTCAATATGACTCGGGTGTATCACGTCAACATGATTCTTGTTTTTCACGTCAACTTAACTCGAACGTCAAAAACAAGTGCGTTCAAAAACAACATTTGAGTAACGATCGGTCCTATGCAGTCTCATCGGTTCATTCGTCCGTTCGTTTAGAGGATCATTGTCGGTACTGTCACGATAAAAATCATGATGTTGGTGAATGTAAAAAATTCCAATTAATTGGGATCGATGACAGGTGGAATTGGGTTATTGAAAACAAAGTGTGTCATAAATGTCTTAAGCGCGGAAAACATTCTTATAAAGCCTGTAAAAAGACTTGCGAGGTTGCCAACTGTAAAAACATGCGCCGGCATCATTCTTTATTGCACAAAGCAGTTGAAGTTTCAGCTCACGTCGAAAATGAGCTAGCTGAGCCTTCAACCAAGTTTTCTGACGTAATCATTGCACATAGTTCCTCAAAAAGTAATAATTTAAGGCCCCTGTTGAAAGTCGTAGCAGTGACAGTGACCGGCCCAAAGGGTAGCGTAAATACTTATGCCTTACTCGACGACGGCTCCACCGCAACCCTTATTGACTCCGATATTTCGACTGCCATAGGAGCAAAAGGTCCCAAGTCTTCTATGAGAATGGATTGCATTGGCGGATTATCCAGGGAGACTGACGTATCTCTAGTTAGCATCTCTATTAAGGGAAAATACAGTACGGAAGTCCACAGGTTAAACAACGTCCGCTCAATCCCTAATCTCAGCGTTGCCAGTCAGTCGTTAAAAACGAATGATATTAATAAGTTTTCTTATTTGGCAGACTTAGTTGAAACTCTTTGTTACGATGATGCTAAACCAATGTTAATAATTGGTAGTGACAATTGGTTTCTTTCAATTTCTCGTCTTACCCGAGAGGGCACACGCAACCAACCTGTAGCTTCTTTAACAGCTTTAGGCTGGGTCTTGTATGGGTTTGTCTGCAGCAAGACTACACCCGTGTATTTTGTTAACCACGTTAACACTTCGGAAGAGTCTCAAGAATCGGATAAATCTTTGGAAACACTTATAAACGATTATTACAAATTGGACTCTATTGGTATTTCAAAAAAAGAGCACCGAAGTGTTAGCGAGGAATACGCTTTGCAAATTTTAGATAGCACATCACGTAGAATGCCGTCAGGTCGTTTTGAAGTTGGTTTACTTTGGCGACCCGGTAACAAATCAGTACCCAATAGTTATGATCTCGCCCTCTCACGCTTTCGAAATTTAGAAAAAAGGTTTCTAAGAGACGAGGTTTATGCGAAGGTATATCGTGATAACGTAAACACGTCAATAGATAAGGGTTACGCAGAACTATGTACTAAACCGGCAAATTCTTCGAGTATTCTGTGGTATCTACCACATTTTGGTGTCTTACATCCTCACAAACACAAACTACGCGTAGTATATGATGCAGCAGCTAAAATTCAAGGAGTAAGTTTAAATTCTCTCCTTCTGCCTGGTCCTGATATTCTCCAACCATTGTTGTCGATTTTAATGAGGTTTAGGGAAAATCTTGTCGCTCTTTGTGCAGACATAAGGGAAATGTTTCCACAAATAAAGATAAGGCCAGAGGACCGCGACGCTCAACGATTTTTATGGCGAAATGATCCTTCTCAGCCTTTAAAGGAATATAGAATGTCTTCAATGGTGTTCGGTGCTACTTCTAGCCCTTGTACTGCTATATTCCTCAAAAATAAAAATGCTGAGGAGCACAAAGATCGTTTCCCAAATGCCGCATATTCTATTATTTATGATCATTACATGGATGATTTTCTTGGAAGTGTCAGCAATGTCGCACAAGCCGCTCAACTAGCCGCTGACATAGTTACGGTTCACAAAGCTGCCGGGTTTGAGATAAGAGCATGGGTCTCAAATTGTAAGGAGGCTCTTTCACTACTTCCTCCCGAACTATGTGCTACCGGTATCTCTGAAGTCGGTTTAGGTCCATCTAAAGAATACGTTCGCGTTTTAGGCGTTACTTGGAATTTAAATGACGATACATTGTGTTTCTTAAAAGACTTGCCCGATACATTTCCATCAAAATTGACCAAACGCATAGTTCTTTCACAATTAATGAGAGTTTATGATCCACTTGGATTCCTAACCCCCATTATTATTAAAGGTCGCATTATTTTTCAACAGACCTGGAGGTTAGAAATCGAATGGGATCAGAACCTTCCATGCCATCTAGTAACCAAATGGCTATCATGGTTTGACGATCTTAAAAAAATAAAACTTTGTTCTATTCCTCGTTGCTACATTATTTCAAACGACCTTAAGGAGAAGCAACTACACGTTTTTGCAGATGCAAGCGAGCTCGCGTATGCCTGCGTGGCTTATTGGCGTTTTCTTTATTCTAACGGCAGCGTGAAAGTCTCTCTTATAGGTGGCAAGGCTCGAGTAGCTCAAATAAAGATAACGTCAATACCAAGGCTTGAATTACAGGCCGCTCTCATGGCAACTCGGTTTTCAATATATATTACAGAGGCTCATAAGTTTAAAACCTCTAAGTTATTTCTTTGGTCAGATAGTTTAACTGTTTTAAAATGGCTGCGTAGCGACACCCGCACATTTAAACCATTTGTTGCACATCGTGTTAGTGAAATTTCAGACACAACAAATGTTGAAAATTGGAGATATGTTCCCTCAGCTTTAAATGTCGCGGATGACGCTACACGGGGAGACCAGAAAGTCGATATTTCTTCACGATGGTTTGTTGGTCCACCTTTCCTACTTAAACCTGAAGAGGGTTGGCCAACAGAGCCATCCACAGAAGTTCCGCCAGTTCTCGAAGAACTTAAAAGAGCTTCTCATCAACCATCTTCTCATGAATCATCTCATCTAATTTCTTTAAATTCTGTTTCTAAGCCTCTTTCTGCTGACCCGCTACGTTTTAGTTCATGGATTAAATTATTAAGGGTAACAGCAAGAGCGCATAAATTTTTAACTTTAATTCAAAGGCGTGGTCCTAAAAGTGTAAGCGCGGAGGACATCAGAATTGCGGAAATACATACATTACGGCAAAGCCAGCTGGATTCGTTTCCTGAAGAAATCGCCATGATCAGAAGCAACAAGCCATTACATACAAGAAGTCGTTTATATAATCTATCACCAGTCATCAATAACGACGACCAGCTATTACATTTGTCGGGCAGAATTAATCGTGCTGATGGGATTGATGATAACACAAAAAGCCCAATCATATTGGATTCTAAACATCCCGCTGTCTTACTTTTATTGACACATTTTCACAGAAAAGCTGCGCATGGGAACACAGAGACTGTTGTTAACGAGATTCGTCAGACTTACTGGATTTTACATCTTCGTGGATCTTTACGGTCAGTCGCACACGCATGTCAAGTTTGCCGTCTTCTACGTGCCCAACCTTTTCGACCACCTGTTGGAGATTTACCTGAAGCTAGACTGGTCCATCATAAAAGGCCATTTTCCTTTACCGGATTAGATTACTTCGGTCCAGTACAAGTAACCGTCGGGCGAAGACGCGAAAAACGCTATGTTGGTCTTTTTACCTGTCTGGTAACCCGAGCTCTCCATTTGGAAGTGGTACACAGTTTGTCTTCAGATGCCGCTATAATGTGCCTTCGCCGATTCATTGCTAGACGAGGGACACCGACAGAAGTGTGGTCTGACAATGGAACTGCATTTGTAGGAGCCAACCGAGAACTAAAGAAACTATATAATGATGCAATTGTAGACTATGCAGCTAATGAAAGAGTTACATGGAAATTTATTCCACCTTCTGCGCCATTCATGGGAGGTTGCTGGGAGCGATTAGTACGAAGTGTCAAAACATCCTTAAAAGCAACACTAAAGGAACGTACTCCATCAGATGAGGTCCTACAGACTCTTTTATTAGAAGCTGAAGCGCTGATTAACTCTCGTCCTCTTACCCATGTACCATCAGACAGTTGTTCGCAAGAAGCATTAACGCCTTTTCATTTTTTATTGGGAACATCTTCGGGCCGCCCTATACCAGCCACAGTTAACGATGATTCATTGTCAGGTAGAGCTGCTTGGAGAAAAGCTGTTCGTTTAGCGGACCATTTTTGGCAACGCTGGACCCTAGAATATTTACCGACATTAACACCGCGTAGAGGAGGTGGATCCTCGATTCCCAATGTGCAAGTTGGAGATCCTGTTTTAATTGTGGATGGCAATTTACCCAGAGGAACCTGGCCCAGAGGTCGAGTAACCCGCTTATACCCAAGACGGGACGGCATAGTTAGGGTCGCTGATGTTTGTACTTCCGCCGGTGTCCTCAAGCGTCCTTTAAAAAAGTTAGTGCCCATTGGGTAGATGCCCTAGTTATTACTTTCTTTTTTATATTTATCTTTACGCTAAGCGTTATTATTTTCTTTTTTTTATCTTTACTCTAGAGCAGGCTTAATTATAATGTAAACTTTTTAATAATTTAAATCTAATTTTCTTTACTTTATTTTTGTACTTACTTGAAAATGTTCTAATTTATATGTTATTTTTATACTTTTGCCAGTTTATCGTCTCCCCTAATTTGGTGTTCCCACCGGGGCCCGCCATGTTGCCGATATACTGGCAAGCAAGAATTACTTGTCAATTTTATTAAAAATAAAATGTCACAATCTTTTTATATAGTCTTGATATGTTTGTAAAATAAATACATTCATTTAAAAGTGCGCTTGGTTTTTCTATAATTATTACAATCTACTTATTGTTTATGCTACACTAGTACTTCAACATACAGACATGACATACATCATATTTTGTGTCCATATTAAACAAGTCATCTTATGTAATTATGCTACCTTGGTACCTACCGTCTTATGCACCAAATAATCATCGATGTAAATAATAGAATATAATATGAATGTAAACAATCTACTTATTGTTTATGCTAGTAGTACTTCAACATAATTATATTTTGTGTCCATATTAAACAAGTCATCTTATGTAATTATGCTACCTTGGTACCTACCGTCTTATGCACCAAATAATCATCGATGTAAATAATAGAATATAATATGAATGTAAACAATCTGCTTATTGTTTACGCTACTCTAGTACTTCAACATACAGACATGACATACATCATATTTTGTGTCCATATTAAACAAGTCATCTTATGTAATTATGTTACCTTGGTACCTACCGTCTTATGCACCAAAAAATCATCGATGTAAATAATAGAATATAATATGAATGTAAACAATCTACTTATTGTTTATGCTACTCTAGTACTTCAACATACAGACATGACATACATCATATTTTGTGTCCATATAAAACAAGTCATCTTATGTAATTATGCTACCTTGGTACCTACCGTCTTATGCACCAAATAATCATCGATGTAAATAATAGAATATAATATGAATGTAAACAATCTACTTATTGTTTATGCTACACTAGTACTTCAACATACAGACATGACATACATCATATTTTGTGTCCATTTTAAACAAGTCATCTTATGTAATTATGCTACCTTGGTACCTACCGTCTTATGCACCAAATAATCATCGATGTAAATAATAGAATATAATATGAATGTAAACAATCTACTTATTGTTTATGCTAGTAGTACTTCAACATAATTATATTTTGTGTCCATATAAAACAAGTCATCTTATGTAATTATGCTACCTTGGTACCTACCGTCTTATGCACCAAATAATCATCGATGTAAATAATAGAATATAATATGAATGTAAACAATCTACTTATTGTTTATGCTAGTAGTACTTCAACATAATTATATTTTGTGTCCATATAAAACAAGTCATCTTATGTAATTATGCTACCTTGGTACCTACCGTCTTATGCACCAAATAATCATCGATGTAAATAATAGAATATAATATGAATGTAAACAATCTACTTATTGTTTATGCTAGTAGTACTTCAACATAATTATATTTTGTGTCCATATTAGACAAGTCATCTTATGTAATTATGTTACCTTGGTACCTACCGTCTTATGCACCAAAAAATCATCGATGTAAATAATAGAATATAATATGAATGTAAACAATCTACTTATTGTTTATGCTACTCTAGTACTTCAACATACAGACATGACATACATCATATTTTGTGTCCATATAAAACAAGTCATCTTATGTAATTATGCTACCTTGGTACCTACCGTCTTATGCACCAAATAATCATCGATGTAAATAATAGAATATAATATGAATGTAAACAATCTACTTATTGTTTATGCTACACTAGTACTTCAACATACAGACATGACATACATCATATTTTGTGTCCATATTAAACAAGTCATCTTATGTAATTATGCTACCTTGGTACCTACCGTCTTATGCACCAAATAATCATCGATGTAAATAATAGAATATAATATGAATGTAAACAATCTACTTATTGTTTATGCTAGTAGTACTTCAACATAATTATATTTTGTGTCCATATAAAACAAGTCATCTTATGTAATTATGCTACCTTGGTACCTACCGTCTTATGCACCAAATAATCATCGATGTAAATAATAGAATATAATATGAATGTAAACAATCTACTTATTGTTTATGCTACACTAGTACTTCAACATACAGACATGACATACATCATATTTTGTGTCCATATTAAACAAGTCATCTTATGTAATTATGCTACCTTGGTACCTACTTCTAATAATGCGTCTTATGTACCAAACCTTTTAAATTACGATTCTAAAAAAAAATTGGAGTCAATATCTTTCTTCTCTCTCATCTAACGAAATGTGCCTAAACGTGACGCATTATTAAAATTTCACTTTCAATTAAGAAGTTTCACTTCAAAAATTTTACTGGCAAAGCCTGAATTTAGCATTCCATAGTCATGTTTATTATAATGGACAACATTTCATTTTTTTAATCACCCATTTTTATTACTTTAATTAAAAATATATTAAAAAATAAGTTACACGTATTTTTGTATTTTATTTTTGGTTGAGTTTTTATATTTTTAATTTAATTATGATTTTTTATAAATTCTGAGGATTTATAAACTAAAAACCTTAGCTAGGACTAAAATTAAGAAATATAAACTGTCACCCAAAGAAAGTGACTGATAGTGTCAGTCAAGCCACAGAGTAAACGTTATAGAAATGCAAAGAGTATAATATACCGTGTTCCAAATAGGTGTTGCCGTAGCCGGAACTCAAATCGCCTACAACATTATTCATAATGTATATAATAATACTAGCTTTTGTCCGCGGTTTCACTCGTAAATATATTTCCTGTGATAGCCCATTCGAAACTAGCAAAACTTCCAAAAAATATTATATAAAAGAAGTATTTTTATAATATTATTTAAAGAATAATTATTAATTTAGCTTCAAATGGAATAAAAATGGGTAAAATTAATAGAAGGCAACACCTGAGTTCAATAACTAACAACTCTGCCAACAGACATTAGTATTTTTAAATTAGAGGGTTAGCACAGATTAGGGCACCTATTAATCCTCATTTTTCAATATTTCAGTATTTTTAAAATAACTCGAAAATTAAAGGATATAAAAATAAAAAAAAATGAAAAATAAGCTTTCTAGCATGTAATCTCCAAACGGTTTTCGAATTTTGGTACCTTACGAAAAATGAAATGTTGTCCATTTTATCTGTATGATATTTACCGAACGTCTACTTTTCAGACCTCGGTTGTATGGCCTTAGGATCCTGAAATTGAAGTTTATTGATGAAGCTTGGCGTTGGGTTAATAAGTTAATTCCCGATCAATTTACCGTACAGGTAACAGGTTTATATAATGTCTGAACCTTATTTATATTCATAAGAGATACATATTTTAGTTATTTTGGTAATATTCTGTACTCGTGTGATCACTAACATCAAAGGAACGGAAATCTTTAATCTAAACTTCACCATAACGGCGCATTATTGTATTATTAGTAGATCCGTAGAAAACGGATTTGGATGAATCAATATCTATCTAGTAACACGCCTTTTATGTCAAGAGAGGTAGGCAGAAACAATCGAATGCCGATTGCTGTCCAACAATCCTGACATTGCTTCTTATTCCACTTCCTTACGTATGTGATGGAATGGAAATGGAACAGTATTATGTACTAATTTTACTTTTAGTTGTTATCTATGTATTTCTGCATATATTATTTAATATTCGTTCATGATAGACCTTTTTGATATCAAAACAGACAATTATTCAGAAACTATTAGGTCTATCCATTTACATAAAGTTCTTGAGCCGTAAATATCTAATATAATTCTGGGGATAAATTGACTGGTTGTTTTATTGATTATTATTTTCTCCAAATCTACCCAATCACAGACGTATAACGTAAATAATCGAATTTGGGGGAAAAATTAAAACTTAAAAAAAATATGTATTTTTCAAGTGCAATTATAAATGCATAGATAAAATTATAACGAAAATTGACCGTTCCCCCCTTTGACCGGGCCCTTATCTCCGAAATATATTATCTTGAAGTTTACTGAAAAATTTAAACGAAAATCCTTGTCTTAAATTCGTATAATAATGTAAGAAAGAAACGAAAAAAAAAATCAATATCCATTCAGCTAGTATTCGGGTTCGCACGGAGAGAAAAGTTGTCGGGGGTCAAAAAGACTCTCCGATCATACAACTGTATCTAATATCTGTGTAAAAAAATCACCTCGATACTTTGTTCCGTTTAATAAGACAAACAAACAAACATACTTTAAAATATTATTATAGACTGCTTTTTAGCCCGGCTTCGCCCGTGGAATTTTTGATATCACTGCAATGCTAACCCGATCCATGAACATTAGGAATTCTTTAAGCTATCGAGATACACTCTTATTAATAAACTGGAAATAGCGACGTATTAACTTAAATGTTTTTCATCACCCTCTAACAAATCTGCAATTCATTATGATAGACGGAGACGAAATGCAGTTTAGTTAATACGTCGCTAATTCGAGTTTATTAATAAGAGTGAGAGTTTAAATATACACTATGATCTCTGAAAATTTATCAAAATCCATTCAACAGTTTCAGAGCCAAACATTCGGCAGACAGACAGACAGTAGAATCTATTATTTTTGATGTGAAACATCTATACGCGCGTTAGACTAGGGTAAAACCAATACGTCTCAAAATTCAGGAGACGCTTGGTTTTGGCCTACGCCGTCTGCGCCTGCCGCTGTGCGAAGGTAGAGGGGATAACGCGTTGTCATGAGGCAAGACCAAGCGTCTCACACTTCGGAGACGTCTGGTTTTGGCCTACGCTGCGTGCGTCTGGTCGTGTATTTCTTCGTCTAACAAAATATATACTAATTTTGATGTTTCACATCTACCGGGTGTCCCCTGACGCACTCTTCTTTTTTGTATAGAATCCTGAAAATCTCCGACGAAACAAGATGTGGTTTATAATTTATTGAAATATATTAAAGCTAAGAAAGTCTTTGTAAAACTTAAATTGTACACAAAGGAGGGTAGTTTAAAATGAAGTTTGTTGTTTAAGTTTGCTCTTAATGTCCGAACTTCCGGCTGTGGGTTCTGTTTATGGACTCTGACTGACCCCAAAATAGAGTCTTGAATATATGATCTGCTATTTAGATTTACTTTCACATTGTTCTAGGTCTAACTTTCTAAGTTTAAGTATAATCTAGTAATCCGGCCTAATATTTATCTTTTTTAGGGTTCCGAACATCTCCGATGAAAAATCGGAATCCCTTATAGTAAACATAGTAATTTTTAGGTCAAGTGGATAAGAATTATCTCTTATTTTGAAGTCGGTTTTATGAATATCCCTTCCACATTCCTAACATCAAAGTGTAAGGGTGGTAGATATATCAATTAAGGTTCTATAATTGATTGTACTCGATTATGATCGGACTTACTCGAGCGGATACGGAAGTAATAACCTAGCTCACCCGACCGGAAACTATTACTTGGGGTCCAAATGACCCCAAACGGCGCAGTTGACATCTTTCTGTGCAGTTGCATTTTGCAGGAATTTTGTTAAAACTGATTTAAATGGATCTGTTACTTTTAGTAGAAGTTTTAAATTATTTCTGACATATCCTGTCGAGATGGAGCAAGGTCCTGACTTTAAGTCTAATATACTCATTATGAACACGCTTCTTTTTGGGACAGACTGACAGAAATATCTAATAGATAGAGCATTATTATATTAAATACATATTGATAGCTCCTATATTAATATTTTTTCTGAGATAAAGTATTCCCAATTTCTCTGTAAATAAATAATCAACCTGGGTCACTGTAATTTAGCATATAGTTACTTATTCATCTAAGTGAACTAGCTGTTATTTTTTCAATGGGTTTTATTAAATAGGAAATATGGGTGGTTTAACTTTGCCCCCGTTTTTTCTTTCATAATCTATCACAAAACTCTTAATTTTTTTAATGCGCTGTTATACCATTACTCTTTAATAATATACATCGCGTTTTATTGTAGCTTATTGAAAATTCAAAATAATAATATTATTAATTTTGACCAAATATAAGAGCTTTGTGATAGATTATGAAAGAAAAAACGGGGGCAAAGTTTAACCACCTATATTTCCTATTCAATAAAACCCATTGAAAAAAATAACAGCTAGTTGACTTAGATATATTGAATAAGTAACTATATACTAAATTACAATGACACAGGAAATTGGGAATAGTTTATCCCCATACAAATTATGGATATGGGACTTTTGGTTTTAATTAAAAATATTTGATAGTTCCTAATTCTAAATTCCTAATACTAAATCGATTGGTGCAAAATTGTGCAAGCAGTTAAATTTTAGTTTGGCTGCACATAATTAATACTTAAAATCAATAATGTGTTTAGTTAATTATAGTAAACAAGACATAAGGTCCCATAAACTAATATAAATATAATAAATGTCACGTATTGATGACACCTACATTACGTAAACCACACGTATTCACACCGACGTTTGTGGAATGTTCACTTGTTCACGCTAACCCTTACATTACAAACTGTTAGATTTACCTACAATTACATTATTTATAAAATAACTGTGTGTAAAGTGGTAAGAACAAATACAGAAGTTTGTGTTCACATTAGTTGCTATTTGCTGATTTTTAGGGTTCCGTCCGTGCGTTCGTCCGCATGTTACAGGGCTGTATCTTCTGAACCGTAAAATAATTGGAAGACACATGAAATTTTCACATAGTATAACAAAATAAAATAAAGTTAAAAATTAAAGTTGTCCCCATACAAGAAACGTGTTTTATTTGACGTTTTTGCTCGATCTTAATAAATAATACGGATCAAATCTGGGAAGAAAAGATCGTTAGATATTTTTCTAAAAATCATTTTTTTTTTAATTCTGCACGGGTTGCCTTACGGCTCCCGAAACTGTTGCCGACCCCAGGGCACCCAGTGGAAGACAAAGTCTTCCTCATTTAGCCAATAATTTTTTTGAGGCTATACCTAACGAGTGGCCAGCTCTGTTGAGATATATAGGTGGAAAAGCCTCTCCGTACGGTTTGTCGTAAAATGTACATAGATTTTTCATTATAAAATACCCATTGGTACATGGTCGGATGTAGGAATCGAACCCGCGACTTTTCAGTTGCGAGCCGACGTCTTATCCACTCGACCACCATCTAAAAATCATGAATTACATTATTGTATGCTATACCTACACTAGTGTGATAGATTTGCAATATAGAGTGTGCTAGCGCACATGGTTCATGGACTTGCGAAAAACATGCCACCTGTGTTGTTTGGCCATGATAACATCCTTGCGGCGGAAAATATCCAATTTTACTTTCTGACAACTTCTATGGTGAATGGTTTTAAAACCTTAAACGCCAAACGAGAGATTCCATGTTTGATTCCCGACCGGTTCAACACTTTGCAACCTTCGTAAATTATATTATAATGTTTTAAATTAAAAGTGTAAAATTGGAGCGAGTACAGAGTCTACAGAGTACACATACAGTAAGCCGATTAAACGACACAATACAACAAACATTTCGTTTTAGTCGCGACTGTGGATTACATTGGAAATTACTTTAACATTGGATGGGTTGCCCTTCTTGACAATTGACATCGGTCATTTTATCAGAACATTAACAGAACAGTATCTAGTCCTAATTCTATATATCTATCTAAATATTATCACGCCTTTTATTCCAAAGGGTCGGCAGAGTCAATCGAATGCCATTTGCTACGATACTGACACACATCTTTTGCCTCTTTTATGGTCATCATACCTATCATACATGCTCGGTGATTGTATGTAGTTTATAGGAGCATGGTTTTTGCATTTTTGCAGGTTTCATTCTATCGACCGTCGTGATCTGTCTATCTTTTTTTGTTTGTCTGAGGCCCCAAGTCCAGGTTTATTTTACTATTTTCAATTGGATCAACTGAGAGCTGCATATTCTATGTTGATTAGGTAGGTACGTCCTCAAAATGTCCTCATCGCGTGAGTTTTAACTCAAAATTATTTACACAAAAACTTGGCAATTACCTGGTAATTCTAGACATTTTTTTAATATGCATAAGTAATAATATATTTAATTGCCTCGCCTTGCCTTTTTCTATATTGTTATTTTTTGTAATTATAATATGTAAAATTGTAGAAAAGTAAAATCAATGAATTAAAAGTATTTAATTGTACCTACACAGACGAAGACGGGACTGCTACCTAGTTGTATATTGTCAAATAGAGTATGTATCAAGTAAAGTATCGGAACGTGTAAAAGGATATTGTTTCACAAATACAGGAAACTGTATAAATTGTCTGATATATCCGTGTTTTCTTTGATTCTATACTTTTGGGTAGAATTACGAGGTATTTTCCTCTCATAGTTCAAAGGGGGGAAATAAAATATTTTCCTTTGTGTGGGGGTTGGGTTTTGGACCTTTAATCACACTTACCAGCTGTGTTCAATTAGATACTAAGTAGACCAAAAGCACCCTATGAGACGTCGTTTTAATTTTGATTCATCATCAGTTGAGACCAATTAGTTATGAAAATTGCACAGTAGTTGTGTATGAAGAAATATCTTTTCGAAATTCAAGGGGTAAAAGTGGGGCTGGGATCAAAAATGTATTTCACATTATTTGAAAATTGTGATTGCTCTTTCTCACACTTCAAAAGTTTTCACGGGTGTAGTCAGAGGTTTCAAGCTAGTATTAAATATGCCTACTTCTTGATTTAAAAAGTAATGGTACAGACAGACATTCACAGTTAGATAGTTATATATAGGTAGAAATGTCCACTGCTGTCACCTAAGTGCATAATGAGTGCGTTTATATATAATTGTGGCTAAGCAAGTTCGTCTACTAGGGTTGATGTACACTATTACAACGATTTCCTAGCACTATTGGTACAATCCTGTCGAAAAATTTAGCTATTTTCTAAATTACTTTTTGTTAGCATTGTAAGAAAACTGGTCACAAGTCAGTATTATATTGATGAAAATTAAATGTTAAATGAGTTTTTATTTGTCAATAAATTACAGATAATGATACTAGATTTTAAAATAAAATCCCATCACGCTGGCAGCATTACCACGTTATATGGCGATGCCTATAAGTTGAGCAGAATAGCTGCCAGCGCAAGGGTCACCAGGAATTGAGACACACTACTAACAGCTGGATGAATGAATAAATTTAAACACGACTGTTTCTAAAATTTGTACATACTTGTATGCCTAGATCTCTCTGATTACTTACTCAGAACAAAATCTGTTTATTAGAATGTTTCATCTAAATTCGAACTCGAATAAAAAAGTACGTAATTTGACTGTGTACTTGTGCAGTTACATTTATATAAACTAGTCTCGCCCCGGCTTCGTCCGTGGAATTTTAATATCACATGCCCACCCAATCCCGTTGATACAAAAAAAAAACCGTAAACCGCAAATAGGCAATTTCGTGGGAAGAATGTAGTACAAAAATAAAATAAAAGAAAACAAAGTGTGCATCAACCCTTATAGAGTAAAGGAAGCGCTATTTCAAGCGGAACTTGTGAATTATTGAATAGAGCACGCGGTTGGCAGCTAGTTTGTAATTTAACTGTCTGTCTGTTTGTCTGACATCTTTTGTGACAATATAACCACCAAACGACGATTGTCATAATAAACTTTCAAATTACCTTTAGACTGAACACACAATGTATTTCTTTGAACTTTATAAATGGTTTATATGAACTTTAAACAATACTTTCATTTTATATTTTTGCCTTAATTTTCCAATCCTGGACCCAGGGTACCCTGCGGAAGCCTTATTTTGAGCGAGTGGCTGTCTATGATTCAAAAGTTTCACCAAATTTAAAACTGCCTTTAGTATGGTTTGTCGGATTATGTGGTTTCGTTACCACTCGATACATGTAAGTTTGTCACAAATTATTTCTATCCAAAAAAGTCAGACAATCAAACAAAAAGACAAATTTATATAATATATATATGCAGCTATTGAAGCCTCATAATAGTAGAGCCAAGGTTCATAGACTAGTTAAGCTCTTCATTAGTCATGTTGCCAAGATAATTATGGTAAAATGTACCGTGCTACAAAATAACAAGAATTCCTCCCTTGCCCCTAGATTAAGGGCACGATACCTACTCCAAGTATAAATGGGTGAGATCTATGACACGACCTCCTAAATATAATTGCTTAAATAAAGGAGCGTTCGGAAATTTAATAGAGTCCATTTGTGTGAGCCTCGAGAGCAGAGACTTTAAAATATTAAACGCGATTGTGCTCGGATACCGTCCGATATTTCTCGAGTTTCTAACCTAATAAACATCGCACAACGACTTTTTAATTGGAACGTTTCAACCGGAGAATTACGTCAAATTTAAGGGTGGAAAATGTTGAAATCACCAACATGCTCCATGTAAAGTGACCAATAAGATTAGATTTTAGTGTACTTTACTTAGGTACAAATATAACAGATAAATTCTCGTGGCTGTAATACGAGGTTTTGCACGACAAATAAACGTATTTAAGTCATTTGAAGATGTTGACGCTTATCCTAGACGTAAACAGATGTTAATACAAACATTTCTTTCATTCACAGATGAGTTCTTAACAACCATGGAACACGGATGATGGACTGGACATACAGATTCCGGAAAATGTTCTTAATTAAATGATGACGTAAAAGACGACAACAATGGAGAGAAGGGAACAATTTCACAGTTTAGGTTGCAGTATTGCCAAACAAACAATACTAACATCTCACCCTAGTGGGTTAAGAACCAGAGTATCTGTGGAATTGGCATGCATAGACTCTGTATGCATTCATCACACAGAATGCCAAAGCAGTCCCGCAAAAACCTTACCAAATAGGCAGAAGAATCTATGGGATTCAGAAAATATCCACAGGACCCCTTCAGGATGTATGTCGTCTCATGGCACACCAGTTTTGGGTAGGAGAAGCGATTTAATAACTGAAGGTAGATTATCGCAGCAATGTTCTCCTGTTATGAGAAGGAAGGAACTTCTGGATAGCCCTGCTGGATCTCCTGTACCTTCAAGGAAGAATGATTCAGATCTTATGGAAGAGTGTAGTGATGTGGATAATTGTGTTATAAGCGGTTGGTTCAAGTTCCGGGATAATAAGCGGGTGAGTTTTTTTTCGTTATATCAACCTTTACATCATTTTTTCCAGGAGGCCATAGGCTGAGACAGTCGAATGTCATTTGATACAATTCTGGCATACCTGAACATTTACAATCAATCATCGTATTCCTTTTATTATCTTTTAGTTTTCAGTATGTATTCAAAGAGTCCTTCAAATCAAAGTACTCACTGCAGTGATTATATAGGTACTTTTAGGTCTACTGAAATTCTGAAGCCAGCGCTTTATTATCGTACATTGGTCCAGTAGGCTGATTCCAATACAGTGCTAGATGCTGGGTGCTATATTCAAAGTCATTCCACATTGAAATTATTTGCTTTATATTGAACACATAACCAAAACTACTGACTCAAATAAGTTGGAGTTTAACATTAGTTCTGAGTTAGGTTGTTAGTGTCACTCAGACTCTATTTCTGTTCGATATTTTTGTATTTCGAATTTTGGGACTCCAGACATCTATAACCTGTCACTTTTGAAAGACCCAGCTTTGTCGCTCGTCCTACCAGCATTTACTTTAGCCAATGTAGGTACCTCTTTTAGTACCACCAAGTGTAGCACGTAATGATGGCAAAAGGCCTGACAGTATACCTCTCGTTCCTTGGCCAAAGGGTAAGCATTTAGTATGGGATGCTACCTGTGTCGATACATTGGCATCATCTCATACTAAAGGCACTTCATCAAGAGCAGACGCGGAAGCGACATCCGCTGAAAACTTCAAACGGCGTAAACATGGTTCCTTAGGAGAAGGATACATATTTATGCCGTTTGCAGTTGAAACAATGGGTCATGAGGTCCCGAAGCATTTTTCCCCCTGATCTAATTAAAGTATCGGGTGATCAAAGGGTTGGTACGTATCTAGGTGTTGACGTTGGTATCAGCTTGTTGATACAAAGAGGGAATCTAGCTAGTGCTATGGGGACCCTGACGCAGGACAGCGATCTTGAGAGGGTTTTTAATTTATAAGTAGTTTATTCATTGTTGTTGTTTTTGAAATAAATTTGATAAATTCTTTGGTCAACCCTTGAATTCAACTATACCATATTAACCTATAGACTCTGCTTACTCCTCATATATTTATATGCGTGTGTCTACGGGTATGCCATGAGTGACATTCATTATAGAGGTAGGTAAAATGAAGCTAGAAGTCGTGTAACTACACTGTAACAGGTCTGTAGGACGTCGGAGTGAGTGACAAGTGCCTCACTGGCAACGATGAGGGCTTTCATATCTCACGTCTAGTGATGTGACTATCTGAGGGAACTATCTTTATCGATATTAACCTCTTATTAATAAACATTGTACAACGTTATACAATGTTGTGTCTCGATCTAATTACTCTGTTGTAGAAGACTAAAGTGTGAAGTGAAGCTTAGGACGTAACGTAGTAAATAACGGTCAAACTAATAGTACATGCGGTAGAAGCGTCGCTGATATAAGGAAACGTTATGTGAAATGTTACTTTAGTAAAAGTCCTACTAAACTGAATCCAGGGGTTTTTAACTAATAACTATTGAAGAATGTGTTGCGGTGAATCAAGTGTGGGAAAAGTTAGCCCCAGCGAGTTTGAATGGTGGACGTTGTCTAATCCGTGAGAGATGTAATTGTTTAGAACAAAATGATCTCCAAAAAGTCCGCTATAGCATTTAATATGTATGTCTAATAGGCAAGTAGTTATAAGAGTATTTATGTAGGTATTAAAATAGTTGTAAACCCATATTATACTCTACGAAGCCGGGCGGGGGCGGGGTCGCTAGTTAAATATAAATTATGAATATACATAAGTATGAAAGCATTGGCACATCACTACAAGTTCAAAGAACACAAGTAGGATATCTCCAGTGATATCGTGTGGAACTCGGGACACTCTTCAGTGCTTGTTGTGATCCAGATTCCAGGTACTATCTAGCTAGACCAAGGGGATCTAGAATTAACTAGGTTCTATTTGATGTTGGAAATTTCTAGAACCTTATATTATAAACGCTAAAGTAACTCTATTTGTATGTCTGTTACGCTTTCGCGGCTAAACCACTGAACCGATTCTGATAAAATTTGATACAGAGAAAGCTTGAAACCTAGGATATGACATACTTTTTAGGGTTCCGAACATCTCCTCTGTCCGTCTGTCATAGCTTTTTCTCCGAATCTAATGGACGAAGAATGTTGAAACTTGGTACAGACAGAGTTTGATAACCCAATCACGGGCGTATAGCGTAAATAATCGAAGTTTCAAGTGCATAATGTGACTTATCAACTATAGGAATACAAATAAATATTTTGTATAATTTTAAAAGGCATCGTTTACATGTCGCACTATTAATTAGCAAAGAACATAACAACATTTCTTTTAAAGCAACTGAAGAACGTTATACATTACAGGAAGAACTTGGTATCTAGTAAGATCTCACTTCTTTTATTAACGAAGTCGTTATCACAGTACTTATCTTGTAAGTTCTTGATACGAACTTGGCTTTCTTTCACATTTATGTTTCTCGTGGGATATATATTAAATAATAGGTTATTAATAAATACGTTTTCTATTTATTAATAAAATTATCAGGACGGTATAATGTTCGCAGACGGTTATTCATTCCACTTTTCCTGTATAGATATAACCTACCTCCACACCAATTTTTAACTTCCTAAGTCACCTGGAAGTAGTCTAAACTTTTGACGAGTGAGTGAGTGAGTGATTAAGTTAGAGATTTTCGGACGTCTATATCTCGTGAATGGTCGGTAAGATGTTTTTTATTGCAATATGAGATTTGGTAATTAGAAGAGGGTCTTACTAGAAATGCAACATTGCAAGTGTATAGGTCAAATAGGTTTGCTTTGCGAACTTGGCTGACATACTACCGTGTGTCTAGACTGATACGTACCTACCATTTTATTCTATGTAGATTATATTAATTAGGTAAATATATTTCCTCTTGGAAACTTGAGAATTTGTAGAAAATTTTAATAAGAAATATAGCGACCCACAGGGCACGCTCCAAGTATTTTTAAAAAATCACAAAGAGTCCCTTTATCACAGAATTAATGAAGTTGACTCATTTCCTCCGATGCGTGAACTTACTCATCTTATCCTATCATGTACTTTGGACGTTGATTATTATATACCTCGGTGTCTTTATGTCATGTTGTTTTTAAAAAAAAGTTTATTGATTACAAAAATTTGCACTGGAAATATTTCGTCGTAGAATTTGAAGACGGTTGGTAAAGTTAGTTTTTTTTAAATTACTAAAAAACTAATGAACTAATTTCTATGAGATAAAAATGGGACCAATCCGGAAGAATTATCTGTGGATTATAAAAGAAATCATTAAAATCGGTTCACAACTGGCGGAGTAATCGAGGGGGGGGGGGATAGGGGAAAGAATTGTCAATTTTCATATATTTTCTATAATATAATTTAAACTATGCATTTTAAAGTTAACATTTAATTTTCAATTGATTTTTTAAATATTTTAATTATCCCTCCAAAATTAACCCCTAAAATCGAAATTCGATTATTTACGCTAAACGTAGGTGATTGGGTCATGAAACTTGTAGTCGTCTTGTAGATTGGGAGAAAATAAGCTGTAACAGATGGACAGACAGACAGACACATGAATGATCCTATATATATAAGGTTTTCATTTTTTCAACGGAGATGTTCGGAATTCTAAAAACAAGTGGATAAATATATATATTTATGTCTGTTAAAGAATTTAAATGCAGCAAAAGGCTTACAACTGTTCTGTTCAATATGAACAACTGGCAAACACTGGACACTGTTTCTGGCCTCATTGTGTGTATACATATAAGTTCCCTTATACCTACACCATTTTCCAGGAGGATCTAGATATATGATGTCTCTCCTGCTCTCTGCTCCAGCTATTGTCAATCCGTTGTTTTTTTGACCTTAAAGAAGGACAAACATACAAACAAACACGCTTTCTCATTTGTAATATTAGATAGGAAGGATTTCCCGATCTGTGTAAACGAACCCGGTCCACTGGCTTCGTAGGCTAGAAAATGTACCACAGAGTAACCTATTTTACGACAATTTGGGACAAAAATATATCTAATGCTTAAATTGCAGACCCCCAATAAATTCAATTTAGTTTATTGGAATTTATACAAGATTCCGTTAAATGGATGTGTTCTTTTAGAGCGCTGTTCGAGCGATGTTCTCTGTAAATAGACTGTCTGTTTGACAGAGCGAACTGTGTCTGACGAGGGGCACTATCATGTACACACAACACGGGACAAACACTATGTAGTGATCTTATATACTGTAATAAGGGAAACGGACTACATGTGGACAATGTTACCAGTTATAATAACCGTCAACAAAAATAGATTTTTTTCATTTACACAGATATATAAGATAAGAGACAATATATTACATTTATTATATGACAAACTATTGCTATGTACTGTAGAAACTAAAACCAGAATACAGCCATTATTATTTAATCTATGCTACAGTTCTATAAATGCCTTTTAAAATGTTTAAAGTTAATAAGTTAATTTAAAGTAACAAATGAAAAAAAAAGAGTGCGTGAGGGGACACCCAGTAGATGTGAAACTTATATATTTTGTTAGACGAAGAAATACACGACCAGACGCCGCAGCGTAGACCAAATCCAAGTGTCTCCGAAGTGTGAGACGCTTGGTCTTGCCTCATGCCAACGCGTTATCCCCCCACCTGCTCACAGCCCTAGGCGCAGACGGAGTAGGCCAAAACCAAGCGTCTCCAGAATTTTGAGACGTCTTGGTTTTACCCTAGTCTGATGCGCGAGTATAGATGTTTCACATAAAAAAAAATTAATATATTATTATAGACTCCTAAAATCATAGCCTTTCTATATTGCTATTCCATAGTCGGATATGCAATGTACATTTAAACAGATCTTTTTATCCTTTAATTTGCGAGAGTATAAACGACAATGTTTGAAATTGAAAATTATTTATTAATTATTGAAATTGAAAATCGATTAGACAACCAATTATAATGTAGATTTCACAATTCAATCATAATTTCTATTAGCATTGCGTAAGTATATAAATAGATGAATTGGGATTACTATATGATTGCAAATTGCAATTAAATTAAAATTAGGTCATGCCAAAAATCATGGTCACCTTACAAAATAGGTAATAGGTACTCGGCCAGCGTGGCAAGTCAAAGTGAGAACAATTTGTCCTACCGTTGTTTATTGGGGTCCTATGATTTATTCACGCTGGATTACCCCGCGATATGTACGATTGATGTTATATTCGTGAGTATATTTGTCACATTTGTCACCCTGACCCGATATTATATTGCTAAGTTTTGAGAAAAACGATTTGTTTAGCCTTACCCCCTTTATCTCATGAGGGGTGGGCATTATGCAATTACAATAATCGAATTTTTTATTTTGTTGCCCTCTACCGACATAATGTGACTAAAACTGTCAATTTTATAATTACTTTAATATATTTTTCTCTTTTCACGAGTTGCCTTGCAACTCTCGAAACTGTATTATCGATCCCAGGGTACCCAACGGAAGACCAAGTCTCCCTCTTTTAGCCGATGGTATTTGTGAGGTTATACCTAACGAGTGGCCAGTTCTGTTGATGTGTATTTAGACGTAAAAGCCTCTAATGTGTGGTTTATCGGATTATGTAAATAAGTTTTTTTTAATAATAAAAACCCATTGGTACATGACCCGGATCGAACCGGACGACTTAGTTAATACCAGACATCTTAACCACTCGGCAAAATTATGTCACACTCTTAATTCCTTTCGGATAGACAGATATTAAACTCAGATAGGTATAACTCGCTACGATCCTGGCACGAACTCTTTCGCCTCATTCATATCTGCGAAATTAATTATCCATATAGATATTTTTATAGCTTCTATTCGTTAGAACAATTTATTTTTCCGTGTGACGATGAAAAAAAATTAGGTACTAATAATTTTAAGTTTAAATGAGGTAAGAATTTAAGGATTATAATGTTTTTTAAAAATTATTTCTATGCTCATCGTACCTTAGAGTATTACACATGGTATAAATAAGTATGTATGTATAATAAGTGGTTGCGTATAGCGCGTACAGTAGATCTAGTACTGTCGGATTCTTAAATAAATAATCTAACATTTCCACAATAAATCTTCTATAACATTTTGCTACAGGAAACACAACTTTATCTTGTTCGATTTTGAGTTGAGAACCAATCGCATAAGGTAATAAGTTCGGTCGATGCTGTAAAATTTTCATGGAACCACCTTTGTAGGGAGCGTATTTTCAATTTGAAGACAAATAATGTGTCTATCTCTCGAAAAGGTAAAAACTGAAAAGTGTTTTTCATTTAACGTTTTGACTCAAATTCAAGCTAAAATTCACCCGAAACATTATTCTTGATTTTTGATTCAGTACAAAAGAAGAATTGTAATTAATTGTTACTAGGATTACATGATAGGTACGTTGCGGTGCATGAAAGATGATGAAAGGACGAAGTGTAACATTTGTGTGAATCGTAGTAAATTAGGGCATGTGAATTCAATTGTTTAGTTAGGTAGCTAGTATGTTTACAAGAAGTGGAAAGATAGACAAGGAAATTGAATGTAGAGTGAAAGCGGGAGGCAAGGTATTTGGTGAACTAAACAATGTATGTAAAATACACAACTTACAATTAAAAGTAAAATTAATATACCTACATAATGCTGTTATAGTTCCATCACTTACTTAGGTAAGCGAGACTTGGGTATGGAAAAAGAAGCATGAAAGTAAGATAAATGCAGTGGAAATGCGGTCTTTACGTAGAATGTGTGATATAAAGCATATTGACCGCACGTAAACGATCATCTACAGTGAGATGCGGTATAAGCATAATTTGTGGGATTATATTAATTATGTGGTGAAATCGCAGATGGAAGAGTAGACGATAGACGGACGAACAAACATTTTTAAATGAAGACTATTCATTTCATGCATTTTATATCGTTGCTATTGAAATTTTGAGGAGAATTGCCACGTATCATGAAACACTTTGCTATGTCAGTGAGGATTTGAGAATGTAGGTATATTTTTAGCAAGATAGAATATTAAGATCACCCGTTTAAGAACCGACACAGAATTTCAATTTAAACCAAACCTCAGACAGGATTAACACCCCCGCCCCCAATCCCCCCCCCTAGGTATGTTAATAAGGGGGTGTATAAATAATTCATTTGTCTTAGATGGTATTGTGACATATGGCAGTGACGGGACTTATCTTTAAGATTGTTTTTGCAGCGGATTTAATTTTAATGATCCGTTACGATTGGTTTGGGAAAAAATATTAATAAAATCTTCGGTTGAGACGGGTAGAAAGCGAATTATAATCACATACGAATGGCATCCAAAAGGTATAAAAATAAAATATTTCGTCGTAGAATTTGAAGACGGTTGGTGCCAAATTAGGATACTTTTTATTTTTTTATTTTTGAAGTCGGTACACTTTTTTTTAAAGTTAATTTATACTTCTGAACCAATTTTCGCTAAAATAAAAATGGGACCACACGGGAAGCACCAGCTTTCAAATAATATAAAATCATCAAAGTCGAAAGTTCTGTGGTAACAAACATAAAAAAAATATAGTCGAATTGAGAACCTCCTCTTTTTTGTTTGAAGTCGGTTAAAAAATTGACAGAAAATTAATGTTAAAAAGGTAAGTAATAAAAAAAAACGCAAACTTACTCTAAGTTTCCGTAAAATTGACAATACTTTTAGGAGATAACTAGCAGTTCTTTCGACTTTGTTCGCATTGTATTAGGAATACAACGTTTACACTCCATTTTACCCGCTTAGGGGTTGATTTTTGAAAAAAATATTTCTTAATGCACCTATGCAATATACCTTCTAATTTTCATATTTATATCTTCAGTGGTTTAGGCTGTGCGTTGATTGTCAGTCAGTAAGCGACACGATACGATTTATATTTAGATTATAAAGGCTTATCTGTGGGCTGATCACTGATCAATACCAATATTACTTGATTTATACCAATGTTGGATCAGGAAGGTTTTTTAATAATATTTTTGAGATACCAGGTTATTTTTGTTAGGTTTTATATGTAGAGAAAAATTAGATTAGATTAAAAAACCTTTTATTTCTTAACTGAAATACCCTTTCCTAAACAATCATAGGACAGCTAGAAGCTACAAGTAAATTTGTAAAATTGAATTATATAGATAAAGCTAATAGATTATTTCCATCGGGACGCGTTGGGTCGTGAAAACCTTCTAAACTTGTCAAAACTCTATTGTTCAACATAAAATACCCCCAAAAATCACCCTTAACCCATTTGTGAAACGGTCATTGTAGTGACTGACCTCCGCCTTTCACGAAAATATCATAAAATTAGGGGTAGAAAATCATTTCAACCCTTATATTAATGTTTTGGGACTCCAAGACAAAGCCTTTGGGTATGGGATGTCGTGGCAATGTGACTATTGTTGGTAAATTAAAATATTAACATTGTTTATGTTTGGCTTATTTGCATTTGAAATTATTGTTTAGTCTTTGTGTCAGGGATGAACCGTATACCCTTTTTTCGTTTTAGGATTCCTTAGAACAAACAAACACAAAATCACGGTTTTTAGACACTGGTAACAAAGTTCACATTTAGCTAGATTAACAAAACAAATGGCGTGGTCTGTTGTTGCACTATGTCCAATTATAGAGACAGAATGAACAACATAGTTCACACAGATTCGTCTATATATCTCCGTCCTAATTAAAGCGAGACTCGTATATCTGCCGTGTTTGCAAGAACACCTTGTTTTGTATAAATACCTGTAGTCCGTTCACAGCACTTAGAGCCTTTTCTACATAAAATAACAGCAAGTTCAATATTTTACATGACTGGACAGTATGTTACCGTTAACTATAACTGATCATTTTATTTTATATTAGCTTTGGAGTCCATACTAACTTTACATCCCCTACCCTTTAGGAGGGATGGAATTAAAAAGTAGATGTCCTTATGCCCTTCCCTAGGGTTCAAGAGGGTAATGAGGAGAACGGAATAAGATCAATCCGACCCCAAATTTCATCCTCACCTGCACGCTTGGTACCTTCTGCTAGACAACAAACGATATGCTCTGGCGACCGAGCAATGACGGTATAACCATACACCTAGCTAAGCAACTGGCTGGAAAAGGCTACAGCGAGCCTGAAGACCTAAATAGTCTCAAAATGTATGGTGCAGAAGGCAAGGAGAAACCATTGACGAGTCTTTACAAGGTGCGTCGCGCTGTGGACCGCCATGATTGACCACGACTGCTCTGTCAAGAGCACCGACTGAGAAGAGAAGAAGGGTTCAAGCTTATATACTGCGTATCAAATTTCATCAAATTCGCTTCAGTGGTTTAGCCGTGAAAGCGGACTAGACAGACAGAAAGAGTTAATTTTGTATTTACTTAGTATGGATGGAATATTCATTTAGTTCAAAATGTTCCAAATAAGATCAATTCAATTACTCTTGCATTGGACACTGTATAAGACCATATTTCAAATTGTCAAAATGAGAAAGTAACTCAGTCTATCTGTCTGGCTGTCTGTCTGTTCCGTTTTCACGGCTAAACCATTGAACCGATTTTAATGAAATGATGCAGTAAGCTTGAACCCTAGGGAAGGACATAGGCTAGTTTTTCTTAAAATCCACCTTCAGTATGGGCTCCACGGGCGAAAAGATAGTTTCTAAACTGCGTTTTAAACATTTAAAAAAATACTTTTATTGATAAAATTCTTAGATGTGGGAAAATATCTTCTATAACTGTGTCTAAAAAGTCGATAGAAACCGCTATTTCGTACTGAAAAATATTAGTGACATCACAACGGTAGATTAATATTTATATGATTATTAATGTTGAACAGACTACATGCGTGTTATGAATCAAGTGTTTGTTATACGGTAACAAAATCCACGAGAAATTATTACGTTGTTGCTATTTGATATGCTGCGGGAATAATCATTCTCATTCTTAAATTATTAAATTTAATTAAGAACAGGAACGTATTTAACTCCTTGTATTTCAAATTGTATAGACATAACACTTTATATCAAGCAGGCAAGAAGAATAGAGGTAAGCAGAGAAGATGAAAATTTCTAGTTCTTCATATTTCTATCTATCTATCTATCATCACGCCTTTCATCCCAAGAGGGGTAGGTAGAGACTATCGAACGCCATTTGCTACGAGCCTGACATATCACTTTCGCTTCTTTTATATTCATCATACCTTTCATACATGATCAATAAATTTTTTGAATGTTCATAAAAGTACACCTAGGTCGTCCTCTGCCAGCATTTCCTTTCACTTCAGACATACAAACCTTTTTAGTCAATCTTTCATCCTTTCAACGTGTCCAAACCAGCGTCTACTTTTCTTCATTTTAGTCACAACATCGTCTTTCACTCCGCATTTTTCTCTAATGACATCGTTCCGGATGCAGTCAATACGTTTTATATCACACATTCTACGTAAAGACCGCATTTTCACTGCATTTATCTTACTTTCATTCTTACTGTCTCGCTTCCATAAGTAGTGATGGAACTAAGACAGCATTATGTATATTAATTTTAGTTTTAGTTGTAAGTTGTGTATTTCTGCATACATTGTTTAGTCCACCAAATACTTTGCTTCCCGCTTTCACTCTCCTTTCAATCTCCTTGTCTACTTTTCCACTTCTTGTAAACATACTACCTAAATAAACAAAAACTTGCTCTAATTTATATCCTTTCACACAAATGTTACACTCCGTCCTTTCATCATCTTTTTGAAACATTAGTACCTACTTTTGATTTCGAAAATTAATTCGAAAAAAATTGGCCTATATAAAGAGGTATCTTCGGCTTCGCCTGTGGATAATTTTGAAATGTGACATAAAAGATTTCCGAGATAAAAAGAAGACTAGTCTCCTCCGGCCCTCTACTCTGTTTTGACGCGAAATAATGACAAACATACACTTTATCTCATTTATAATATAACAGATTGCATGATCTTCCTTAACAACAGGCGACGTCAAAGTCACTTGCTTGCCATATAAAAAAGTAAATATCCAAGTATTAACAAAGTAAGTTAGTAGTTGTTCAAACACTCGGTCAGTCTGACAGATCACGAGTTAACTGAGCTCGGAGTTGACTAACTTGTTTACGGTTAACTCCAATTGTATTTTCCCAGTAGATCACCGCGGCTTCGTATGTGTGGATTTTGATATCAATTATATCTCTTATAGTTCATCATTTTAAAATGTATTCTAAGAAAGTACATCGAGACCGTCTAACATCATCTTTCACTCCGCATTTTAATATTCTCTTATTCCATACCCAAGTCTCGGTCTCTTCATATTATTTTTCTACAATATCAGAAAGATAATAACATATTGGCTACCTTACCTTACTTGTTATCGAAACACAGTGGTAAATGGGTGTAATTTTGGTTTGAAAATTACACTGTATTCTCAAAACCTAATATATTCAGATTGTTGTAGGAGGCTTGTTATAATTTAGTACCTGAACTAGCACGATATACTTCATTTGGCCTACTCCCTACCATCTAATGCATAGCCTACGTACATTAGAGTATATGTTTATCTTCTAAATATATGATTAATATTATGTTGGCTTTACATTACTTATTTATTATTTATCTTCGTAACCTTATGTCCAAATTCAAAATGAGCTGTTTTTTGTACATCACTTTGGAAACCTGAAATTTCATATGGAGCATGTTCTTGATCGTATCGATCGTTTGGTCAAAAAAAACATCGAACAATCATATTTATTTCAAAGATAGCAGACGGATTCGTCACCTTTTTATAAAATCAGGCGTCTGATCTGGACAAACTTCAGTTGATACATATTTATTTTTAAATTACCTATTGAAAAGCTCGTTATTTTTTAAGGGATGCTCTTATCCTTTAAGAAGTAGAATTTTGAATAGAATTACGAAATATAAAAAAAATCGTGTTTAATCTTTAGATCATGAAATCGCCTACGTTCCTCTACTTCCAACTATACTAAACACTTGTTAAAGGTTAGTACCTTAGTTAGTACGTATCGGTCACAATATCTCATCGTTCATCAATCCCATTGACTTACTGAAGGTGATATAGCACTCCCTCACCGAGCCCCCGCTGGGAAGTAAAAATCAAACCCTATTGTGATGCGAAGAAGGGCAATTCCGTGGTTAGGGTTGTCGAATTAAAATTTAAGAAATTTTAATTAAAAACATAGTTACATTTTGAAGTTTGACATAAAGAAAAGTTTATAGAACCCTCGGTGTGTCAATCTGACTGATGGTTTTTAAAGCAATCATTAGAATTACCAACTCCGGGAAAGATTTAAAAACATCTTTCACTAGTAGAATGCTATATTATCACTGAGTAACATAGACTATGTAATATACAAAAAATAATATTTGTTTGTTCGTATTTTATAATCTCAAAAACTATAATGAATAAACTTAAAACGTACTGGACGATTTTAAAAATTCTTTTTGCATTTGGTAGCCCACAATTCTTGGGGAAGGTTATAGGTTATTTTAAATCACGCTACCTATCGAAGGGGGTGAATTGTATTCCTAATACAATGTGTACGAAGTAGCGGGCAATAAGGGAACAGAGATAAATAGAGGGCCGGTAACTGGAGAGTGACCTAGGCTACTTTTTATCTCGAAACTTCCACGTGCGAAGCCGGGACGAAAACATACTTTATTTTATAATATTATTTGTATCGATTAAATGAGATTGAATCAGTATTATATGTTTGTATCTTTGTTTTATCTCGAAATAAATATAAAAGAGTCCTTACAAAATGTCCTTAGGGGACAAAAAGGTTTAAATTACTAAATCCCGAATACTGTATCGGATTGAAACGAAATATAGCTTTGATACATTTTCATGAGTTTCATGAAATACTAGCTGTTACCTGAGACTTTGTTTACGTGGTCTACCGTAATATTACATGGGCAACATAACTATATATCATTTCAATAGTCAAGTCGTGGACATAGCTAGCAGCATATCCATAATATCTATGTCGCTGACAAATGGTTAAAACAGCCACTCAATTGGATGCCTAGGCATTTCATTAAATGGCGGCATTAAATTGAATGGCTAAAGGATGTTTAGCCAAATTGTTGTAAGAAACGTTTAACATAAGGGTTGAACGTTGCAGCTTCTTGGCTGTTCGGCGTATTCGTATTATTTAGACTCAAAATTTTGTTTAAAACTAGTGTCCGGCTCATTGTTTGCAGGTAAATCCATTATGTATTCCTTTTTTTATTATACTGTCTATTTTAATTCAAAACAAAGCACTTTACATAAAACAACACACACAAATAATCAACTGTTGACGCCATATTTGTTAGAAACTGTTAGCGCTATAGTGGCAAAATGAGGAACTATATTTTAAATGACCTGGCAGCTTTTGGTTCAGCCGTTTCTAAATGGCTAGCTTTTAACCAGCCAACACAGTCCTAGCTATTCTATTGAATGCTGCCATTTAATTGTTTGTTTGTTTGTTTGAACTCTGGAACTACCAGTCGGATTTGAAAAATCTTTTTTGCATTTGATAGCCAAATTCTTATAGGAAGGTTGTAGGTATACAGATTTAGGTATGTTTACATTTTCCGCTTTGATTTATAGTATGTGTCAAGTGTATCAGGTTCGAGTTTGGCCCGTAACCTAACGTATATTTTCGAAAGAGTCAACCCTAGTTAGGTTTGTTCCCTCGACGTATGTGCACACAGTGACATTACCATTTATATGAAATTGCACTGAGTTTTCTTGAACATTTCTTTATTTTCATTGTAAGATTAAGTATGAGAAAAGTGGGCATGTATCCCTTTACTTTATCTTCTTTATCTTTATCAGAGATTAAAGAATTCATATATGTATTCTACAACCTGTTATTTACAAGAAATTACACATTTTTATATGTTAGTCCGTTTGGATTTTTATCCAGAATATATATTTCGAATCGGCTGAAAGAATTTTGATGAATCTTTCAACAATATAGTCTGTTTTCTATTTTAATTCGAAAGTTTTTAATATAAATAGTAATTTACATGTTTTATTAAAGGTCCTTGGCAGTCAGCTTTCTTACTTCTGTATAAAATATGGCAAATCTCAATTAATCCTAGAAAAATGAGTTTATTTATACAACATTTTCAACTCAAATTGCTGATAGTTATTTATTTTTAATATATAGGGTTCTAAATAGCCGTAGTTTTTAAAACAAACATTGCTATTGCATTTTTAAAACTATGGCTATTTAGAAATCTTATTAATAAAAATATGTCTTTGGCCGACAGCCAAGGACCCTTAACCGTTGGAAATCGGGGCGAATTCCAAATATTACAGACAAATATTAATTTAGCTTTTTTTGATTTTTCTTCGAACAGTGTAAAGCATTTTCTTCCGCTGGATATACTGATTCCGATTTTTTTACCAATCAGACATTGACATCTTCCAAAGAAATATTTTGACAAAGACTACCTAATGCCCCACATTTATCTCCCCCTCCTATAGAAACATAATAATTATTGAATACTACAATGTAGTGTTGATTTTAATAGCGTACTGACACATGTGACTATAGCAATTTTACATTAATTTCTTTGTAGTTTATTCATCCATTCAAATCATCACGCCCATAATTACAGACAAGGGTGGATAGTGCTGAAAGTAACCCTCGATTCTTGAAAATAATCAATAACTACAGTTTTCTTTAGAAAAGCCCAGATTATTATAAACGATATTTGTAAATTGTTGATGTATGAATTTGGACAGATTTGTGTACAAGCTTCTGTCCGCGGTTTTACCTGCGTGGAAATAGATCCAAAAAGAAATAATCCCGTGGCTATAATTTGGCCCTCTCCCGCCCGCTTTCGCGGTATAAAAATTAGTATATGTCATTCTCTGTTTGACCGTAGTCTGACCCCTAAACTACCACTATGCAATAAATCATGTCGATCCCGTGAAAATCAAAAACAAATCTAACGATACATTTTTCCGGGATAAAAAGTAGCCTATGTACTATTCCAGACTATAATCTATCTCTATGCTAAATTTAATCCAGATCCGTTCTGGCGTGATTGAGTAACAAACATACGTACATCCATAGAAACTTTCGCGTTTATTTTATTAGTAGGATTTTTTTTTCGGGGTTTGCTTCTAAAAGTTTTGTGCTCTTTCAAATTTGTTCATACTTGCATTGACCCATACTGATATCGGAAAGTTCTGGGTTCAATCCTTGCCCTAGTCTAGCCAAAATGGCTAATCACTAGTTTTTTTCTACTTATACTTCCTCTAGAGTTTCTTCCATCATCGTATCGAGTAGCCAAATGTGGACAGTGTTACTGACTGAGGGAACAAAATGGAACCTACAACAAGCGATTATGCACTCATACCCACAGATAGTCGCATTACATACGGACAATAGAAAAAGATTCGCCAATTTTCACCCCCTGCAGGTTTGATGCGCAATTCAAATTGTCGAGGGTGCGGACATATTGGCATTTTATTACTTTATCTGTATGTACCATTGCGACTGCTTATTATGGGGTAGAGCTGGGTTAAAAGTTTGTTAAAAGCAAAGAGATTTAATAAAATTATATTATTTAGGTGCGTCGGTGGCGAAGTGGTTAAGACGTCTGGTATACGATCCCGGCCATGTACCAATGGATTTTTAATTAAAAACTTATGTACATAATCCGACAAACCACACTTAAAAGGTTTTTGTATCTAAACATACATCAACAGAACTGGCCACTCGTTAGGTATAGCCTCACAAATGCCATCGGCTAAACGAGGGAGACTTGGTCTTCCGCTGGGTACCTTGGAACCGTAACACCTCGTAACCAGCGTTACAGCTCGTAAGGCAAACCGTAAAGTAAGAAAAAAGAATTACATAATTTAAATTTTAACTTATTTCTGAGTTTAGTAATCTTTAATTACCGATAGGATGGCTAGCTATCATGAAGTGTTTTTTTAACTGAAAATTTCTGTATTATCTGAATTTTGTAATGTTTTCTCTAGTTTTAATGTTAACATTTTCAGTTTTTTCAGTAAGTTTACAAGTAGTAAGTAGGTCGGCCGCCACAAAGTCAGCTTGTTTGAGAAACAACT
This sequence comes from Nemapogon koenigi, assembly GCA_963924495.1. NCBI lineage: Eukaryota > Metazoa > Arthropoda > Insecta > Lepidoptera > Tineidae > Nemapogon > Nemapogon koenigi. The sequence goes on along the minus strand of OZ004641.1, from coordinate 255,848 downwards.
AAGTAATTGAGATTAATCCCCCGACAGACAGACAGCCCGTCGGGGAAAAGTGACCCTTGTCTTCTTTGTACCATCGTTGTGGATTAAAGAATCTATTATCTAGTGCATGTAGTAAAAGGATACCTTGTTGTATACCTAATACATTTAGGTTATGAGTGTAATTAGGTATTAGTGTCAGCTATGCTTTCTAGGGAAAATTTAAATTCGTAGGTACTAGTTTATCAAAAAATACGCGATTGTCAAGAGATAGGAGATAATAAATCGGGCTGTTATTTCTGTTTCACTCGAGTGAAGTCACGGCGTAAAGCTAGTACTTAATGTTTGTTCTATTTTGTCCTGTCTGGATGGATTTTTTAAATCTACATAATATTTCGATATCAAATTAATTAAAAGAGAGATTTCAAAAATGAATTGGTACGTTTAAAAAGTACATTATCGCGATTCGAACTTGACCATTTTAAAAATAAAACCTTTCTTTGCAATTTAATTGTCAAGGGTTCTGTAGATTTCACGTCAAACCCTAATCCCCCGAGGCATCCCGACACAAAAGGCATAACGTCAAGCCTCAATCAAAACTAAATGCATTTTGCGCTATTACTGCTCGCTCCTCTGTCTTTAAATTGGCGTTATGGTAGTCTACGTTTTGAAAGGGTGTATTGTGGCCAAGTCCACTATTTTTATTTTGATGGCAACAGATATAAGCAAGGTAATGCAGATTTGGGATTTGGCATCTATTTGCCTATAGTTTCAGTCGCATTTTAATTTATCGGATTATAATTTGTGGTTTGGTCTTTTAAAATTAGGTCGCCTGCTATTATACATCTTGCTTTCCCTTTTCAAAAAATGTGTACCGACTTCAAAAATTATGCACTGAAAAGTGTGCTTTTCGAAAGTAAATGCACAAGTCACTATAAAACAAAAAAAAAGCCAAAGAATAGTTCTCGATTTCTCCAGGATCCCATCATCAGATCCTGACCTGATGACCATGGGACCACCTGGAAAGTATACCCTTTCAAACAAAATTATAAAAATACCCAATAAAATTTGAAGAGTTCTCGATTTCTCCAGGATCCCATCGTCAGATCATGACCTGATATCCATTGACACAAAAAAAAAAATTTCTAAATCGGTCCAGGAGTCTTCAAGTAATCGGGAAACATACATAAAAAAAATTAAGATTCGGACGAATTGTTAACCTCCTTCTTTTGATGTTCGGTTAATAAAAAGCGAAATAGAAGTGTTAGTCAAGGGTGCTCAGAGGTACTTTTGGGGAAAATCGTATCTAAAATTATACAAAAGTAACTTGTCTGTTAACTAAATGCAACGCAAAGTCGGGGAAAATCATAAGTGTAAATATATAAATCGCAATATAAAGAAAGGTACTCACTACACCACAAGAGGAAGCTTGCATAAAGTGGTAGGACAATATGTAGTTGGTATAGCTGCTACTAGTATTACTATTTTGTGGTTCTGTAGGACATCATTATTATTATATTTTTCATCCCATCTATATAATAAATAGAGCGTCGCGCCGGTAAAAATATATAGATTTTTAGTTGTTAGGTTGTTACACTTGTTACTTTCTAACAAATATTCTCATACGATTTAAAAAAAGCACCTCTTATTTAATTTTTGTGTAGAGAGAAATGAAAAGTAGAGTGTATTGGCAGCAACATTATTTTTTCCTTGGGTGGTGTACTTTGAGTCTCTCGCTGTGCTCAGGACTCTACTCTAGAATCCTTCGCTCCGCTCTGGATTCAAAATAGCGCCCTTCGTCGTAAAATCGTTATTTTGCTTTGATATTATTTTCTAATAAATGTGACTTATTTTATATAATTTTCCTTGAACTCATATATTCAAATAGGTATTTTTAAAATATACAATATTTTATTATAATTTAAGTTTTATAAGTTCGCGAAGGTTTTTTTTTATAAAAAAAATATTGTTTGTAAACGATACCTAAAAGTTACATTTTAGACCTAACACACAACAGACACGTTTATAGGATATTTGATGTCCGAGTATATTTTTGAATAAAATAAAATATAGCCTGATAATGTAGCCTCCTATTAGTGAAATAATTTAGAGAATCAGATAATTAGTTTCAGAAATTACCTCTACATACAAACTTCTTTATTACATGAGTAGACAAAGAGAACAGTAGCACCATTTTAGGGCACATTATTATTACCAATTATCATAGTAAGGGTTCCAAATATATTTTCTTACGCATTCCTAAATGACAAAAAACTCGTTGAGAGGCGACAATCCCGTCACTCAGGCGTTTTAATTGCGAGCTGTAAAACAAACGAGAACCCGCGGTAGAGCTTCCTGAAGGGTTGATGTTGCTGTTGTTGCACAAACTAGCGATTGGATCGTCGCGTTTATTAATCGTATGCGAAATAAAATTGTAATTTCAATGATTTAAGTACTAATAATTGCATATATATCTAAATCTATATATCATCTTTCCTTTTATCCCTGGAGCGTATATAGGCTGCGACAAGTACATTCACGCCTGTTTCCTAAAGGGGTAGGCAGAGAGTATGAAGAGCCAGTTCTCTCGATCTTTGCACACTTCTCTTGCTTTATCTACATTCTACATCCATACATCGTTTCATACATGCACGTCTGGTTTTAGTAGTACAAGTGAATGCTTAGAATGTTGCCCCAACACATGCCCAATAACATTTTTATCTAGTACAAATCACACTATTTTCATATACAGAAATAAAAGTATACTAGATCTCAACTACAAAATAAATAAATTAGTCAAATTTTAAAATAAAACATTTAATTTTCATTTGTTCGTTAATTTTTCCTCATTAGAAGGAAAAAAATCTTCAAAATGGCGTATCAACTTTGATACAATGTTAAGATATTTGATACCGTCAAAAAAAAATGAGATATATTTTAGAAAATAATAATAGAGATTATTACATTCTGCCCCAAAACCTACCAAGTAATGTACTGTACGAACTCTAACACATTGCCTCAGCCGACTAATGAAACGCGATAATAACATGCGAAACAAATCGCTTGTTTGTAAACATCTCTCATTCAGTATTGTATCACATATGTGTTGTATGGTTGTGCTATTTCACTGCGCGCCTGAATGTCATACGAGACGCGCACTAAAATACAAGCAATCAAAATTAAACGGCGATGTTTATTGTGAACAATGATTGATGCGGTGATGGGTGTTCTGCTACTGCTACCTTGTGATGTTCTCATACGCATATTTGTCATTCTGGTATATCTTGGGTTTCATTAAATGCAATAACGAAAGGCTTCCAATAGCGACACTTATTCAAAAGTTAAAAAAAAGCATGTGAGCATACTGATAGCATATATATACAGATCAAACAGACGGACGTGTTAAATTAATTGTAAGAGAGTGGAGGTAGATATTAATTAGAGGACACAAGTTGTTACGAGGGTACTTGAGGGGGAGTTCTGATTAACTGAGCGGACCGCGGATAATCGGTTTTTAATGAAAATATTACCACCCGGCTCTACATGCACTGTATGTATGGAATGTCAGTGCTAAAAACATGTATAAATGATCCTTATTGGATGGTCATATAGTCTAAATACAAATACAATGTCACTGTCTGTATGACTGCACTGATCTAGAGAACCAGTGAAAAGTTGGATACTGCATTTCACGAGGAAGATTTATTTGTATTAAATCTGAAAAAAAATGTATAATTTTAGAATAATTTATTTTTAGTAAATACTTATTTAAAAAATCAGTGGTTTTAATCTTTAATGGACTTTTCTGTCTGTCTTTGTTATATTTCACTGTTGAATATGAACATTATAACAGTTAAAATTACTTTCTGTTGTGACCGTTGATTGTCTTTTTCATAATAGTTGTAAAATAACAATAGAATCGCCAGACACAGAGCCCTGAGAATTCCTCATTATATTTGAGTAGAACATAATCAGACAAACGAACCCCTCCTTCGGTAGGTAATCACAGAAAGTGTGACTGCCTCTAATCTATATAATAGGAAACTTGTATAGAAATACTCGTCACAGAACGTCGAATAAAACAATGGTCGTCAAAGAAATTGCCGCATTGACGGATTGTAGGCTGCAGTAACAATGGACGATTCTCTTAATTAAAAATGTCGCACTATCGAGGAATTGAGGGGAGATCGCTACGGCTAGGGATGGGACGAGGACTTAATGTTATAACTGTACTCGTTATAGCAATTATCGCGGAGCAGTTTAAAAACTGATACGTTTCGTTGTGGAACAAAAATCAATAATAAAAAAAATCGAAAAATCATTAATTAAATGTAAATAATCTTTGAATAGGTACTATGAAGTCGTATGTTCATTAATAAATAGAAGAAATGAGGGCCTAGAGTTGGAAGGTATGATCTGAATTTTGTTACCAGCTTCGAAGATAAATATTGCTGTATCTTTACGGAACCCTAACTTTATTTATTAAATACTAATATTTGCCCGCGGTGTTGCCCGCGGTGTTACCCGCGTAGAAATAGAATGTCTCGTAACACCTGAAAAAAAAATGGCATTAGGTGTTATTTGTATATTTAGTAGGAGCTTTATACAAAATTGGTTTTCACGACCGTTTTATTTTAACGGGATAATATTTATAGCCTTGAAGGTCCATTCTAAATATCGGTGAAAGAACCTTTTAAATCGGATCAGTAATTTCGGAGATTACCTTCTACATCCAAACTTACAAAACCAAGTAGGTACGTATAGAATCATAATGTGAATAATTTTTTCAAATAGGTCCAGTAGTTTTCAAATTTACTTCTTACAAACAAATATACAAACTCTCGCTCTCTTTATAATATTAATACAATACAGAAATTGTTGATACATTTGTTAATCGTAATTACCTTCTCTTGTATATTGTAAGACGAATGTTTCAGGAAACTTTTTGATCAATAAAATCAGTAATATTTCAATTACATTCGAATCAGCAGACGTCTATAAATCTCCATTAAATTGTAGTTACCACGAATATATCCCATCACTAGTGGAATGTCAAAATTAAAGAAGACAAGACAAAGGAGCGGACACATGAAATCCTACCAGAGTAGCTCGTATATTTGTGGACTGGAGAGCTTGCATTATGGACACTTGGTGACTATTTTGGACAGCTAGATTTTAGTTTATAACGTGAGCTAGTTTAAATTAAAACTGTCCTTTCCGTGGTTGCTACATTTCCTCATCACACCCTTTATCCCATGAGGGATAGGCAAAGACAATCGAATGTATTTCAAAATAATGTGCTACTATTCTGATATACCTCTATTGTCTCCTTTAAATTCATCATACCTCTCATACATGTCTGGCGATTGTGATATCTTCAACTTTTATCCGTTCTCCATTTAATTTTGCTCAAACTAGCCCTTAATATTTTATAGGAATGTCATGTTTCTTATTCAAAAACCAAATCTAGCATTTTATAATCTGTGTGTTGTGATAGGCTCGTAATTTATCATGAGATATAAACTTTTTGTGAGTATTAATTATTAGTTCCCATATATATAATTATGAAGGTATGCTAAGTATATATCGAGCGATCACGGCAACTTTCACCGAACAAGTTATTACTTTGTAAACTTTGATGAAAAACTTCCCGTATCTATATTGCTTAGGTAATAACTGAGATTTATCACATACTCCCACTTCTGATGTCATGCTTCGCCTTGTAAATTACTAATGGTTTCGCGTTCGATTCTCAGGACATGTAAAGTAACATGTCCAAATTGATTCAGATACCATAATAATATGACATTTGCTTTGTATCCGCTAAGAAAGAAACGGAGTATGAAACTAATGATATTTTTTCATATGATTTCATAAAGTATTTAAATATTTTCTACTGATAATCGCTCAATCAGAGGCAATTCAATCTGTCACTAATGTTTCTCTACCCCTAACAAACTAATAAGTAATTCTGTGCATAACGTGAGGTTAAACATTTCCCATTAAATAAATGAGAATATTTATGGGGTCGCCAGCTATTATAACCGACTAATCGTTGGTTCATGGAAGGCTAGGATTTTCATAATTACGCCATAAATGACACGAAGGGTAGGTAGGCAAGAAGAGTGGTAATGGATTTTTAGTTATAGTAAGGTATCACTACATAATCTCTAGATATTAGTACCAATCAACTGAACTACAGACTTTCATTAGCTTTTAGCTTGTCTATATTTAGGAATTTCTTCCCTACAAAAATACATACATATGCATTAAGCTTATTCTCCTCATTGTTGAATGTGTGGATAATGAAGATACTGGCAACATTCCAGAGCTCTGTGTTTCTAGCGCTAATCTAAATTATACTAATGTTTTCAAGCTTCATACTCTAGTAGTTTTGTGGCTGTGACACCATTAAGGTCCGAATAAGAATTTGTGCCCGATTTGTACTAAAAGTTTTTGGATTTTACATTTTACGCTGCAACTGTGTGCTTCTGTAGCCGAGTGGTTAAGACATATGGTATTAACTAGGCGGACCACGGTTTGATCCCGGCCATGCACCAATGGGTTTTTTATATTTAAAAACTAATGTACATAATCCAACAAACCACACTTAAAGGCTTTTCCATTTAAATATACCTCAACAGAACTGGCCACTAGTTAGGTACAGCCTCATAAATAACATCTGCTAAAAGAGGAAGATGTTATCTCCCGCTGGGTACCCTGGGACCGATAACATGGTTTTTAAACATCCACAAAAATCTGACTTATCATTCGATAAAGTATTCACCTTAATTTGTAACGAACCTAATTATCATTATACAGCTTATAGCGTCAATAAAGCGAAGTAAGCGAGATATAACAAAAGTCTGTCTCAGCTAAACCTATTCAAAAATCACTAAAACCTCCCCCATCTAAATAATTGTGCTTAACGGTTGACGCAGCTGTCATTCGCCATATTTATCTCGAAATTTCGCTTTTAAATTCCTCTAATTAAATTAATCATTGCATCGCTTTACCTCCGTTTGCAAACTCCAGGGTTTTCAAACTTTCCGATTTCTATTTGTCAAATTCTTTGGACCCCTAAAATTAGGAAAGCTTGTGTAATGGGTACCAACCAAAGTACTTTTAGAATGCACTATATGCAGCAAGACTTATTATCAGTATACGCCAACAACCCTTTTTTTTTTACGTGGGGAAATGCATCATGCATACCCGCGCCCTCGGGGGTGAGGGAACGGGTTATGTGGGACTTTAACCCACTAAAACCCCACGGTATTCCATCTCGCCGGTTAGTCGGCGGGCCACGGGGACGCGTTAGCATTCTTCCGCGACCCGCCGCCGGGTGGCCGTAAGGCCCCATCTCGCTCTGGTTTTACCCAGAGCTGGCGCAGCAGCGAGTACAAACTGCTGCGCCTTCCACCTTGGTCCCCGGTTGATCAGCGGCTGATTTCCCCCTCAACCGCCACCGGAGACCGCGGCGACCCGACTGCGATGGAAAGTGCAGTCGGGTCATGCTTCGACCGGCAGCGCAAGCGTCACCGGCATCCGCCTCCAGCCGCATGCGCGTAGAGACCTGCCAAATCCACAGAACCCCTGCGCAGCGGCTCCACCTCGGGTGCCGCTTAGCTTCACCGTGGATAGTGTGACGAGCACTACCACGGTTACTAAGGCCCCCCCCGCCACGACAAGGCGGGCACCCCCGGGGGGGACGCCAACAACCCTTGTTCATACTTCTTTTTTTCTTCACCAGTTGCCTCACGGCTCCAGAAACCGAGTAATCGGTCCCAGGGTACCCAGCGGAATATCAAGTCTCCCTCTTTTAGCCGATGGTATTTGTGAGGCTATACCTAACAAGTGGCCAGTTCTGTTGAGGTATAAGGTCTGTATCTTTAGATTTAGAAAATCTGCATATTTAGATGGCTTGTCGGATTCTGTACATAAGTTTTTAATTATAAATAAACCCATTGGTACATGTTCATAGGTACGTAGTAATTCCTAAAAGAAACATGCCACGATACTGACACATCTTTAACATTTCCCTAATTACCAAACGGTAATATATTCAAACCGTTTAATCCTGTTTAAAACTGTCGCGAAACAAAACGTGATTGCTATTCGACTTATAATTTAATGCAAGTACCCTTAGAGCGACGCGGGTGGAATCCTCTTATTGCAGTTCGGTGGGCAGGAAGAAGGGAGACCGGTTCGTTATTCTAAAGTCTGTTACACATTGTTCATGTCACACTTTTTCGGAAAATAAAGAGTTTTTTTGTAATCGACGGGTACTTTGAGCAGTGATCCTATTTAATGATTATCCCACTTCTGATTACCTATGTGGTTTTTGAATGATTGTATCGTAAGCAATTATTTGTACAATTATTACAATTGTACAACAACTTGAGTATGGTATTTTGGTAGAGCATGATATACCTTTATTTCGAATAACTTTATACATTTAAGTGTTCTACTAAAAAAGTAGATTGGTGATATTTCCATTACTTGTATGAAAAAAAATCGGGTCTAAGTTATTGTTCCATAATGTATGTCTATTTATAAAATTATGTTTCTGCCATGTTCAGAAAACGTTAGAATTATTGAATGAAAATGATAGCAACTGATTTATTTGCTCCATTTTCAGACGGGATGAGACCGTTATTTATTAAACACATTAGGAAACACTTATTTAATGTAAGTAAATAATTTATTATATGAAGAAAGTTTCGGTCAAAGTGAGAAGTGAGTACAAGTCTTAATATATACGATTCGACAAAGCGGCTGCAATTTTAAGGTCTCGTCATTACCAGCATTTCACAAAACAATATTATAATAGAAGCATTCAGGATTAACTTCAATGATGTCTGAAATTTGCTCAAATTCTATATTTACTTGCTGAATTTATGACTCTTGACTGAATTTTTCTCTATATAAGAAATTGAGTTTTTTGGAATATCGACATACGTTCAGAAACAAGTTGTTAAATCTTTTCAACCGTTTAATCTTACTAGATAGGGTTTTTTAACGTTTCATAATTAAATAAGACATGTCCTTTAAAATAGGCTAACCAACAATTAGCTAGATCAGTGAGATATTTTGAATATTATTTTAGGCTAGTTTAGAGTTTCTGAACAAGGTTTAGTCATCTTCATTTCTAGTTGCTCCCAGACAGATAGCTCTAAATTAAAATGCAAACAACGCTTCCTTTTCTAAAAAGCAAATTAAAGTTTTACAGAGCCCCTGGGTCGTATCACTGGCTCATCAACAATGTGTCTCACGATCAGTTTTCCTTCATTTCCTACCAAATCATTATAACCAAGTTTAATATTCATAACATCAAATTGTATTGTCAGAAACGGTTGGAGGGTGTTATAAGTCATTTAAGGACCCTCCACTTCTCAAAGGATTATTTCTATTTACGACCTCGGCCATACTGTTTACTTGGAGCATTTAACTGTTTGTTGTATCTAGCTTGTGCTCGTGACTTTGTTGGAACTTGAAATACCTACAATATGATTAGTTTACAAGTTATTATATTTACGTTTCTTTAATACATGTATTCTGTATATCAGTCAGCACTATTTTCCTATTAGCTATTGTAAAACGTAGTTTCAGTAATGATTTGCACATGTATTCAGAAATATTTTCATAATAATATAGGATTGTCTTTTGAAAATATTATGTTTTGTTTTGTTTTATCGTATTATACTTTTCGTACCTCTAAACTAAAAAAAAAAATTAACCACCAGCAATTTTCCATAATAATAGTAGAATATAGTGTTAACAGATGTAGTCAGAGAGCTGTCACCTAAGTATACGTTAGAATAATAAATCAATATTGTCGACAATGAGTTGAACAAACACCCCCCAGCGAAGTGTTCACTTATTTGTGTTACCTACACACTGATGATCGTATTACTTTATAGAGGGAAATTTCCTTCAATTCCGTTGTTGCTTTATTATTTTCGACAAAATATTTTTTGACATTCGTCTTAAAGCTGTTTAAAGGTTATCTTTAAATTTAAATTCACATAATAGCTAGTAATATTAATTTTGAAAATTATTTGACAATGCAAGCCAATATTTTTTTATTGCATGACTAATATCTTTGTATTTGTAATTGTTATAAAATTTTCTAAAATCGGGCCATAGTAAAAATATATAGCAACCAGTCTAAAATAAATCAAAATATAAGAGACCTTACTTCCTCCCAAGAAATAATGTAAGAAAAAAGAAAATTGCTTTGGAGGTTTAGATATTTTTTTAGTTGAAATTTTCACCTGTAGGTTACCGATGCAGTTAACCCACGTCACTTGTTGATAAGGGTTAACATTTCTATCCGCGGTACCCTTAACTATTTACTAACGCTCTAGTTGCTATCGAAATTTATTTTTAAAATAACAAACGTGAATTCTACTGCGCCTGATGTCCGGTGAAAGCATACATAGGACATTTCTATATTGAAGAATATATATTATAGTAGAAAAGAAACGGTATTACTAAGTATTGATATGTAATCATAATTATTATTAATGTAATACCATTATAATTATCTAACTATCATCACGCTTTTCATCTCAAAAGGGGTAGACAGAGACAATCGAATGCCATTTGTTACGATGGAATATTAAAGTATTAAAAGTATTGACATACCTCTTTCGCTTGTGTGTACTTTTAATACTTCCATCGATCAATACATTTTTATATGTTCAATAAAAGTACACATAGGTCGTCTTCTGCCAGCATTTCCTTTCACTTTAGCCATATAAACCTTCTTAGTCAATCTTTCATTCTTTTTTATTTCAACGTTGGACACAACATTAAAATTTAAAAATTTAAATTAAATTATAAAAAAACTACTTGTAGGCGGCCATTTTTGGGTTGGACAGGGTTTATACATATTGTAAATACCAAATAACGTTTTGCAAAAGCAATATACTTACGTTATTAGAAATTCATGGATTTTCTAACAACTCACCACAGTTTTAGATTAAAGTCAATTGAACCGTAAACAATTTAACGACATTGCGGCTGCATCTATCAAATAGTGCGCCATAAAGTTAGCACTGAAGCGTAGTTTTCGTCAGAACCTAACTTTAAATTTATGCAACATAATGCGCCAAGTAAGCGATCATAATGGCGCGATCGAAACCGACGGCATGCACTAGTATAAGCACTTCGGTTACAAAATTACTATTACTCACGCGATTCATAGCTCGCTAAGTTTTCTTATTAAAACAACATTTCGACATTATAAGCTTTTATACCGAGAGCCGACCGCATAAAACTTGTGTCAATAACTATATAGCTCGATGCAATCATTTTTTGGTTAAACCACTCACTTTTGTTGACACAATACGAATAATAAAGTATAAAGTACATTTTCTACTTGCTTTTATATTGATAAAAATGTACTAAAAACTTTAAAATGAATATATTTTGATTGTAAAAAAGCCAATTTCTACATTTTAACCTTTACAGTGACAAGTTTTCAAATTACACCCTCTTTTTCTGGCTTTTTTACCATCGGAATATTATATTAAGTTTTAAATTTTTATTACATTTTTATCAATATAAAAGCTTGTTTTTTTTTTACTTTTTCGAATCCGAATTCGATGGGGTTACGTCGTTTCGTTACAGATATCCTGTGGCCATCTTTCTGTGGCTCCATCATCAGACCAGCTATGTGACATCATTATATTACATTGTCATCCAACATATGTAATGTACGCAAAGTTACAGCTCAATCGAACAATAAGAAATGAGTCAAATTAAACTTACAAGTATTGACTCTCATAAACATACTAACAAACATTGGAAGTTAAATAAAAGTTTGTAAAAAGGCTTTTTGTAGCTTAGAACAGAAAAGAAAGTACTTGATTTTTAATTTAATTTAATTGTATTTTAATTTAATTTTAATTGTAACAATTTAGTCTAAAATAAAGAGACTGACTGCTTTACAATATTCAGTTATATTTGTACCGTAACTGCTGCCGCACATTACAAGCATAATTTCTCATTACACAATTAAATATTTAGTTATAATGTTTAACGGCACCAATGACGTAGTATTTAGCGCTGTCGTCTCCCGGCCTATTTGGTTCAATCTCCAAAGTTAATTTCGACTAATAGTCCAGTTGCGTTAGATTCGGTGATAAATATAGTTTTAATATTTGTAGGCGCCATGCCATGTTAACAATTACCTTTATTATTATTTTGTTAATATGCCAAAAGTTAGAGGGGAAGTCGGTTCATTTTATTATGATTTGGGGTTTTGTTACCGAATTATGAATTTTAGTATCGTGCCTGACTATTGTTAGGGTAGTTACATACTAAGGTTCACATTAATGCCCCTCTCCCGCTCCGTTTTAATAATCCATCTTGACCATCTCTGTTTCCAATTTTACGTAAAAAGACGTTGAAGCGTAAAATAAATTATATAAATGAATTAATATGAATAGTTTATATGAAAAGTACAATGTCAGTTAATGTTAAAATTGTCTTTTAAAAAAAAAGGTGTACCCGACTTCAAAAATTATGCACTGAAAAGTGTGCTTTCCAAAAGCAAATGCACAAATCACTATAAAAAAATACCCAAATCACTTCAAGTGTAGTGTGCCTATAAAATTTGAAAACTCGATTTCTCCAGGATCCCAAAATCAGATCTTGACCAGATGACCATGGGGTCACCTGGGAAGTATACCCTTTCAAACAAAAAAAAATCCATATCGGTCCGTCTTTAAGGCGTCTTTAATCTTTAATAAATAATCTTTAAGTACTGAAACAATTACAAAACATAGCCAAACGACTTGAATCAAAAGAATAAAGACAGTATTCTAAAATATATAAAATAGTAAAACATAGAAACATTAATGTCATTACTAAGTGAAGATGTCAGTAAAAGTGTAAACAAGTTCAAGTTACTTAGTCTTGTTCACGAACGAGTTTATCTAAATAAAACAAATATCTATATATACTTATATTATAAATAAGGAGTGGATCGATTTGACTATTCTAAAGCTACGGTTCCTAAAATTAGGGTTCTGTTAGACGTATTTGCATCTAAAACCGCGAGATAAAATTACGTGATAAAGTAGAGGTATCACATTTCCTAAATTTCCGCGGGAAAATCTAGGGCCGCAATGGTATATTAAATTGCTAATAACATAGGTGTATAAATTACTATGAATTACTAAAACGTTAAGGCAATTTATAAAAGTGAAATTTATTCTACACTAGTAGAAAGTCTGATATTATTATTTTGCCGGTAAAATATTATAATTCCTTATATCCTTATTCTATTTTGTTTTTATAAATTGCAACATATTTCTGGTTTTTTATGACACAAAATCTACTGGCAGGATTACAATGCAGTTTTCGTCATCTTTAAGGATGTTTTAAATTCAGAAAGGCTTTGATACAAAACACTGGTAAAATACATTTTCCCGGGCTACGTACATAGCCGCACATAGATTACGACAAAGAGGTGGTATGTGATGTTCTATTACAGTATGCTAAAGAACTGAACGAACAATATATACTCAAAAGAGAAAATATTTTAACTAAAAGGTGATTTAAATTGGGATGTTATTAAACTAATGATATTGGTTTAACATAAATCGTTCGAATATGCAACAATACTCGTAACTAGAGTAAAATAATTATTTCAAATCTACTTGTCATGCCCAATTCAAAAAAGTTTCGTCTCTGACCTCTAGCCTCTAGGGGATGTAGATGTATTTATACGCACGGAATAGAATAAATGGTCACACATCAGACGCATGCTATCTCTATTAGATCATTCTATTTATCTTTGTTCGATTGATTAATGAACTCTCTTACTTAATAAATAGAGTACGTAATTGATTGTATGTGTGTGAAGAATCGGTCGTAATGGTTGCGGTTGGTTCGATGTCATTATTTTTGGATTTGTTAGGAAAATAATACATCGGATAGACATCCGCAGACATTGATCAACACTAGGTGGTGAGTCCAAAATTACTCTCATTTGCTTGTCTTTTAATAAAAAAGTCTGAGTAAAGGTTTAGAGGTCTCAATGCAGAGATATAGATATTTAATAGGGTTGAAATTGAAATGTTGAAACACAAAATATGCAGTATCTATTTTTAATTTAATATGAAATATCATAAAAGTCACGTTCCGGTTATCCCTTACGTAAGATTGGTAAATCAGCACTTCGATAAAAATATCCTCTAATTGTGCCACCTTTTTGTCACCTTTTCACAAGATCCTATAAAAATAGAAGAATCTTAAGATTTAGAGGTTATTGAACTGTTTCATAAAATTATCCTTCTTTCATTGTTTAGCCACATTATTAGCACCAGCAAGCACCAGTCGTTGGTAAAGTCACAATATCACCTATTAGTTTTATTATTATGTGTTGTAAAGAGACGATGATGGATTGAATAAAATTAACGTCTTTACTAATTACTGTCTTTAATTTCCACTTTGGACACAATTAAACAATTAAACAGAATTAAAATATTACACAGTTAAAACAAAGCGACCATTTCATTTGCTGGCCAACGCACCTCTCTTTCTCCGCCACCTGGCGGGCAAAAGACGTAACTACTAATCAATTGACTGTCTTCTTACATACTCCCCCTTTTGACCAAATATAGGACCACCAGTTTGGTCAAACAAACACAAAAGTTACACAAAGAGAAAGTGAGTAAGAACAATTAACAATAACAAAAAACAATTAGAACAAGGAACTTAAACATAATCTAATAGTTTAAGAGGTCGACCGCGTTTCCGTTTTGGGTTGACGGGTCGTGGCTTGGACTGATCACCCTCACACTCACGTGCATGGTAGCGAGTAAGATCGGACACGTGATACTTACCGATCGATTCATCAGGAGCTTCACGATGCGAAATTAAGTAAGTGGTGGGACTCACCTTCATTTTTATACAGTAGGGCCCATCTCTTCTTGGGACGAGTTTCGAGGTTATACCCTTACCGGCATTACTCAAAACATGGCTACGTAGAAGGATTAGGTCACCAGGTGAATAGTCTTCCCCCACACGACGGGTCTCGTCTTTAGTAGTCTTAGGAAAATGGTTACCTGTATCGATGGTATGCTCGGCGAAAGGTGTCGCTCCTCCCCCTTCACCAAAGATGTCCTCGTACTCGTGAACTAAGGTTGACAATGCAGTTCGCTCCATTGACGACAGCATCGCCCCCTCATCAGGTCGAATCACGTCTGCAGCTGCACAACTCACCTTGACGCTTGACTTCTCGCCTTGCAAAGGATACACAGCCTGCGGGTGATCAGTCATAAACCATGAGTTCGCGTGTAAGTTAAGAACAATACGAGCACTACATAAAAAATCGATACCAAAAAGTGTTTCATTATTTACGGCGTTAGGTAAAACTATGAAGGTAGTTGGTACAACCTTACCCTCAAGTTTAACGTCGACGTCAACAAGTTTGACATTCATATCGCGCACAATCCCGTCTGCAAATTTTACACGAAAATTACTTTTACGAAACGGGTGACCTTGATCGCGTAGCAACGTATACAAACTATAACCAGCTATACATCGTTTGGCCGCTGTGTCCACTAAACCGGTACCACGAACCCCATTAATCTCGACATTGAGAATAGGTCGGTTACTGGTGCCGTTACTGTTGGAGTCAGACGCAAAGGCAACCTTCATTAATGGTAGCTTGTTACAATTTTGAATAGGCGACTTGCCTCTGAGAGGCAAACTCCCATTAGGTACAAAAGTGTTAGTACACAACTCGGTGATCTTTGACAGATGACCTTGCTTAATCTTTGACAAATTTGTATTAAACGAAAACGGACTCTTCTTTGGGCTACGATTGCTACGATTTACAGACATATTGTTACAACATGTACAACTACGATCGTTACTACGATTTATAAAATTAGGTTCATGACTAAGATCTGTAAATGGGTAGGTATCATCGCTCAAAGACTTGTCCAAAGAATGAAAATTACAAGAATAAAATGTATGACTAGTGTCTTTAGGTTTACTGTCCCCAGCATTACAATTAGCACACTTAGAACGAATGATGCCCTTAGCACCACAACCATAACACTTGATTTCACTATCACTTTTAATTTTAAGTCGCGGACACTCAGAGCGAGCGTGACCACTTTTACGACAATAAACACAATAACTTTTGTTACCTTGAAGAGGTTGAATTACTTGGTTACACTGTGTCGCCCGAGGAACTTCACACGTCGAAGACCGAAGCGGAGTCTCGACCGAGTTACGAGCAGTCGTTGACCCGTGAAACACAGGTGACCGGAGTGAGGTGCTCGGCGCAGGCGCCGCCGTAGAGCGCGGCTCATGCCGGCCGGCACGAAGCTCCCGTTGTCCCTGAACAGGCACCGACGCTGCTTCGTCGAACTCGTCCTCCACCTGTCTGGCGCGCTCGATGAGCTCGTCGACACTATTAACCAGGTCTCGAGGTATTCGCTTTCGAATATTGATGTTTAGCAAGCCGTAAAGAAGGTCTAATATAATTCGTTCATCAAGAACATACGGTAGACTCGCGAGTTCCGCGCGTTGACGGCTGATATAAATATCGGCACGCTCGTGTCCTTGATCTGCACTGAACACGCCACGAAATATTTTGTAGGGAGGTTTCGGCGCACCATACATGGATCGCAAACGTTGTATTGCCTCTGTCCACGAAGAAATGGAGCCCTTTACTCCCTTGTACCAAACAGCAGCATCTGCCTCTAGTAATATTGGCAGGCCGCGGAGCGCATGCTCGTCACTTATATTTGTACACTCTTTGTATACTATGATTGTATCAATAAAAGCATCCACGACACGTGGATCTTGATGAGCTCTCCCGCTGAAACGCGCTGTACAGTTAGCGAAGTTTCCCATAAGCGCGGAGGGCGGTGCGATGTGTGATGTCGGAGACAGGCTTGGAGCGCCGCTGTCACTGTTGGAATCCTTGGAAGCTAGGATAGCTGATATTAACTCTCTGTTAGACTCAGCTTGAGCCCTAGCAAAGGACGCGAACATCGCTGACATGCGCGACTCCACCTCGAAGTCCGCCTCGTGGCTACTTTGCGCACTTTTTCTTCTTGGCATTTTCACTTTCACTTAACACCTCGAAGATTGAGACAGTCACACATAAAACCAGCAAGATGCTTGTTGAAAACTGAATATATTTTAGAAACAAAATTTAAGAGTTCGTAAAAATTCGTTATTTTGGTTCGAAACTTTTATTGGCCACTAGTTGGGCTGCCACTTGTAAAGAGACGATGATGGATTGAATAAAATTAACGTCTTTACTAATTACTGTCTTTAATTTCCACTTTGGACACAATTAAACAATTAAACAGAATTAAAATATTACACAGTTAAAACAAAGCGACCATTTCATTTGCTGGCCAACGCACCTCTCTTTCTCCGCCACCTGGCGGGCAAAAGACGTAACTACTAATCAATTGACTGTCTTCTTACAGTGTCTATTTTTGTAAACGGCGTTTATGAAAGTATGAACTTTGAAAGAACGTTTTCAAAATTGTGTTTGTGCTACGTATTTTTGTTTTTAAAGAAAATGATGTGAAAAAGTTTGTACTCCTTATCTCGAAAGTTGATTGACAGGAACATTCGATATGAAAATTTGATGGAAAAATTGTTAAAAAATCTCTAAGAAATGTCCGTTTATTTATGAAAATAATGCTTTTTACCTCACGCAATCACATCTTAAAATCTTAGTAAAAATAATTGGCTAAGTTGAGAGTAGGTACCGACGACTTGCGCGCTGATAAGAAAGGCCCTATATTTTAGATTCAGTAGTTTCGAAGATAGGGGGGGGGGGGAGGTCAATTTTCGTATATTTTCTTTAATATAAGATTCTTCTATAATTTCTTTAAGATTTGACATAATTGATTAATGAACTAGTCAATTAATTGCATAATTTGTGTCTCCTTAGTAAAAAATTGCATACCAACTATGCTGGTGAAAAAACTACTTTTCTCCAAATAAAGATTTATTATTATTATAATTTAAACTATGCATTTAAAAATTATTAAAAACATATTCTTTCATTTGATATGTCACATGATACACTAGATTTTTTTTTATTTTACATTTTAATTTTTTGCCCCAAAATTAACCCTGAATTCAATTATTATACTATAAGAGCCAGCTTTTATGTCATCCAAAGCACAATAGAGTAATACTTATTCTTTTAAAAATTCCTTAATTTTATTTTGTATTAATGATGTATCTTTGTTTGTTTCAGGTAAGTACTTCACTATAAGGGCAGCTGTAATTTAATAATTTTACGGAAGCACTACATTTAAGGTAATGTCTGCAAATATGTGAGTATCAGCGACCTCGGGGTGGCATAGGGGATATCGCGTTACAGAGGTTCACGTTGGCTTAATGCGTTACTGACTAAGATCGATTACTGCCAATAAAGCCTTATTACTAGTGACGCGGCTAGTATTAAAACTTCTTGTTGACGGATCGACAGGTGTTTCACGTCGCGTCGGTATAATTATGTGGGAATTGAAAAATGTTTACCTACTTACTAAACTAAACTACTGTTGCTTTTATAATCTTGAACTATAAGTACACTTACCACCTCTTATGACAGGTTAATCTAATGTTTAACATCAAAAAGGGGAAGTGTAATTTTTTAAAACATTACACTCTGTGTAATGTTTAAACCGAGAGCATTATCTTTACAACACTGAAAATTATTCCAGCGATTACCTCAAACACACACCTGAACATTTTATGGCCATATTCATAAACACATTTTAGAAGCGTTTTAGTTAAAATGTGTTTTGTCACTCTCTAACAAACCTGTCTTTACTAATAATAGAAAGAAACAAAACACATTTTAACAAAAACGTCGCTAAAATACGTTTATGAATAATGGCAATAAACTTTACCTCAGTTAGAAGGTTATAGTATCGCCATGGACATTTCCAATATATGTCCAAATACATGGGACCATTCTGAACGAATTCTGTGTCGATTACAAAAAAAACATAAATCGGTTAACAATAATTGGCGTAGATATCGATGTACATACACAAAAAAATACGCCCCGAATAGAGGTCCTCGTTCTTTTTTTGAAGTCTGTTAAAAATTAGCTCAAACTAAATAAGAAAAATATTTATATAGTTATTTATGTCCGAGAATCACATCAAGGTAATTATCAGCACGTAAGTCAGTTAAACCCATTGATTACCTTATGGACTTTATCTAAAAGATAAGAGAGCTTTAGGTGGCGTTTAGAATGTGGGTAAAGAAAACCTTCGCGAACAAAATAAAAGGGAAATGTCTAACTAATACATTATCCCAAATCTTATCCTCTTAGGAGGTTAGCACCTAAGTAATTAAGACTTAACTTGGATATAGAAAAGACAATTAGAGGCCATGTTGCGGGTAGTACCCGTATATGTGCTATTTGAAAAATTACTAACAAATTATTAGTAGGATTTAAGTGTAAATTAACATTTAAACTATCATCTAATAACTAATAAAAAATAACATGTAATTATAAAACAAATATTGAAAATCCTATACCGGCATCGAAAGCAAGTGTTTAGGAAAAAAATATAACTCTTTTTATTTTTATTATAATTAACTACGTGATCATATGAAATAAAACTCAATATAACACAACAATTTAGAGTCGTTTATTGACTATAGCTTTCGAACAAAATAAAACATAGCCTGTGTTCTTCAATACTAAGTTAGACAAGGTTAATGTTTTCTAATTGTTCTGTTCACAATAAATATATGTCAAAGTAGAGCTTAGAGGTTAACGACTGTGTTCTTAATGACGTGCTAATGAAGATAGAGCACAAGTTGACGATATATTTGTATTGAGAAGTTTCTTAAGTTAATTTGGTCCTTTTGGATTCATTGGAAAATGCATGATTAGGTTTAAATTTAATACCATAGACTATTATATTGAAAACGAGGGTGAGGGCTGCAAAATTCAGTCACTGGAAGGCTTCTCTTTGTTCCGTTCATAGAGATAAACTTAGCTCTTTTTTTGTTAAATTTAAATCTGATATTTTCCAACAAGTATTTGTATTTTTGTTTTGTATATTTAAATACACCTCACATCAGGTACAATCGTGGAAAGTCAGGAAGGGTTACTAGTATAATAAAACATACGCTACTTTGTTGTAATAGGTTTCAGACATATGAAAAATTTTTGAAAATCAGGTATGAGTAATAAAAAAATAGGCCAAGTTGTGAGTACGTCGCGCTTCCGTACCATTTTTTTCGGTCAGAACTTTAAAACAGGATTTTCGTTTAGATTGTCCTGTAAATTGTAAGAAACTGTAAACTATGTATATTCCCTATTTAAAATAAAATTTACTCAGTAGTTTCAGAGATAAGGGGGACGGTAAATTGTTTATTTTCTATAATATAATTTAAACAATGCATTTTTAAATTATAAAAAAATATCTTTCTCATATCTTTTATTTTATAATATGTCACATGATACACTTGAATAATTTTTTTTACGTTTTCATTTTCCCTCTAAAATCGAAATTCAATTATTTACGCTATACGTTCGTAATTGGGTAATTAAACTCTATATATGTTCAAAGTTTTAACATTTTGCGTCCAGCAGATTCGAAGAAAATAAGCTGTTACAAACGGACAGACAAACAAACACACGAGTGATCGGTTTCCGTTTTACATCGGAGATGTTCGGAACCCTAAAAAGTAATTAGGTTAATCCATGAGAATAATATTGTGCATTTCGTGATATCTCGAACTGTTATGGAGCATGAACAATCAATTGATCAGACATGTATCGATGCATATACGGGTATACGGGTGTAGTACGTCTGACTCACTAAGTCTCAACTCTTTTAAATTGTTGAACATTTTGTAAGTTTTGTTTTCAACAAAGTTCAGTTTATACAACTTTAACGTCCCGGATTCAATACTTCAATCCTCCTTCCTAACTCATATTATAAATGCGATAGTTTGTATGTCCTCGTGTCACGCCATCCATTTTCACGCCAAAATAGATCAATCAATCGACGTGATTATTTTTGCATAAAGTTGTAGGGCTGAAAAGTGACACAGGCTACTATGTATCGGAAGTCACATTATATAGAGATTAAGTTCCCTTCCCTTAATATGATCCAATTATTTAAGAATAAGTGTTTAAATCTTCTACTTGTGCTTCGGAGCTTCCGTAATTTTTCTGTAAACATTCTGGGGACATCGTCACTCGTGCATGTATATGTATTTTGTATTTCAAAACTTCGTGTACTAGACAGCCTATATGAAAGGGTAGTGACCAATCCTCCCGAATAATTGAAGAGGTGCCTCCGATTAGAAACAGGTCCCTGCGCCAATATCGCAGCAAATTGCATCGACCGCAGTTTGTAGTGATTGGATTATTGTTGTGCGTTGCCGACGACTTAATTACCCGCCGGCTCTCGGACTATAGGCCGGTACCGATGTTTACATATTGCGGCAGGAATTAGCTTTCTAGTCGACTAATTTATTGGGCCTATTGTTTAATGTTTAATTTGGGCTTTGGACCTAACTTTCATTTATATTACATAATTTACTTGAATAGCAAATGCAATTATCATAATTTTCTTGCCTTTTAGAGTAAAATTTCAATCAATATGTTTCCCATTGTTTTACCGCACGTGAAAATAGACAGAAGAAATATTTTTCAAGCCCCTTCCCCGTCCCGTTTTATGAAATCAAAGGATTTAATCTATTTCCCGTGTAATTAAATTCGTTAAGGTGGTTCGTTTTCCATACAAAAATGTAATTAAGATAAACTAATTAACTAAACAGTAAAAATGTCTAAATATGTGCTTACTTAACTATTTTCGGCTTTTATGTTGCGAGAAATCAATAAAAACTTTTTTTATAATAGAAATCATTAATATTAAACATATTTTTTTTAGAAAAAATACGCATGTTGTGTGATCTTGATAGTGTAAACTTTTTCTATTATAAAAAAGTAATTTTTTATTCATTTCGCGCAACATAAAAGCCGAAAATAGTTAAGTAAGCACATATTTAGATATTTTTACTGTTTAGTTAATTAGTTTATCTTAATTACATTTTTGTATGGAAAACGAACCACCTTCAGCCGCTTTGTCATTTTGTTTATGAACTGGGTATATAGAAAAAATGTAAATAAACAATATTGTTCACAACACAAAAACAGAAACCTTTTAAATTGTTAACATTTATTGTAACTGTCAGTATAATTTTCATTTCGGACATCTCGAGTTACCATCTCAAAATGAAGTAAAATTTGGAAAATACTTTACAGAAATATGTCCCTTCGTTAAGAATAAGGTAATATTGAAACAAAGACATCGGGACCTCTTAAATATATTCAAAATGTCAACAAGGAATAACTGAATAAGACAATTGTCATTGTTTGTAGGTGTACTATGCCGCGATGGAGTGCTGAGCTAACACTCTGTTACTGTCAAACAAACTTACTTTAGTATCTACTCTGTGGAATAACAATATCAGTTATTGTTTTAGGAACCTCTCTGAATATTGGGGGAGTAAGGCATGATGATGGAAGAAGGTTACAGTCGAGAAAGGTTGACTAAACACATTTACATGACAAAACTTTAAACATCTTAAAATTATCAAAGCACTCACAATTACCAAGCATGCGTGTGAGACTTATGATGAATATAAAGGAGACGAAAGATTTACAGGATCGTAGCAAATGCCATTGTTCTAGAATAAAAGGCGTAATAACAGATATAGTTTGCTCTTTCAGGATCACAAGATCAGAACTATTTGCACTTGAACTATTTCAACAATTTGAATACCTATATAAATACCCTTATAACTACTTAACGAATGCTACGCCATGATAACTCGATGGAGCTAACTTTTCCCCGACTTTACTCACACATACTGTTAATGCTCAGCTCCTAAACATGATAGGTCCATGTTTAATACTTGTAAACCTTTCCGGTGAATTAACCTATCTAATAGTGAAAACCGCAACATAATCTGTTCAGTAACTTTAGCGTGAGGGGTCTTTGTTTTATAGAATGTAGTGATTTAATATAGATAAATAAGCGACCGACATGTCAATTATCATGAGATACCTACTAAACTAAGTATACGAGGTAGATCCTTTAAAGCTTGTAAGATTGTCAAGTTGACTTCAGCAAATAATTTTAGAATAAGAGCTCCTTCAGAATAAAGAAGTTGTTTAGGACAACGCTTTTGAAGACGTTCTCAACTTAGTAATTATTTTGATGAAAGAGTTTTGTATTCAAGATGAACAAACAAATAAAGAAGTGTTCCGAAAAAGTGTTTCTCTTGGGAACTTTATTATTTATAAATGTTAAATGGAAGTGAACTCTTATTTTTAAAACAATTTTTAGCTGGTTGATCGACACTTCTATGTAGGTACTAAATATTCATACGGTTTATAAATGAACGATGTTATATGTACACAGTGTTATTGTTTTAGATTGTTTATGTAAAACTGAACGCTGATACAATAGGCATGATGACAATATTTTGGGAGCTGTAAGGTTTATTATACATAATAAAATAATAAAAAACAATATGTTTGTATTTTCATAAAAAAAAAAGTTTTTAATTTTATTTTTCAAATTCCCGTGAAAACCTTCTGGGCGCGATGATGACCTCACACCTTGGTAACGAACAAAATGATGGTCACAGATTAGGTAAAATAACAAGAAAACAATTTAGTCAGTGACAGAATGACAGACAGTTATTATTATAATATAGTTAATAGTCTGTAGTCATTTATTTGACATTTACCTAGAAATGACGTCACATACCGTTTGTGGTCACGTGACCGGAAGTATGAATCTTATTTAAGGGGCCGCCTCATGATTTTTGTCCCATACAAATCAGATGTTTCGTTTTTCCAGTTTTACGCGATAACTGTATGTGCTAGGCTCAAAATAAAAAATTGATTTTCAAAGATAAATAAATTCTAAAGTTTCTCATGGAAAGAAAATAACCAAAATCAGTTACACCTAAGTATTATGAAGCCTTGAAAATCCTAAATTTCACACTTATTTCAGCCAAGTTTGCGACTAGAGTTCTCTTAATATATTTACTAATTTTAAATTTTCTCGACATTAAAAGATAGATAATTTCACATACTTTAAGAATACAATAACTAGAATTTAATTATTCTAATAGTTTTTGTAAAAAGATAGAAAAGCCGAAGTCTTTTTCGTGTTTTTCGAAATACCGATTTTGTTGAGAAATCCTACTTTCTCATAGTTCTGGTATGTGAATATTAGTCTATCTTATATTATCCTTGGTTACCTTATCGATTTTAATAGTAGTCAATCTCGCTCACATATTTCTAAAGAGATATGGACAAAATAAGCCGCGCATAAAACTGAGTTCGTTGCGCTGTGATGCGTCGACTTAAGTAGATATCACAAAAAAAAAATTGATTAAACTAATAAATAAACATTATTTTCAGTTATTATACGTTATAGACTTTATAAAAAATATGATTGTGTGTTTATTTTGTTTCTGTCATCACCACTATTCATTAGAATCGCTGAAAAGATGGAGTTATACATTTTATGTGACGTAAAATACATGGCGAAATTATATAGGTGTTTGATTACGGAACCCTAAAAATTCCCAATTAGTTAGTTTCTGTCTACACCAATAGTTACAACAGTAGTTATATAATTAGTGTAACAGTAAATCCCAGCAATACAAATGAAGTGATGAATATTCATGGTATAAAATGTTGACATACGATGATACGGCTAACTGGGTACAACTCAATATGTCCAACTAGTTGACACCGAGACCCGGGACCCGGGGGACATCACTAGTGCTTCTAAAATTACCATTAACTCTATCTTGATACATAAATCATAAAACTAAATCTGATACATAAATCCTATCTAACTTACATTTATACTTTTCTAAATGCAGCCTTTTCCATGCACATATCATCATCATGGTTCATAATATTTTTTTATGGACGGGACAAAAAAAAACAGGCTACCTACCTTTTCTCGAAGCGTTTCGTCGTATTTTCAAACCCTCTGACTTCGGCCTGGGTAATACAAAAAAAAAATCCCGGGAACCTTCGCCGGCCCCAGGGTACTCAGCGGAAGACAAAGTCTTCCTCACTTAGCCGAAGATTTTTTGAGGCTATACCTAACGAGTGGCCAGCTCTGTTGAGGTATGTAGATGGAAAAGCCTCTTTGTACGGTTTATCGGATAATGTACATAATATTTTTTATTATAAAAACCCATTAGTACATGATCGGATGGGGATCAAACCCGCGGCTACTCAGTTGTGAGCAGACGTTTTACCCATTCGACCACCGACGCTGGATAATAAAGGAAGTTAGCAGACATGAAAGTCTAACTTTTATACTTTAGATTTTTACCCAAAATTCGTCGTATAATTGCCACTGACTCCTTCACTCCCTCACTCATCAAAACCTCTAGAAAACTGAAATTTGGTATGGAGCTTAAGATTTGCACACAAACAATAAAAACAATTAAGAAATCTGTAACTTTCACCCCTGTTAAGGGCTTTGCTCTTTATATGAGATCTGATAACTTTTTAACAGAGAAAGCGTTATGACCTTATGAGCACTTATTTTACATGAAATGTTTTTAGTGGGATTAATTTTAGTAAAATAATAATTCCATTCTTTCAATAGTACAATAATACAAAGTTTACTATTACTTGCTAACTAAAAAAAATATGTTTTTTGGGGTTCCGTATTAATTACTTCCAACCAAATTATAGTGTCCACTTTTTGCCAGTTATCCATATTATGATGTCATAATGTAAGCACAATTTCAATATATCTTCAATAACATTGCAGTATACAATAATGCAACCAGTAGCCACCACAGCGCTGTCTCATCCGTGTACAGAGCTATCTATCATGAAGGATAAACAACTTTACTTTGTATATTTCTCCTTTCTTATTATAGAGAAATTTTAAAATATTCCTTATTTCCTTCAATCGTGGCTTTCTGACACGATTTTATAGGAAACATGTAATTTTTAGACACTCGTATCTTGGTATTTATTTCTTCCTATAGTTGGAAAACTGATCACTTTAAAAAATTAAATGCTGTAACATCACTATATTATGATATAGGATCTACATCACTATGATCTCGGAGATAGACTGGAATCGTATTTGTTGCAGGTATTTTGAAATATCTCTGTGAAGTGTTGTAATTGACATTAGGGTGACGTTGTCAGAAATATGATTCAATCCTTCTGTGCGCTACTCGATTGATCAGCCACTTGCTGCTGGCGACTTTGTGAAGACTGGCAGCCGAGATCTTTATATGAACAATAAGTTTTAGTGTATTTTGAATTTATACTTAGAATAAGTGGGGCATATTCGGGCAAGATGACATGCTGTGAAGAGTTTTACCTTGGGATTGCACGAAGAAACACCTTTTGTGTTTGACAGTATCAGTATGAAACCTGAATACCTAAATTAAAGAAAGTAAATAATCAACAATATCATCTTGCCCGGAAGATATGCAAGGTCAGTAATTAGGTCCATTAGTTAGGTATCGATAAGTATGTATATATAAATTGTTATGACAAATAAAACAGCTTAAAATACAGTCCACTAATTTATTATTTCAAATCACCAAGTCACCAGATAGGTAGAAACAAGTGGAGCTCTACCTCTTGAGTAACACCTGCAGAGGTATCTCACACACCTTCTGTGTGACAGAATAAAAAAATAGTATCAGACAGTACCTAATTACTTATTGACATCATTTTCATTTTTATCGTAACGTAGTGGTTATGTTCACTTTGTTCTTTAGCGACAATCTTTACTCTATGTAAGCCGCCATGTTTGACATAAAGAAATGAAAATTTAATAACCTTCTCCATATAAACTTTAAGTATGCCAAATCTCATACTCCTCGGTGACGGTACAAATGTTTGTCTTCACGTAGGTATTAATATATAGATATCTCTATTTATATGTAAATATTTATGAGTCCAATTCGCACTTGACCAGTTTAATGAAGACAGCTTTTAGATGATCCTTTGTAAAATACGTGTCTTGCATCATAATATTCATTATAATATTAATAAAGTTTAATCACGATTGTTCATTACTGTATTTGACAATAAATTCCTCAGAGCCCATCATCGAAGTCTCAGTAATTGTCTTTAAATTTAATAATGCAATGTTGGATGGTCCTTCACGACCCTTCTATCTTATTCGCACCCAACAGACCGGAATAAGAAGAAAAAAATAATAGAAATGTGTACGGCCCCTTTGGAGAATTAAATTATAGACTTAACGAGAACGCTATTTCAGATTATCATTATACTTGCTGTTGTAATCAAGTTGCGTATATCGTAGCCAGAATATAATTGTTTTCGCGGGATACCCTGGGGGACGCGGACGGTGAACCGTGATGGTATTTTCCCTCATAATATCTATTCATTTTCGAAATATGTGAACATTAAAAAAATTGGCAATAGCCACTTGCTAACATTATTAAACGGAAAAGTGGCCATCTTTTGTAGAGGAAAATGGTGCTTCACCCTCTCTCACTACCCTTATAGTAAATTGGCGTTATACTATGTTTGTTTGTATTATATTGGTAGATTAATATCTGTTTTAAATTTAATACAAATCTGTCCAGCCGTTAAGACCAGTCGAGATTTTACATAATAATTTAAAACACGCCATCAAAGAGTATAATCGCATATGAAGTTCAACAAACTTAGTAAAAGATTTAAGAAAAAACGTTCAAAAAATACAAGAGAACCGAGGCCTGCACCAAAGAAACAACGCTGAAAAATTTTCCTGAAAACTTCTAACGAGTTCCACTCACCGGGGACCTGAAAGGGGAATTTCAGGGAAAATTAACGTTTACACGACGACCCTTTAACTTTGGACTCTGACCAATGTGTGTGAGTTAGTGCTATATCGAGCTTGTCTCGAGTGCTCTAATACGATAAAAATTATAAAATACTGGTTAAGTGTGTTTAGGAGCTTGTTTATAAGGATTCCGTAACATATGATTTATTAAATACGACCATTTGACAATATCTAAGATTGCAAAAGCATACCTGATTTAAATCTATACAAATAAATACAATTAAAATATAGTGACTGTCTGTGATGCTAACTGATTACAGTTTTTGAGGCGAACGAGGTGTGCCAGGATCGCAGCGAGTGGAAATATGCTTGTCTGTCTATTCTAATGTTTTTCCGAAAGGGTATAATTTACGCGGACACCAAAAATATTTTTAAGACTCTAAGCTTAGGCACCAAATAAAATAAACAACTCCAAATAAAATAATTGACACTATTAAAAGTGTCCTAAAGTATATCATATTATGATCCAAAATAATAGAAAAAACATCAGAAAAATCGCACGCCTTGTACTAATATTTTATTTGGTTTCTAAAATGGATAAATGGTCACCAAGTAATGGATAAATGGTCACCAAGTAAGGTAGGTAGGTTAGGTTAGGTTAGTATAAAATTTATTAAGTATAAAGTGTATTTTAAAGGCGTCTATATATTTTTATGGCAGTCAATAATACCAAAAATGGATCTATTTCATAATATTTTAGGAAACGTAATTTGGTGACCATTCATCCATTTTGGTAACCGTTTAGAATTTTTTTGGTACAAAATAGATACATTTTTGGGCGCCGCTTAAACACAAGTCTTTCCGAAACACCAGCCCACATGCAACACCTAGTTAGGTATTAAAATGGCATACACGAGAATATGTAGAAGATCCTACAATCAGGCCTCAACGATTGAACGGATGTGAATGTCACATTTTATTTCAGTATCACTTCTATGGTGCACAACGTTGGAAAGGTGTCAAAGCTTATGAAAGGTACAGTGGAGGTTCATATAATTGGATATGTTAGCGTCGACACCTGCTGACAACGTTTAGATTTTATATTCAATATTTCATACTTTATATTAGACTGGCATCGTTATTTGGTGACGAAGGTGGGAAACCTATCGTAAACTTGGGTATTAGGGTTCCGTACCCAAAGGGTAAAAACGGAAATTCTATTACTAAGGCTCCGCTGTCCGTCCGTCTGTCTGTCTGTCACCAAGCTGTATCTCGTGAACCGTGATGCCGGCACCACACTTCGTTATGCGTTACGCGTTATGCGGCTTATTCGCCCGCATAAAACGAAGTGTGGAGGGTCTATTCGGCTATATGTGCTTTATTCGCACGCATAACGCATAACGCATACGCTATCCGTCGACTTGTCGGTTTTTGGCACACTTCAAAGGACACGAATAAGCCAAATATGCGCGTCGACTGCCCACACTTCGTTCACTCATTCGCTCGCTTGCAGCGGTCGTGTTGGGTCGTCTCTCGACGTATAGGTATATTCTCTTTGTCTCGAATACTACTTACCTAGTTCGTTTCCTATGACTTGTGATGATCCACCAGCGCTTTCTTTTCGTTCCTTTAGTAACTTTGTACTTATACAACAGGTATTATTTATATAAAAATAATAAGCTGCTGCTGTCAACACGTCCATTTTTTTTAAAGCAAACAACACACATATTTGGCATGTTCGGCACACAGACACGAAGTGTGGTGGCATGTTCCTTATTCGCCCACATACCAAATATTCTTGCGAATAAGGCGCAGCCGCATAACGCGTAACGCATAACGAAGTGTGGTGCATGATAGGAAATTTTCACAGATGATGTATTTCTGTTGCCGCTATAACAACAAATACTAAAAAGTAGAATAAAATAAATATTTTAGGGGGCTCCTATATAACAAACGTGATTTTTTTGCTCGTTTTTGCTCGATATTGATAACGGCAAAAGGTAGACGCTTGAAATTTTAACAGAATATTTAGTTATATCTTCACTTTAAAAATAAATAATTAAACCGTATACAACATCGTGATTTTTTTTTTTGCCGTTTTTTATAGATAATGGTCCGACTCAAAACGTCAAAACGAAGGTCAAAACGGAGCAACGGATTATTTGGACAGATATAGTTAGGTCGAGGCTGGTCGCTAGTTATATGTAGGTATTAAAAAACCGGCCAAGTGGTTTTTTAATACCTACATATAACTTAACTATATCTGTCCAAATAATCCGTTGCTCCGTTTTGACCTTAAAGAAGGACACGCACAACTTCACGGCCTTTATACATTGCGGTGTAACCAGAGACACCGGTGACAGTGGCCACTTCTTGCCAGTTGTCCATATTGAACAGAACAGGTCAAGCCTATATTGCTGCACTTACTACCTAGACCTAGATGTGTCAGTTCTATCTGTTATTTTTGGAAGAAGTGCAGCCGGCGCTTTACGTACCCTCCGAAGCAAGAAGCAGAAACAAACAAACAATACAGATTTATAGTTAAGATCTAACAAACTTGATCTCAGAAAACCTAAACAGAACTAGTCGCTAAACGGCTAAATGAGGAAGTGTTGTCTTCCGTTGTGTCCCTGGGGCCTGTAACATCCGTGAATGTATAATAATGAGTCACCAGTAGGTATGTACAATATGACGTGTAGACAGATGGGACAACTCGGATTATACGAGGGGCGAATTTAAATTAATACATTTACTTCAATACACTTATTTTTTGAGCCTCAGACAAAAGTGGTGACTATCGTTTTACCCCCGGTTTCACCATTAGCCAAATGTCGCAATTAAAAAAAAACTTTTTACATCACTTAGGAGTTTTTAGTTTCCACAATGATGGAATCAACCAGGATACCTATGTTACTTTGTAATATAGTACATAGCCCGACAAGTTTCTACCATTGTAATAACTTCATTCATATTCTCCCATAGAAACAACAATTGTGAATACTTTGTTGATCTATCGGGAAATGACTCACATTTAATTTATATTCTAAATGTAACTTGGATATCAATTAATTATATATAACGTAACGGCTGGTCGGATTGGGTATAGTAGATTATTTATTTGTCATGAACAATTAAATTACGGCTCCCGAAATTTTGATATGTTATTTTTTATGAAGATATACCTCCTTCTTTTCTCAGTCGTAGTGTTCTTGACAGAGCAGTCGTGGTCGATAATGGCGATCCACAGTGCGTCACTCCTTGTATTGACTCGCCATGGTTAAGGGTCCTATACTGGGAATTTTTCTGGGATAAACTATTCCCAATTTCTCTGTAAATAATCGACCTGTGTCACTATAATTTAGCATATAGTTACTTATTGAATATATCTAAGTGAAATAGCTCTTATTTTTTCAATGGGTTTTATTGAATAGGATATATGGGTAGTTTAACTTTGCCCCTGCTGTCTCTTTCATAAATCTATCACAAAACTCAAATTTTTGCAAAATTAAAAAAATCATAATAATTTTTTTTTTGGAATTTTCAATAAGCTACAAAAAAAGCGAAATATATAATTGAAGAATAATGGTATAAGAGCGCTTAAAAAAAAATTTGAGTTTTGTGATAGATTATGAAAGAGACAGCAGGGGCAGAATAATCCTTTATTCTACCACCCATATTTCCTATTAAATAAAACCAATTAAAAAATAACGACTATTTCACTTAGATGTATTGAATAAGTAACTATATGCTAAATTACAGTGACACAGGTGGAGTATTTACAGAGAAATTGGTAATAGTAATAACTCCATACAAATTATGGATATAGGGCCCTTAACTTTCTTGGGAAGAATAGTGCAGTGGTTTCCCCTTGCCTTCTGCACCAGACATTTTGAGACTATTTAGGTCTTCAGGCTCGCTGTAGCCTCTTCCACCCAGTTGCCTAGCTAGGTGTATGGTTATAACGCTATTGCTCGGTCACCAGAGCCTCGTTTGTTGCTAGCAGAGGGTACCAAGCATGCAGGTAAGGATGACATTTGGGGTCGGGTATAGGACACGCACTGCAAAAAACAGGACAAAATGGAAAGCTTTAGAGGAGGCCTTTGTCGAAGGACAAGCTGTAAAAGGAAAACCGGCTACCGATATAATCAGCTAAAGTTAAATTGTTAAATATAATTAAGTAAACGTTAGATTAGGCATGCTATTAAGTTACAGTAATAAAGGCTTTTTTTTTATAGATCTTATTCCGTTCTCCCCCTTACCTCCTAATCATATTAAAAATTAATATAGTAATGTTATAAATTTAGCGACCCCGTTCCCGACTTGATTCACTTATATTGTTCGTTCTCAGCTCCTAAACATGATAGGTCCATGTTTAATACTCGTAAAGCTTTCCGGCGACTCAGCCTACTAATACTGAATACCGCAACAAAATCCGTTCAGATGAGTCTTTCTTTAATGTCAATAGGTACAGATCAACAGATCGACGTGAATTCAGGATCATAGGCTACTTTTTATCCCGGAAAAATTGCCTAACTTAAACGCACTAACCTGACCATAAATTTAATCAAAATCGGTCCAGTAATTTTCCAGTTCGTATAATATAAAGTTTCACTGTAGATTTAATTTAGTCTGCTGGGTATAGAATTTTTCTCGCAGGAACAGAGCCATCATAAATTGAATCAGAAGTAGACCGTACAGTAGACCGCAGGATACAACTTTAATACTCCACTATAAAAGTTTAAACTAGTTCGTAATGTCTATTTTAGTAGACTACGTACTGCCTTCCACCTGCTTTCAATTTTCATAAATTCTAGGTTCATAGGAATCGGGTCAGAATTTAGGGTTTCTCAGAGTTCCCTTATAAAAGTGTTTCTTATCAACCCAGAAAATTTATAAAATACAGTTGTTATGAATTCACTAGATGAGATGTAGCTGCTTAATTATAATATGTTTGAAATATATTTTTATCTAATATATCACTAGTTACATAAAAACCTGTTTTTGGTTTTACAGTAATATAAATAAATCATGAAAAATTCCAGACCTCTTTTTAGGTACCTATTTTAAAAACATGATGCTTCAATTAATTCAGATTTCGCCTTAAATGAGTCCATTCTAATGAGTAAAATGTTTTGATCGTATCTGGGAATCAAACTAGGAACGTCCACTATACGATGGAGGTACTTGATACAATTAATTACAGTTAGTTGACCGACCGCAGCATTTCCGTAATTACTAATTAAATAGAAACTTAGCTGGACCGGTAGAATGTCTTAGCACTAACATTTTTATACTATTAGATACACTCTGTATTTACTGAATTGGTCTAGATTCAATTTCTAGACAAGGTATGTAACCTCAAATGATCTGTAAGTACATATCTCATATATAAAAACTCAAAAACTACTGTACCAATTTTGATACTGTTTTCACTAATAGATAGATTGTTTCACGAGGAAGGTTTTTGTATATAAAACATCACGCTACGTCTTTTGGGAGCCGAACAGGAACCAATAATGGCAATGTTCTTCATTCGACCAGTTGTATTGATGGTATCGTATATTAAAATTTCACAGGCGAAGCCGGGTCGGGTCGCTATTACCAAATATAAAATTAATAAACCTTTAGACAGTATTTTGACTTGGCGCTAAAATACTTATATTAACTAAATGTTCACCTTATTCAAAATTTCTGAAAAATAAACATTAATTTTAAGAAAAAATAGCCCTATTTTAAATAAAAAAATAAATATATAGACACAGTTATACAACAATTTAATTAGCAATACTCTTTTGACTTGTATTATTTTGCTACTACTTACACCTTTTTTTTTGCTTATTACACATATAAAATTATCTTTAAAATTATTGGTCTTTGAATATTTTTTACATCTATTTCCAATTTCTCTTGTTCATAGTAAATAACCTAAAGCAAAACTACAATACCAAGGACGATTTTACCTGCCCACCGAAGCATATTTGTTTGAATTACCTACGATTTGAAGTGTGTGCTATCGACTAAATAATAAGTTAATTACCAAACCAAAGGAGTCGACTTTAGGAATTGTCCCATCTATCGATTACTGAGATATAAGAGAACGATTTCGGATTATCTCACTCCCTTTCGTTCTCGTTCGTGCTTTTTTGGGAAACTCAGCGAAAAATACCAAGTAATGAAATTCCCTGTTTTAATTTTTTTCTCTGAACTGATGGGTTTTAATCGTGATTTCTTTCTTTTATGTCGCGGATTTCCGATTTAAATTTTCAACGATTTTTTGTCTCTTGTGATTCCTACAATTTACTATTATAGCTGTATATTTTGTTCGTTCGCGCAGTAGCTTCAACATATTGTAACGAGTAGGTACTTAAATTGCACAAATAAATACCTAAACACATCAAGGTCGATAGACGTCTCTAGAAACATCCAGAGAGAATCAAGTACAAACGAAAATGGACCGTATGTGCCTAGCCATAGGTACCAAAATCGGGCGCGGTCTGTGTGTAGGTATTTGGCGCCGAGTCGCATCGAGCCGCGTCTACAACTTTGTACAACAATCTCGGCGTTTCTCGAATGTTCGGTGGGCAATATAAACAGAGGATCATTGCCGCAAGAAACACAGTGCGAATCAGGGCGATCAAAGCGAAACAGTGAAGTGGAATTTAGTGCGACTAAGTGTTATTCTATAGTGTTCATTTATTTAACTGTATTTTTGTGGTGTTAAAGTAAAGTTTGTCTATTTAATCGGTATTTTAAATCTCTTCGAACCCCAGCTCGTAACAAATTGGTGTCAGGAGTGTGGGATTCAAAAATGCCGATTACACCACGTGACTCGTCGTCATCACGGCGACCCAAAACACGACAAACTACTGCTGGACATCACGGCGAGGAGGTCGACGAGGTTGCTGCTGCTGGAGTCGCTGCTGGTGCTGCTGGGACTGCTGCTGGAGTCGCTGCTGGTGCTGCTGGGACTGCTGCTTTAGCTGCTGCTGGAGTGGATTCGGGTTCTGCGGGTGCTCTCCAGGCAACCGACATGGGAATGCTGGTTCGGCTGATGGAGGAGCAGGCCCGACGTCAGGAGGAGCAGGCCAGGCGTCAGGAGGAGCAGACTCGACAGCTATTGGAGGAGCAGGCCAGACGACAGGAGGAGGAGGCCAGGCGTCAGGAAGAGCAGGCCAGACGTCAGGAGGAACAGACTCGGCAGCTATTGGAGGAGCAGGCCAGACGACAAGAGGAGGAGGCCAGACTTCGGGAGGAGCAGACTTGCCGGCTGTTCAAGGAGCAGTCTGTTAGCCTAAAGGAGCTGCTTTCAGAATCACTGGGAAAGGTGACTATGGAGGTGAAGCAGCTACAGAGGGTTACAGACATGCACGAGGAGAGAATCGAAGACCTCGACATCCGGTACGAAGACCTCAAACAGCACTATAAGGATCTCCATAAGGAAATACAGACAAGGATGAGCGGAGAACAGGATACAAGACTTAACGACCGCTACGGAGAGTTGGAGGCACGACTTGACAGCCAATGCGAGAGGCTTCAGAATGAAGTGAGAAAACTGAAGCTGTCCGCTCCTGTTTCTGGAGGCGTCGTCGTCTCCGGCCCTCGAGTCAAGGTGCCGCCGTACGACGGGACTACGTCCTGGACAGCGTACAAATTGCAGTTCCAAACGGTCGCCTTTGCCAACGGCTGGACAGACGAGCAATCTCTGACCGCCTTGACAGTGGCTTTAAGGGGCCGTGCACTATCGGTTCTGGAGGCCTCTCCAGACAGCTGCACCACGTACGGGAACCTGATCGAGGCAATGGACTCCAGGTACGGCGACAAACACCTGGAGCACGTCTACCGAGCGCAGCTGAGGGACAGGACGCAACATGCTGGTGAGAATCTGCAACAATGGGCTCTGGAGATCGAGAAGATCGTGAGGAAGGCGTACCCATCTGCCGGACAAGAGTTCATTGCTGCGAACCTCGTTCAAGCATTCATCGACGGCATCCGCAGCATGGAGGTCAGAGCTGCAGTTCGACTGGGCCACCACAGCGCCCTGAAAGATGCACTGGCCCATGCTCTAGAGGTGGAAGCCGTGAGACAGGAGCCTCGTTCTCAGCGATTGCGACAAGTGGCGGAGGAGGCTACTCCAACAACGACACCTGTAACAGAGAGGCGTAGCTACTTACCCCGCTGCTTCAACTGCCACAAGCTGGGGCACCTTAAAGCTAGCTGCCCGGCGCTTAAACGACAAGGCACGGATCAACGAGTGCCGAAACGGGACGTCGGAGCTGATGTCCGTGCCGTATCTACGGAGCTTCCGGGAAACGAGTAACAGCCAGAGCCGCGGGGCAGGTACTGGCTGCTCGTGACACAGCCCCCAAAGTTACCATTCAACAAGTTTTCGACGGGAACAGTCTGGTGATCACCGGCGAGGTCAACGGGACGCCATGTGAGATGACGATCGACACAGGAGCAACGCGCACGGTTGTGAGACCTCAGTTGTTGGGACGATCTACGAGCAGAACCAGACGACCATCTTCCTGTGTGAAACTCTTCACGGCAACCGGTCAGCCAATACCCGCATACAACGAGCTGCCGGTGACACTCAAGGTGGGTGACGGGGAGTACCCACACACCGTCATCGTGGCCGACATTATAGACGACTGCATTCTCGGACTCGACTTTATGAAGCGGTTCCAGTTTGGCATCGACTTGCGCAACGGTGTACTGCAGTGCGGCCAGGAACAGGTATTTTTGAAAGGTGGTTATGCTGGCTATGTGCGCTGTGCCAAGGGCGTCAAACTGAACCCATATTCGGAGACGCTTGTCGATGTGGAGTTACCAACTAATGGGGACCCCTCCAATACGAGGTGCTCTATCATCGACCACCTGGAACGTTCTAAACATAAAGGCTGGTTACTCACTCCAACTTTAGTAAACAGCCAGAGTGGACGAGCTGTAGTAAGGGTGACCAACTTCAATGGCGCTCCTGTCACTCTCAATAAGGATCAAGTCGTGGCGAAGTGCGACGAGGCGAATTGGATGCGGAGCTGCACCCAGGGGAAGCTGTCGGCGATGAAAAATAACAGTGCAAACCCCTTGGAACTCGTCGACATTTCGAAGAAGGACTTGTCTATCTCCGAGTACAAACGAGCGAAGGAGATGCTCACTCGTTACATTGACATCTTTAGTGATAGAGATGGGCATCTCGGCAGGACGTCATTGGTGAAACACACCATCAACACAGGCAACGAGTTACCTATACGTCAACGTGCTCGACGAATCCCAGTAGGAAGAGAAGCAGAAGTACAGTGCATGCTGGAAGACATGAAGAAGGCTAATGTCATCGAACCTTCTTTGAGCCCATGGTGTTCTCCGGTTGTGCTAGTTAAGAAGAAGGATGGCAGCACTCGCTTCTGTGTGGATTATCGTCGACTGAACGACGTAACCAGAAAGGACAGCTACCCTCTACCCCGGATTGACGACACCTTGGACAAGTTGAGTGGGAACCAGTGGTTCTCAACACTGGATTTGAAGAGTGGATACTGGCAAGTGGAGATCGATCCCAAGGACAAGGAAAAGACTGCTTTCTCGACCGGAAATGGACTGTGGCAGTTCAACGTCATGCCTTTCGGGTTATGCAATGCTCCCGCTACGTTCGAAAGGCTGATGGAAGTTGTGCTTGCGGATCTCGTGGGAAAAGCTTGCCTAGTCTACCTGGATGACGTCATCATTATGGGACGCGACTTCAACGAGCACCTGAGGAATTTAGAAAGAGTGTTTGCCAAGTTGAAGCTCGCGAACCTGAAATTGCATGCCAAGAAGTGTAGCTTCTTCAAGAAACGTGTAAATTACCTCGGGCATGTAATTACAAAGGACGGCGTAGAAACCGACCCTGTAAAGACAGTAGCTGTACGAGAATGGCCCACCCCACGGAACAAAACAGATGTTCGGGCGTTTCTTGGTCTGTGCTCATACTACCGCCGCTTCGTATACGACTTCGCGGGAGTAGCCAAGCCCCTACATCGACTGACGGAGGACAAGCGTTCGTTTCAGTGGACTGAGGACTGTGAGAAGTCGTTCCAGGAACTGAAACAACGACTGTGTGAAACACCTGTATTGGGCTACCCGGACCAAGTCGGCGAGTTTGTGGTGGACACAGACGCAAGCAACATCGCCATTGGAGGTGTGCTGTCACAACGGAAGGGGGACAAGGAAGTTGTGATAGCGTATTTCAGCAAGGCTCTGTCGAAACCAGAAAGGAACTACTGTGTAACCAGACGCGAACTTCTGGCCGTAGTGAAGACGTTACGACACTTCAACAAATATCTCATCGGAAGGAAGTTCAAGCTACGGACAGACCATGCGGCGTTGAAATGGTTACTTCAATTCAAGGATCCTGAAGGACAAGTCGCTCGGTGGATCGAGCAGTTACAAGAATTCGATTTCACGATCGAACATCGACGAGGACGGATGCATGGCAACGCTGACGCACTGTCACGCAGGCCGTGCCCTGAAGATTGTAAACACTGCTCGAGGCGTGAAATCGGTGATTCTGTCATCAAAGTGATTACGACTAACAACCTTAGTGACGAATGGGCGAACGAGAGGACGAGAGACGAGCAACTCAAGGATAACAACTTGGCGCCGATAATGGAATGGAAGACGCAGAATGTTCCAAGGCCCGGCTGGAATGTTTTATCAGCCATGAGTTCCACCACGAAAAGCTACTGGGCTCAGTGGGAAAGTCTAGTGCTGCACAACGGGTTGCTGTACCGCAAGTGGGAGTCGCCAAGTGGACAGGAGACATTGATGCAGCTGGTCGTGCCTAGGTCAAAGGTGCGCGCAGTGCTTGAGTCCGTGCACGATGGATCCTCGGGAGGACATCTGGGCATGAATCGAACTCTGGCGAAAATCAGGAAACGATTTTATTGGATTCATTGCCGGCAAGATGTCGAGGATTGGTGTCGCAAGTGCACAGTATGTGCGGCCGTGAAGGGACCTACGACACGTACGAGAGGACGTATGCAGCTGTACAATGTTGGCGCTCCATGGGAACGAATTGCGGTGGACGTTGCTGGACCGTTCCCGGCCACTGAAGACGGGAACAAGTACTTCATGGTCGTGATGGACTACTTCACGAAGTGGCCGGAGGTCTTCGCAATTCCCAACCAGGAAGCGATAACAGTGGCGGCTAAGTTGGTCAACGAAATATTCTGCAGGTTCGGGCTACCAATGGAGATACATTCTGATCAAGGGCGTAACTTTGAGTCGCAGTTGTTCCAGGAAGTATGCCGTCTCCTGGGAATAAATAAAACAAGGACTACGGCGTATCACCCACAGTCCGACGGAATGGTTGAAAGGTTCAACCGCACTTTGGAGACTCATTTGGCGAAACTGGTTGAGGATCACCAGAGGGACTGGGACCGATATATTCCCTTGTTCTTGCTCTCATATCGATCCGCAGAGCATGAAAGCATAAAGGTGACTCCTGCTTATGCCAACTTTGGGAGAGAACTCCGACTACCAGTTGATCTCCTGACCGGCGGACCTCCGGATGCGCCGCAACCTGTAAGTGACTACATATCGAACCTGAAAAACAAGATGTGCGACATACATGACCAGATTCGTCAGAGCAGTCTTGTGGCCAGTACAAAGATGAAGACCAGGTACGATAGAAACTTCAATAGTAACGGTTTTGACGAGGGATCGTTGGTGTGGCTGCACAACCCGAAACGCCGAAAAGGGAAATCTCCCAAGCTGCAGAACCGCTGGGAAGGTCCGTATAAGGTCATCACGAGGATCAATGACGTGACCTATCGGATCCAACGATGCCCGCGTGGGCAGTTAAAGGTTGTCCACATTGATCGACTGGCTCCTTACAAAGGCTCGAATATTGCTCGGGACGAGCAAGTCTAAGCGGGGGGCAGTGTAACGAGTAGGTACTTAAATTGCACAAATAAATACCTAAACACATCAAGGTCGATAGACGTCTCTAGAAACATCCAGAGAGAATCAAGTACAAACGAAAATGGACCGTATGTGCCTAGCCATAGGTACCAAAATCGGGCGCGGTCTGTGTGTAGGTATTTGGCGCCGAGTCGCATCGAGCCGCGTCTACAACTTTGTACAACAATCTCGGCGTTTCTCGAATGTTCGGTGGGCAATATAAACAGAGGATCATTGCCGCAAGAAACACAGTGCGAATCAGGGCGATCAAAGCGAAACAGTGAAGTGGAATTTAGTGCGACTAAGTGTTATTCTATAGTGTTCATTTATTTAACTGTATTTTTGTGGTGTTAAAGTAAAGTTTGTCTATTTAATCGGTATTTTAAATCTCTTCGAACCCCAGCTCGTAACAATATTGTTACCGTACAGTTTCAGATTCAATAATGTCCCGACTACATTTTTTATTACCATATATTACCATCTATATTATATTAGTAGCTCTTGCCCATAGCTTGTGGCATAGTGGTTCACATCTCAAGCATATATTTACGAGATGCTAGATTTCAAACAAAACACAGGATTTTGCTAAAGGGGGAGGGACAAAAAAAATGTGATAAACCTATACCAATACCTAATTATAAGACAGTAATTTAATGTTCATAACACTATTTATATGAATAAATATCATTTTTGACACAGGGACCTGACCCCTGCGTACGCCCATTATTAATTTCAAACATCCAAAACCGAGTACCAAATTAGAATCATAACATTTAAACATTAGGTAATACAATTCAAAGTACCCACAAAAAAAATGTTCAATTGATAAATCCTCTTTATCTGACAAAAAGGATCTGTTTATACCAGAAGTACTTTAAAGTACCAAATAAATAATTCATAGTACAAGAGAACGCTCTCAAGATGCCCCGACCCGTCTTACTTCTATTACCAACCATTTAATTCTACTTTATATATAACTGCATACCAACTAATCTTTAACATTCATTTAGGATTCCGTAGGTACCATTACTGTATTGTAGAAAATTATATTGATACGATTTCTAGACGATAAACAACAGAAAAAAATTGCCAGTGGCCTCCAATACCTAAATAGGCTATAGACTTCTTTTAATAACATGTTAGAAATGAATGTAAATGCCGACAGAGGAAGTCCTTGATGTAGTTTCAATAAACACATTAATAACTTGACTTACAAGCATGAGTATGAGAGGTGTAATGAATAATGTTAGGATTTAATTGTTTCTGTCTACCTCTTTTGTAATTGTTGGCGACAGTCCGACCTCCTTTTTATATTAATTTATATTTTTTAATTTACTTTTCCCTTTGACACTAATTTTTATATATAAAAAAAAAAGGAAAAAAATGGCTATGAAGAAATGTAATATATAGTTGCAATTTACGGTGTTTTTATTTTATCAGTGACCTATCTTCTTCAGTTCTGTACAAAAATTGGTCCTTCGCCGTGTTATAATTAAACCAGCATGGAGACAAGGTCGCAAACGCGCCGTAAAAATACAACAAAAAACGTTCGCGAAAGCACGGGTGAACCCGTTGGTTCTTTAGTGAATGACGCCATTGAAGAGCCTAGTGCTAGTGTAGTGAGTGAAGTGTGTTCTTCCCGATCTACTGCCACCGTACTAGCTCGTAAGTTGGCAGCACAAGCAAAGCATGCCCGCCACATCGCCGACGTAACTGCAGAGACACAGCGTGCGGTTGCAGAAAGAGAGTGCGCAGCTGCAGAAAAAGAGTGCGCGGCTGCCGACCTTGAACTACAAGCAGAGCTCGCAGCCATTGAGGCAGGAGCCAGCAGAAGTTCTCTTTCCACTGGGAAAAGCAGCAGTAAACTGGTGGCAAGTTGGTTGGAAAATAATAATCAACAGTTATGTAGTACTAATAGATATAATATTTCAGATGTGTCTAGTAGAAGAAGGTGTGATCGCCCCATTCAGTCGATCGTCACGAGAGAGCAAGCGGTAGGGCACGCGCCCTCCCCTCTCTTTGTCGTGGCATCGCGCCTCCCAGCGTCTTTACCCGGTGGGGTACATGTGGACGCTGCTTTGGATGGCGCGACTTTGCGGCACCCGTTGTCGCCGCCGCCAGTCGACTGGGAAGATTCACGCAACACTACACGTGCACACAAACATCTAGGTACACATTACGCTGAAAATTGTAAAAATATTAACATAATAAATGATACAAATAAAGATACACAAAATCCCATTTTACATCTAGCTCAAGTTATCACGAATTTGTCGTCCATGAAGACTTCTAAGGTTAGTAACTTAAAACTTCCTTTTTTTGAAGGCAAAGCGACAGATTGGCTTCTTTTCAAAAAGATGTACGACACCACCAAAGAATTTTACTCTCCTTTGGAAAACTTAGCAAGATTAAACTTTGCTGTGCGAGGAGCCGCACGCGAGGCTGTATCGGTGCTTTTGGTTTCAGCACAACATCCTGACGAGGTGATACGGGCATTAGAGGTCCGATTTGCTCGACCTGAATTCATTATTCTTCATGAGATAGCCACCGTGAGAGCCTTACCAAGATTGTCTGAGGGTGGTAAAGATTTAAATTTATTTTCGTGTAAAGTGCGCAACTGCGTGGAGACAATTCGTCTTCTAAATCGGGTTGAATATCTTGCTTCACCAGAATTGACTAATTCAATTGTGGGGAAGCTGACTCCTATTATGAAGTCTCGATGGATGGATTACGCATTCATTCATGAAACGGAACACAAGTTAGAGCTGCTAGCAAATTTTTTGAGTCACGAAGCCGATTTACATGTCAAGTTTGGATTTATTTCAGATAATAGTGTAAATATTAAAAATAAATATGTAGATAAAGTTTACGTAACATCAGACAATCCTGATAAGACTGGTATTTTCTTCACAGACAAGCAGGGGGAGGTTTGCTTGTTTTGCGATTCTGACATTCATGTTATTGACAACTGCGACAAGTTTTTATCTCTGTCAGTGGATGCAAAATGGCAATGGGTAACTAAAAATAAAATATGCTATCGTTGTCTTAAAAAGGGTTCACACCTTTATAAAAATTGTAAGAAAACATGTAAAATAAAGGGGTGCAGGAACAAGTTTAGACATCACACCTTATTGCATAAACGGTCTGTAGAAAGTAGTCATATTGATGTTCATCCTCAACCTAACTTTCTAGACACTGTGGACAAAGAGGACTCTGTCGTTCTTAGTCATAATCTCGCAGAACCACTTCAACCCCGAGAGCGCCCGCTTCTTAAGGTGATAGCGGTCACGATTAAGGGTAGTAAAGGTAGTATTGATACTTATGCTTTGCTAGATGATGGATCCACCGCTTCTCTTATAGATTCTGCAGTTGCTGATGCGATCGGAGCTTCGGGTCACACAAGCAACATTCAACTGAACTGCATAGGTGGTTTGTCTAAAGAATCTCAGGTTAGTTACGTAAATATAGAAATAAAGGGTAGACACTGCACAGACTCGTATTTGCTCAGTAATGTCAGGTCAATTCCAAATTTAGGTTTAAGTACGCAGTCTGTTAAAGCTAACGACATTAGTCATTACGATTATTTGAAAGACTTAGTCGATGTTTTGTCTTGCGAAGATGCGAAACCCACTATTCTTATAGGGGTAGATAACTGGCACCTCACTATAGCACACTCAACGCGCCTCGGCACCAGATCTCAGCCAGTAGCAGTGTTAACTTCACTTGGTTGGGTATTATATGGGTTTGCTTCGAGTAAGACTAGGTCAGTTGAATTTATTAATCATGTCGTACCGGACAAAGCCGAGTTAGATACGTTGGGCACTATGTTGAAGGAACAGTATCACATTGATTCAATTGGTATCGTTAAAAAAAACTACTCTACTGTCAAAGAAGAACGTGCACTGAATATTTTGCAGGAAACTACACGTAGACTTCCTTCAGGGCATTTTGAGACTGGTCTTCTCTGGATAGACGATGTAGGTACCGTCCCTAATTCTTACAACCTTGCTCTTTCGCGTTTTCGCAATCTTGAAAAGAAAATGATCAAGGATAGTGCTTACGCTAGTTTATATAGTCAAAATGTACACGCTATGTTTGAAAAGGGTTATGCAGAGTTATGTTCCTCGGCTAAAAATATCAACGGCATTACTTGGTATCTACCGCACTTTGGTGTTGTCAACCCCAACAAGCCAGGGAAGATAAGAGTGGTCCATGACGCTGCGGCGAAGTGCAGTGGAGTTAGTTTAAACTCTTTGCTTTTACCAGGGCCGGATTTACTTCAGCCATTGTTAGCTATTTTGATGCGCTTCAGAGAAGGTCGTATAGCACTAAATGCTGACATCAGAGAGATGTTTCCTCAAATCAAAATTCGAGAAAGTGATCGTGATGCTCAGCGTTTTCTCTGGCGAGATCATCCCGATCAGCCGATTAGTGAGTTCCGGATGTCGTCCATGATGTTCGGTGTAAATTCTAGTCCCTGTACAGCACTGTACATTAAGAACAAAAATGCTTTTGAATTTAAATCGAAGTATCCCGATGCTGTGGATGCAATTATCACTGACCATTACATGGATGATTTCTTGGGTAGTTATGACGATCACCAAATTGCATCTCGATTAGCAGCGAATATTTTCGAAATACACCGCGCGGGGGGTTTTGAAATCCGATCATGGGTATCTAATTCAAAGGAAGCCTTATCAT
The DNA here is from genome assembly GCA_963924495.1 of Nemapogon koenigi. Lineage (NCBI taxonomy): Eukaryota > Metazoa > Arthropoda > Insecta > Lepidoptera > Tineidae > Nemapogon > Nemapogon koenigi. Next base: position 211,389 of record OZ004641.1, on the reverse strand, counting down.
TGCTGTCACCAGATCTTTACGCTTCGAATGTCACGGTCAATCTTAACCCGTCAGTTATTCACGTTCGTGTTTTAGGTCTCTCGTGGAACAACATAGATGATACCTTTGTTTATTTAACTCAACTACGAGACAAATTGGATACGCCATTAACGAAACGTAAGGTTCTGGCTCAGCTTATGCGCATCTATGATCCGTTAGGCCTTCTTACACTCATCATCATTCGCGGCCGTATTCTATTTCAAGAAATTTGGAGATTAGGAATTGGATGGGACTCCAATTTACCATCTGATTTTGTTGACAAATGGAAGAACTGGTTCGATGATTTATCAAAATTAGTGAATTGTGCAGTTCCTCGTCATTATTCATTCCATTCAAAGTCGGAACCGACAGATCGCCAGCTTCATATTTTTACAGACGCTAGCGAAAATGCTTATGCCTGCGTCGCGTTCTGGCGATTTACCTTTCATGATAGAACAAAGTTGTCATTGATCGGTGGTAAAGCTCGGGTTACACCACTTAAACCTGTTTCCATCCCGAGACTCGAATTACAGGCTGCGTTAATAGGAGCCCGATTTGCGAATTATATTGTTGAGGCACATCGCAATAAACCAACGGAGATATTTTACTGGACAGATTCCACTACTGTCTTAAAATGGTTACGTAGTGACGCTCGGACGTTCAAGCCTTTTGTTGCCAATAGAGTTGGTGAAATATTGGAGATATCTGATGTGCAAAATTGGAAGTATGTTCCAACCGGCTTGAACGTCGCGGACGATGCTACACGCGTCAATACCAAGTTTGACATAAACTCAAGATGGTTCACAGGACCTTCATTTTTATTAGACCATTCAAAAGATTGGCCTTCTGAACCATCTGAAGAAGTCACACCAATTCTCAGTGAATTAAAACAGAGTTCGCGAGACTTTGTGGGACTTACAACTAGCCAGCTTAAATCACTTTCACCAGTGGTTGCAGATCACTCAAAATTCAGTGAGTGGTTAAGGCTAGTCCGCGCTACCGCTCGGGTACATTCGTGTGCAAAAATCTTTCGAAATTGTTTACCACGATTTCGTCAAAATTATACTATTCAAAACTCATCATCTTTAACATTTTCACCTGTGTCTGCGGAGGACATTATGTCAGCAGAGCGTCATCTTATTAGACAATCACAACTTGCTTCATTTAAAGATGAGATACATTGTATTTTGAATTCTCAGGCAATCTCTAAACAAAGCAAGTTGAAGAGCTTAACTCTTTGTTTCAAAGAAGATAATTTAGTGCGTTTATTTGGTCGGATTAAAACATCAGACATAGATAGTCAAAAGTTAAATCCCATAGTTCTTGATGGAAAAGATCCTATTGTAAGACTGTTGATCCAACATTACCATCGTTATAGAGCAGTTCATGGCAATAATGATCTTGTTATTAACTTGTTACGACAGCGGTATTATATCACCAGCCTTCGGTATACCATCAAGAACATCAGCAAGTCCTGTCTATTATGCAGAATGCGTAAATCCCTTCCTTTCATCCCTTCATTTGGAAATCTCCCACCAGAAAGAATTGCACATCACAAACGACCCTTTACCCACGTTGGAATCGATTATTTCGGACCCATGAATGTTACAATTGGTCGTCGCAAAGAAAAACGATATATCGCGTTGTTTACCTGCTTAACTGTCAGAGCAGTACATTTGGAAATTGTTGGAAGTTTAAGCTCTGATTCAGCATTAATGGCGCTTCGCAGGTTTATTGCGCGAAGAGGATGTCCTGATTCGATTTATTCGGATAACGGAACTGCATTTGTTGGAGCTAATAATATTCTACGTCAATTGTACGGATCCAACATTGAAGAATTTGCAGCCAACCATAAGATACGATGGAAATTCATACCACCTTCCTCTCCATTTATGGGTGGTTGCTGGGAGAGATTAGTAAAAAGCGTTAAGAATGCGTTGATGGTGATACTCAAAGAAAGATCTCCTCGTGAGGAAATTCTCCTTACTCTACTCATGGAGGTAGAAGCAATAATAAACTCACGACCATTAACCCATGTATCCACGGATCCTAATGAAGACGAATCACTTACTCCATTTCACTTCATTTTGGGAAGTTCGTCAAATGACGCTCCTTTTTATCAAGGTGAAGATAAAGACTTACTCAGCCGAGATGACTGGAAAAAGGGTCTACGTCTAGCAGATCATTTTTGGGAACGGTGGATAAAGGAATATCTACCGGAATTGATACCTAAAAAGTTTAACGCTGGATCACCTATTTTAAAGATTGGAGATTCAGTATTAATTGTTGACAACAGACTTCCAAGGGGAACCTGGCCAAGAGGGAGAATTTTACGCACACATCCAGGCCCGGATGGGGTAATTAGAATCGTCGACATCGCTACCAAGGCTGGTGAACTTCGTCGCCCTGTGCGGAAAATAATTCTTTTGACGGCCTGAATGCCTGTATTATATCATTGGTGTTTTCACACCGTGGGGGGCTATGTTGGCGACAGTCCGACCTCCTTTTTATATTAATTTATATTTTTTAATTTACTTTTCCCTTTGACACTAATTTTTATATATAAAAAAAAAAGGAAAAAAAATGGCTATGAAGAAATGTAATATATAGTTGCAATTTACGGTGTTTTTATTTTATCAGTGACCTATCTTCTTCAGTTCTGTACAGTAATAATGAACGTACCCGGGTCTAATAGCCTTAGACCCGTCACGTAATAAATATATATTTGGTATAAATTATGTTAAAATTGTGTGGTCTATAAACGCGGGATCCATAATTTATGATTTGTATATCTTATCTTTATGAAATATTATCTTTGAGGACTTTTGAACTAGAACACGTTTATTCAATTTTACAAAATTGTAAATGTATTTTAGGAGACTTCATAAAATATTCCTTATTTACGATCGATCATGTGTTGGTGAAATATTTGGTTGGTGGAAAAACACTCAAACACATCTTTACGGTATTTATACCTTACGGTGTGTTCAGAGACACCTGTAACAGTGTCCACTTGACGCCAGTTGTCCATATTGAACAGAACATAATAACTATAGCTACACAATATAACAGAAAATTGTGTAATTCAGATTACATTGATACATAATAACTTACTTTGCAGATCATTTAATTATACATTTATTTCTTATTATTATTTTGTTGATATTCCATGAGAGTCCACTGGCGGAATGCTTACCTGATTTTATTCATAATAAAAAATCCTAAAAAAATACAGATTACATCTGTGAAAACTTCTTACAAATTCGTTTAGTAAGAGATTTGTAAGTGATACATAAGCCTATTTTTCCTTTGTTCTTTTACTATAGAAATTCAACTTTATTTGAACCATTATACTCATACGTAATTATTATTTAATCTATGCTCTTTTTTTTATGCATGCTATTCGATTCCTGTTGCTTTTTTGAGCCACTTCTTTATGAACTAATCAGCAAATCGGGGCAAGGTAGGGGCCTGAGTGACAAGCTAATTGGTCAGTTCGATTACCTTAGGTAACATTTAATAAGTATTAGCACATTCGTAGCACATTCCTTTGCCTTTAGACATTTGGAGAGTTGCCAAATCTAGTATAGTACGTAGTAGGGAGTACGGTTTAATCTAACCTTTAGTGCCCCAATGAAACTGTTTCCTTCCTTTTTGTAGCTTTCTAGATACTTCTATTAGCACTAAACTACAACTTTACGTTACTACCGAAATAATCAAGACTAGTGCATAGTTTGAATCTTGTGGTACACTGATCTGTCTCTAATACATAGTTCTGGTGGATTAGGGTCCATCATCAGGTTTACCAAGTCTCCATATTTCTATAATAATCATATGTACAATATAGTTCTCTCTACTTGTAAAGTAACTACCTACTCTATCGAGCAACATTTTATATAATAGCTGGCTGAATAAAAAAAAGAATGTTTGTAAGATTTATTTGTTTAATCACGCCTTAACGGCTAAACGGCTTGGATGAAATTGAAAATTAAAGTAGATTATATGAATATGAAATTACACATAAAGTCCGGTAAAAAGAAGTGGGAGGGGCATCAAATATATTAGAATTTTTGTCACATTTCCTCTCGGGTAGAACCACAGAGAAAAGCTAATATAATTCATAAAAGATCCACCTTTTGCGCACAACGATCCGATGAAAGAATAATACGTAAATATTTTAATTGCAAAATTATTACACCGCACTCGGTCGCGGTGATATATCGCACAGTGATTTACAAAAACGAAATTACAGGGATTTGTATAGCTTTTGTTACTTGTGGACTGGAAATGATTTAATGGTTGTACGTCTGTTGGTGGGTACGTGATATAGCGCTTTGGGGGTCTGTGGAGCAAACGGGAAATGTTCATAAGAACTCGAAAACTACTGGACCTTTTTACAAAAATGCTTTCACTGTTATAAATGTGGTTCCAAATGGACATATTTATGTAATGTTTAAAGATAATATCCACTGGTTCTTTCACTGTTGATAATTTATTACAAGATTAAAAGAAATATATTTATTCAAGTTGGAAAAACTACCTGTTGTCTCATAAATATTAATATTATGAGTCCAATAATTATATGATAACTTCCAACCCCTCATGGGATAAAAGGCGTGATAATAGATAGATTGTAGATATTATGTATGGTTTTGTTTTCCCGAGGTCCAAACAAGCTTTGTACTCCACTGGTGTGGACATATTAATCTCATAACATGATGCGATATTCATCATTTGTATAATAAACAGTGTTTTGAAAATGTCATCTGTTTTGTATTGATTATGTTACATGATTATTTATTATTATATTATACGTTCTATAATTATTCATTTGCTATAATTTTTTTAAACCTAAAATCGATTTCTGAAAATTTCAAAATCAATATTATCAAAATAATATAAAATTACATTCAATAATTATTTATCTGCTATAATTTTTCTTTTGTCTAAAATCGATATCTGTAATTTTCAAAATCACTATTATTAAAATATATAACATTAAAATAAATGATCTAATATATAATTTGCTACAATTTTCGTTTTATCTAAAATTGTTTTCTATAATTTTGAAGATATCTAAATAATATAAAATCTTCCTTCCTTATTATAAATGCGAAAGTGTGTCTGTATGTCCTTCTTTCAAGTCAAAACAGAGCAACGGATAGATGTTTTTTTTGCACAGATATAGACTGAGTGTTAACATAAGCTTTTCCCAAAGAGGTATCATATCCGTTATTAACAAGTGATGGTTGTTTAGCTAGTTTTGAGTTTCTGGCGCTTCGCCGTCCGCTGCCGCGGAACGCCCGCTTCGCTCGCTCGGCTCGCGCTCTGTTTTAGCACTATTCGAACCACGCTCGTCGCTTCGCTCCTCGCTAACCTATTTTTATTTACAAATTAGGGGAATAGGAATCGAAAATTACTGCAACAGGTTAAGATTAACAAAAACTACTGTAAATTTTAATAATAGTACTTATTTAAATTGATTTTATTATAGAAAATTATTTTTTATGTTTATATATTTGTAAATGTAAACAGAATGAAGTTATACTTTTAAAAATATAGTAAGTACAATTATTTTAACAATCCATTAGAGCAACTGATATTATAGATTAATAAATTTATAGAAAATGAACTTATATATTTAGAAAATTATAATAACTGCAATTATAGAAAAGTAGCCATTAGTACAATTGAAATTAGAAATTATAAAAAATATAAGACTTGAGATTATATATTTTCAAAATTATAGTAACAGCAATTATAGAAAAGTAGCCATTAGTGCAATTGAAAATAGACATTATAAAAATTATAGGACTTGAAATTATAGATTTTGAAAATTATGGGAACTGCAATTATAGAAAACAATACGTTATAAGAATTAATATTATAGATTTAAAAAAATATATTTAACACATTTATAGATGTTCAAAATTACAGGATCTAAATTTGTAGAAAATGAATATTTATAGCAACTAAAACTATAGCTTCTGAAATTATATATATTTTTTTAGAGCATTTGAGAGGATACCTTTATTAAGATCGAGCAAAAAACGCCGAATCAAGAAACGTGTTTATTTGATGTTATAGCGGCCTATTACGGTTCAAAAGATACAACCCACGTGACAGGCCAACGGACGGACGGACGGATAGCGGTGCCTAAGTAATAGGTGTTACGTTTGCACCTTTTGGTTACGGAATCCAAAAAAGTAAGTGCACGTTTGTTAGTAAAAAAGAAAACTCTGAAACTACTTGACCGATTTGAAAAATGATGTCACTGTCTCTTTATTTTATTTTAATAAAGTGTAGCAACAACATTAGCTATGTAATTAAAAACGTACAGTTATTATTTACACTAGAAAAGTGAGGGCGTAAAACTACTCATAAAATAATTTCATAACTACTTGTGGCAAGTGACATATTGTGGTGTCTGTGAAAAAGTTAGAGCTGAAAACAAATATTTAAATATCTCGTATAGTTCTCATACATTTCACACAGAGGTAGTTTGGTCAACCGAGTTTTTCACGCCTGAAAGTTGGACTTTTCAGTTGTGTATTATTTTTTTGAAGCTCTGTGTTTGGCTTTATTAAAATGAATATATTTATGGTCAGGATTTCTGTGTAGTTCTATTTACATTGGTTTTTTTAACATTATACAATGCGACAAAGTTTGTCTTGTTCTGTTTAAGTATACTTTATTGGTTTTTTGTCTTTATTTCAAGTCGGATGTGCGTGATTTTTTTGCACAGACATTGCAGACATATTTATTTTATCCCTGTTAATATATAATTCCCTGGACGCGTTTTCGTCATGGCGTGATGTGGAATCCGGTTAAATCCCGGCCGCGCTGTGATGGTTGTGATTAGTCAGTGATTAAACTGATTAATAAGACATATCACAGTCGGCGGGATAATCTTAGCTACCGATTTATCGGCTTATTATTGCACAAGATTAAACACTGGAGTCTGGCAGAATTGCGACGAAAGACAGCACTGTTGCCATACTATATCCAATATAATTTTTCACAGTCAACTTTAATACCCGTGCGAAGCTTAAAGTATGTACCTATACGTTACGCCCAAACCGCTGAACGATTTGGATAAAACTTAAAACTGAATGAGATTAGGTATATATTATTTATTTATATATCTTATTTTTGTATTTGTGAAACGGAGGGCAATAATATAATAGTGAAAGTGAATCTGAAGAAAAAGGAGTCTGTCGTATTGTTCTATTCCCAGTTGTAGAGGGAGAGTAATGACTGTCTGAGTCGCACACTCGCACGGTGCAACACTAACTCAGTTACCCGTCTAGGTTACCTGCGTCCTGCACAAACTTAGTTTAGACCTAGATTGATGTTAGTCATGATATAGTGTGGGGGAATCTAAGTGTTTACGATTTACTTGAATAATAATACCAACATATCTACGCGATAAATAAAACTGTATTTGCCTATCTGTCCCAATGTTTCTCCAAAATAAGCTGCGAAACGGTTGAATCATGTATTTTGATGAAACATACATAATATATGCGCTTTGTTTAGGGATTAGTTAGAAAATAAATAAATAATTGTCCTTCTTGAAAGGTTATTTCAATTACAATAATGTCGCTGATATTATATGGGTACTTTCGACTAGCACTTTCATTTACATCAGCTCTATAATATATACTTTTAGTCAATCTCTCGCTTCTCATACGTTATACAAGGTTAGCCTCTCACCTCGGTCTGTCTTTATGAAAATTTGCCTTATTAATTTATGAACAGGAATTTCGTGAAACTTTTTGTTTTCCCGAGATATATGTAGTCTATTTCTAGATCCAAATCTGACTAGACCTCACTACTTCCTAACAAACATAAATACAAGCGGTTGACTAAAGATGTTCTTACCCGTATAATTAACCAGTTTGCATTAAAGACAAAAAGGTTTAAAATTAAAATGGGTACTTTCGACTAGCACTTTCATTTACATCTGCTCTATAATTAGTCAATCTCTCGCTTCTCATACGTTATTACAGTACAGGTTAGCCTCTCACCTCGGTCTGTGTGTCTCGGTCCTCATGAATTTATGAAAATTTGCTTAATTAATTATGAACGGGAATTTCTTTAGAAACTTTTTGTTTTCCCGAGATATAATAATGTAGTCTATTTCTAGATCCAAATCTGACAAGAGCTCACTCCTTCATAACCAACATAAATACAAGCGGTTGACAAAAGATGTTCTTACCCGTATAATTAACCAGTTTGCATTAAAGACAAAAAGGTTTAAAATAATAGTTAAAATGACCCTTCTGTAGCCGTGTGTAACAATAGGAAGAGAAAAAGTAAAATAACGCCCTGAAGGGTTGTAAAGGGCAGAACTTTTTTCATTCATCCCTTTCGGTTGGACATTTTCATGACACCGTAACCCTTTTTATTTATAACTGACATTTTGAATTTTATCCAGATAAAGTCATTTGGGCGAAATTAATATAATTTTAACTGACAAAGTATAATATGCTAGTGATTTCAATAAGTATTTTATTTTATTAGGGACTCTATGGCAGCCCACTTTTCTACAAGTGATACCTTCTTTGTGGACTTCAGCTTTTTTTTATGGTTTCGTACATCCGATAAAAAACGGTACCTTTATAACGGTACCTCTTGTATCTGCCTGTCTGTCTGTCTGTCACGATACCTTCACCAAACATGACAGATGGCAACTAATATTATTTTCTTATACGAAAATTCTTTCTTCTAATGAAACCTAAAATAAAAAAAATCTAATCTCTACAGAAAACTACTGTACCGATTTGACCTATACATGCAAGAAAATAAATATATTTAGTGGTTTAGCTTAATGCACCGACTGAGAAATATATAATTACGTATTTGATTAATGGGGTCTACAAAGAAGTTTTATATGAAGGGTGCCTTTTCCCTTTATATCGTGACTAGGAATTTTTAAACCAATTTTATGTAGGTTCTGTTTCCTTTTTGCAAATTTTTGTTTACTGGCAATAGGAAATGTTAAAATAGATATTTTTGAAATAAATATATGTATATTTTTATATTTCGTCGATTTCTTTCGGGTTTTCCCTAAATCGTAATACGTTTTTTTAACAGAGAAATTATGCCCACTTCTTACAAACTTACATAATATTTCCAATCAGTGCCTTTTAGGAATCTAACTTACGTCCTTATAATATTCTTGTTCTCTAATGAAATATTCTCGTAGGATCAAAGTTTTCATGATACCATTTCAGAAATGAAGTTAAAAATGTAGTATCCAATAGTAGGATATCTGTTGGTACTCTGTCTGCAGTTAACTTTAATAGTCAGTAGTAAGTTAGTGCGAGGAAGGAGAGTTAGAGGAACTCTGGACAAGTGGTCATTGGTGTCGCGTGCTGATGGTTCCGTATATAATGCTATTTTTGTTTAAACAATACTTATTTTTACAACTGTATGAAGGTTGGTACAACACAATTGTTAGATAAAATTAGAGGTACGTCAGGATCGAAGAAAATGGCCAACGATTGTCTCTGTACACCACTCATGGGATGAAAGGCGTTATGATGGATATATTATAGAAAGATTGAATAGTAAGTATCTTTAATTATTTACACACAAAATTACTAAGTAAACCAGGTTCGAGTGGAATAGTGGCCAGAATACTAGCTGCATTTTCCAGATGAATCGCTGATTCGTGGAGTGAGCAAGGAGCCAGCCCTCTTGTCATTATCATCAGAGGAGATCAGTTCAGTCGTGAGGATCTTTATTAAACTATTTGACATTTGAACCCTACGGACCTAGGTCTGTCTCTAGAGTTTCTACATCAAACGGCACAAATTTGTAGTTTTCTATAATTGAACGATATTTGAGTCGTTTGTTACCTAAATGTTATTGAAAAATATAAAATTTTCAGTTAAAACATTGCCTACGGCTTTAGTCATTTGCAATACAACAACTAAACATACAGATTTTTATTATTTTCATGTATAAATTGTTAGTAAAATACTAAGTTAGTATACCTATGTATTACGACAAATAAAAAAAAAATTTAATAGCTGTCTACTGGGAGAATACCGAACAGACTGTGGCTGCGTTGCCTCGATGGATGGCAATGCTTATTTTTTGACCGAATAATGTAGATTTCTATTATGAATATAGTTTATGTGCCCACGGAATCCTAAAAGCTAGTATGGCGCATTCTCGCAGTAAAGTGCCAGCACTATTCGCAGTTGTTGTCATACGGTGCAAATCAGATTACGTTTTTCCACCCCCTCTGAATAAATTGCACCCCTAACCGCTAATTCACTTATTCACCCCCTATACATATATCTATATGACGACAGACAGACAGTCAAATCAAATACTAATTTGACGTTTCAAAGGATATAATGAAATCTTTTTGTGTCGCGTTATTTTTGTTCGTGCGGTTTTTGAAGGGAGCTAATCTTGTTTTGGAGATTGTAATCTCATTTATTTTACCCATTTGTCTGTCTGTATGTGCATAATGAAAACTACTGCGATGATTTTGGCACTACATAGAGCATTTTCGAATAGATTTCAGATGAATGAATCAATATTTAGTAAATACAATCCAAAATTTCATATGTATCATTACGGATTTTATGTCTTGCGTCGTGAACAGGTGGTAAATCCTGGAAAATTATTTTCTCTAACAGATTAGATAGTGTCGTATATTTTGATTATCACATTTTTTTATATATATAAACCTTTCTCTCGAGATTACCTTTTATACTACATATTTAGTGAGATATTATATTTAATTATCGCTACAATATTAGTAAATGGAGCCATTACAATAGGTTAATGTTTGTAATAAGGGGCTAGTATTGGGAAGGAATAAAAGGTGTTATTTATGAGTTTAAACCCCCGAATGTTACTGCGGCAATTATACTGTGCTGTGCTGGGGAAACGTTCTATAGTGATGTTACTACTTGGTATAGCTCGCGGGAAATATGTAGAGCCGAAACTTTACGATAGCCTTCTTTTTGAGAATGGCCAGTTCAATTGAGGTTTAATTTGTTGTATATAAGTTTGTATGGGTAATGAAACCGATATAACTTTGTATATACTTCTGAAACTAATTCACGCCTGAATATTAATTTGGGGTAGGTAAGGACTACAATATTTACTATTCTCATGAAATTAATATATAAATAATTAATTATCGATAACATAACAGACAGTATTTCATCCAAATCAGTAACAAAATCAGATCCGAGAGAATTCGAAGCGTCTACTAGTTAAAACAAATATTAAATGAAACAATTTAAGTTAGAAAATCTAACTGAATGGTTAAAAGTTAGTCTATTGCAGTATGTACATTGAACTGGCGGTTAAGACTTGTAGTCGTAGTTAACCGGACTTGAGCTAACCGACTTGTGTGGTTACACTCCGTAGGCTAAGATAGGGAAGTCCTAGGGATTTAACTTATCTGGTAAATGTAGGAAATTATTTCGATTGAAAATTAACAATTTATCCCCCTATATCATATTATTCCTGGTTGTGTTATTTGTAGCTAGCCATATGTTTACCCCGCAGGGAATTATAGGCGTGGTGATAAATATTTTTTTAAGAACAAACAATAATAATTAGGTTCATGTAAATCTCTGTAAGTAACTGTTTGTTTTCACGGCTAAATCAATGAACCTATTTTGATGAAGTTTGATATTGTGAAAGCTACATTTTTATTAATCCAAAGTTAGTATGGGCCCCACTGTCGAAACTGAGGCGGAAAGCTAGTTATTACACTGGAATAACAAACACTTGATGTTATTGTCATAAACTTACTGAAATTAGTTAAATCCTAGTTTGTAATCCTAAAACAGTAAATAAATAAATGACAATATTAATTTCATAGCTGTTTACAGAAATAAAATTAAAACTGGCCAAGTGCGAGTCGGACTCGCGCACGAAGGGTTCCGTACCATTATCTATAAAAACGGCAAAAAATTCACGTTTGTTGTATCGGAGCCCCCTTAAATATTTATTTTATTCTGTTTTTTAGTATTTGTTGTTAAAGCGGCAACAGAAATACATCATCTGTGAAAGTTTCAACTGTCTAACTATCACGGTTCATGATATACAGCCTGATGACAGACGGACAGACAGACAGACAGACAGACGGACGAACCCTAAAAATGTACAGTAAAATCTACTATTCAAGCGACAACATACAAAAAAAACAACAATTGTAGCTACAAAACGACACGGCGTAGTAAGTAAGTTTTTTAATAAAAAAGTTGATATTAAAATAATTGTCTGAATGAAATATGAATATCGACAAATCAGTCAGTATACATCACTAGCAACTTAAGAAGTATTCACATCCCTTTGTAGGAAAATGGTAATGATTTCCTTTATTCCAACTCCGATTTTAAGGTTCATACCTAGCTATAAATTTAATGAGGATATTTTAACTTGCCTCTACTACATTGTCTGAAATAACTTTAACGGGTCTGGAGTCTTGTACAATAATATAGGATCCTAGATTTAATTTTGGTCTTTATAAAGGAGGCAAAATGTCTGTCTACCTCTCACGGGATAAAAGGTGTGATATGATAAACAATATATTATGTTATTGATTGACGCATTGCGAAAAACCCAGTACCTAATCTTGTCGACAGAAAAATCACGCAATCTCCGGAATAAATCGAAAAAGTCCAAAACTGGATTACGGGAACTTGTCTAATATACACAAACTTGGAATGTTTCACACACATTTCCTATCGCAACTCAAACGAGACTTTAGGGCTCCGTACCCAACACTGGAAAAAGGTGTGGTTGAGTCAGATTCTGTTCATAATCCAAAAACAATTATAAAGATGACATTCGAATTTGAAAAACTTCAAAATAACTGGCCATTCGTTAGGTAGCCTCGGTTGGGGACCTTGTAATACGTTTCTCTTCAGGTCATCATATCATTAGATTATAATCATTACATTTTGAAAAACGTCCTGAAAAGATTATACACATGTACACATATTCACGGTCTTAATTCCTTGAGGTGTGGCCAGAGATACCTGTAATAGTGTCCAAGTATGTTGCTGCACTTAATAGACCTAGATTGTGTCGTCCGAAGCACAGAATAAATATAGAAAATTTAAATCTTTTGTTGCTGGTTTTTGTTTTTTTAAATAGAGATTTTCCATCAGGTATATAAAAAGTCACATGTTTAGGCAGTTAAGATGAGAACAGTATTGTGTGGGGTGATTTTAATTTAAGTGTACACGTTTAAGGAGGGTCTCTTTGTACATTTATCAAGGACATGCCAGCACATACATTTAAGGGTGGTATACGGTGAATTCATACCTAATGTCTTTTAAATATATGACTCAAATTATTTCCTCACGTATATAATAGAAAATAACATATCTCACATGACCACACTTTAGCAAGTTTAGTAAATTGTTTAGCAATCATGTTTGCCTAGGCTAAAACCAAATAGGATCCAGCAACGTATTTTCTACTAATAATAAAAAAAACAACTCCTCAAGACCTTTATACGTTGCGGCATGCGGCATGCGGATGTAGCCGAAGACATCAGTAACAGTGTCCACTGTTTGCCAGATGTGCATATGAACAGAATAGGTGATATGGACCTAGATGTGGCACTTCTTTAACAGATTTAACTTACTTTACAAAATTTACAGGAATTGTATATACCTAAATTATATATTTTTTTTGGAACTAAGAAACTGCATTGAAATCGATCGATCAATTCAATTCAATTCAAAATATATTTATTTCGTAGGTACACAAGGCACACTTGAAACAGTCAATTAGAAATACAATACACTTTTGAATTAGCAGATTAACAGTAAAATACAATTTATATAATAAAATGTCTAAATAATATGTCACTAAAATACAATTACAATTAAAAAAAAACAAAATTGAAACATAAAATCGATAGTTAAAAATTAATTTATATGCCTATCTAATTATTGAAACGAGACAGCCTGCCAGAACGATCACAAGCTATGCCCACGGATGCTTATCATCCAAGTACTCAGATATCTTATAATAACTTTTGTTAATTAATTTAAGTTTTATTGTAACTTTGAATGCATTAAATGGTAGATTTTGTATGTCAGAGGGGACCTTATTATAAAATTGGATACATAACCCCTTATAGGAATTTTTGATTTTGTGAAGTCGACTCACACAACCCACAAGTTTATCTTTATTTCTAGTATTGACGTTGTGTATGTTTGTTTTGTCAGTTTGGAAGCCACAGCCACAACAGTTTAAACATAATGTATGTTCGTGTCTTCTTCGTAGATTACCTTGAAGACATAAAGAGATATTCATTCCGTTGTAGAAGGGTTCCCCATTTTCATTTCCCAGATGTCCGTCAACTGGGAGTTGTGTATTTTTTGCTTACATTTTCTTAAAGTGGCCTTTATTTTGGGAGAAAAAAAAGATTGATTACTTACTCGCAGTCGGCGTAAGAGTGGGGGAAGCAATTAGTTGTTCTTTTTGTTCTCTTTATTTTGTCTCTTTTAAACTGTGCGTCAATCTTCTATCTATACTAATAATAATAAGTTTGTTTGTTTGAACGCGCTAATCTCTGGAACTACCAGTCCGATTTAAAATAATATTTTTGCATTTGATAGCTCAATTCTTATAGGAAGGTTATAGGCTATACAACTTCACGCTACAACCGAAAGAGGCGGAGCAGTAACTATTAACGCGAGTGCAACCGCAAGGCAAAGCTAGTAAAAAGTAAAGTGAGATATAAAGTTAGGATCCTGAGACGCAGTAGTCTTTGAGTATTTAGACTAGTAGGAATCTTACTTGCTTCTTAACTTCTTTGTGTATGACATGTATAAGCGTCGAACAAATAATGTAAGAAGAAAAACCATTAGATGTTGTTAGAGAAAAAATGAATAGTTCCCATCCCGTAGTTAAATTAGGTAACAAGTATGCACTGAACTGGAGAAATCCAATGAAATTCCACTGAAATTTTCGTGAAACTAATTTTTCTGTTAAAATTAAAAAAGTGACTTAGTCAGCGCGGACTATTTAAACCACTTTGACAAGTGTGTTAGCGAGTCAGCCCAGCCCAGCTACATTTAACTGGGTATAATTGTTACTTCAGTACGATGGATAAACGAGTTAATAAACTTATTCGTTCGTCTTCATTTTGGAACAGAACATTTTTTAATTTTATAAAGAATAAGGAAACAATTTCATTCACAATTTGGGTCATATAATACAAAAGAATAAAGTCCCAACACAAGTAGGGTAATTCAGTTAAAATTCAAAGTGTTAGTTAAACTGACGAATAGAAGGTTCCGTCATATTGTTTCCTTTGAATAATTTTCTCCATATTAATTAATTAGATTTTAGTTATATTGGATTGGATAAGGATTTTGATACTGAGTTTTACAAAACAACGAAATAACACACATACACTCTTATTAATAAACTCGAAGTAGCGACGTAGTAACTAAACTGTGTTTCGTCTCCGTCTATCATAATGAATTGCAGATTTGTTAGACGGAGACGAAATACAGTTTAGTTACTACGTCGCTA
Organism: Nemapogon koenigi; assembly: GCA_963924495.1. Classification (NCBI taxonomy): domain Eukaryota; kingdom Metazoa; phylum Arthropoda; class Insecta; order Lepidoptera; family Tineidae; genus Nemapogon; species Nemapogon koenigi. The sequence goes on along the minus strand of OZ004641.1, from coordinate 195,828 downwards.
CTTCGAGTTTATTAATAAGAGTGATAAAGTTTAGTATAGTTTACAGACATGAAACATATTATGATTCCGTAAAATTAATGAATTACTTAATTTTTTTCTATAATACTTCGCACCGTTAGTTCAAGTGATCTCCAACAGATGGCGCCTTTTACAAAATTCATAAATTAGTCTAAGTTTAAAAAAAAAGCATTTAATTTTGAAGGGAAAATAATCTTCAAAATGGCGTATCAAACATTAATTTTGATGAAGTATTAAAGGGAGATATGGCGTACCGACATAAAACAACCTTGAGATATATAGAGATGTCAGGTATGTATCAATTATTGTTTGGCTTACAAACTACAAATATAACGAAATTTTTCTCTATTGCTTAATAAAACCATTTGTTTTAGTTTAACTACGGAACCCTAAAACCACAACAATAGGCAATCCAACGGAACAACACGTCAGATATTATAGAAACCGGAAGGAAAATGAGGGAAAACTGCGTACAAGTGAGAAATTATGTTTTTGACGCGCTCGTAATGAGCTCTATATTGTGGGGCGGTAATGTCCTCTTATTGTGGCTCGAGATCATTTGGACATCTACTGGGTACATATACCATCACGGACTTTGTACTTGAGACAGTAGATACAGCGATATTACTTTCCGCTCCGCCCGTGAACATTTTAGAAATGTGAGAAGAATTTATGCTAAAGGACTTCCGGTATAAAAAGTAGCTCATGTCACTTTCTTGGCCTCCTGTGCAAAAAATCACGTCTATCCGTTATTCTGTTCTGACATGAAAATAAGAACAAACAAACAAATACATTTTCACATAATATTAGTTAGGATTCTTTTTCACAGCTACGGAATCCTAATGACAGTAAAGTTGACCTAATTTTTAACAGGTGTTTATAACAAGTAGAATTTTGTTTCTGTAAACGTTTTCAAAGTTATCCTGTACAATCAAAGGCGGACAGTAAAATAGATTTATGTCCAGATTATCGATACAAGAATACAACAAGGGTCATCCTTCGTAGTTTTTCCTTTGATTGACCGACAAGGTAGGGTAAAATGGGGGAATTTTCACCAACTTATAGATAACACTAGCTTTGTGATACGACTTTGTGCGTGGAAATTAAATGCTCCATTTTAGTCCTTTCGTTAATAAATGTTGCTATATCTTAGGGAACTATATATACGAGTAACTTTTAAATTTAAAAAAGCCTATGTCCATTTGCAATTCTGAAAAAATTTGTCGTTGCTTTAGGTAAAGACTAGCGCTATATTACTAAAATATTTATTTATATAATATTTTTCATATTTCAAACTTTGGTAGATTTTTTTTTAGTAAATTTTCACAAGAGAACATGAGAAACCTGCACAAACCCTATCAACAAACAGCTCTATATAAATTCAGAAATCGCCTCGGAAATATCTCACGGCATCCTAAGACCCTTCTTGTGAAATAAAAGTAGGAGTTCGATAAATTGGAGGGTCCCTGTGCAGGCGTTAAATTACTCTGTATGGGAGGAAGTTTGGGTCTCTGTCTACTAGCTACGGAAAAATAGTAGAGGTCGACGCTGCCAGGTGACAATCTGTGTTTTGGTCCCCTACACTCAAGTGGGATGCTACTATGGTAGGTAGGAGGACAACTTGAGATGGCGTTTAGCGAATATTTTATCTCACTTACATCGGTACAGTAGAAGCCATAAGGTTTGTTTTTAGGGTCCCTAATATCTCCGATAAAAAAACGGAAACTGTTGTAGAATCACTCATGTGACTGTCTGTCCGTCTATCACAGCTTATTTTCTCCGAATCTACTTTGAATTCTTTAATAACGCATTATTTGTATACTCGTGTACTGCAACTCAAGTAATAATTAATTAAGTATACAAAAAAAATGTTAGTTTAAGCAATTTCAATTTTTATTGGGTACGTTTTAAATTAAAATAAACGTATTGTACCCAAAAATGTGTACAGATAATTACACGTTTTAAATAATACAATTATTATTCTACTGAAATAGGTGAAAAAAATAATCAGAACTTTACACCCGGATTCGTTATTAACTCTATAATAATTATTAGACTTCGGTTATGTTAAGCCTAAGCTGTTGGTTCAATGCCATCGTAATAAACCCTTTGACTTTAATTACTTTCGTTTTAAATTATTAGTGTGAATTTCCGTACAAATACAACAACATGGTATGATAAGGTAATACGGTAGAATACAATTTCATCGTAGATATCTGCATACCCTAAAAGCTTCAAAATATGTGTAATTGACAATCTGTAGTTGTCCCTAACATTAGCGGTTGTTATCTGAACTTTGAGATTTGCGACCGTTCAAGAGGTACTTTTTTCGACCAAATTTATGAAGTTTTGAGTTCTTTTGTGGAAACTTTTATCGTATTACACGCCCGGATTAAAACAAGTTTTTCTTTCATTCTACTTGCTGCAGACATGCGTGATAACTTTACTAGTTCATGTAAAATGTGGATGTTTGGTACCAAAACATCCATTTAACACTTAACGGATTTGGATTACATGGAAAATTTGGCTTGGAAGTAGGTCTCTTTCCCAGATTTTCCAGTTATTCTTAGGGGCGTCAGCAAATACCTATAGTTAAAATAATAAAGTCCGCATTAAGATCCTTTGGTATTTCGTACACTCACTTACAATCGTCCCAAAATCCCGAAGGGCTGGGACTCGGGATAAGTAGCCGGTAATCCTCTTTCGTCCGTCCGTCTGTAGATTATTTTGTTCCTTTAGAAGACCCCCTTAACTGTCCCTTGGACTGGTCGATATGTCCTTAACAGGCAAAGTGGGATATCTATCGGAATTTACACTAATTATGAAACTCGCAGTGTGCATAATTGCATGATTTTGGTGCAATTTTGATACTAATTGTATATTAATTAGCTAATCATATATAAAACATGAATCGCAAAGCTTTGCTTTTTAATTATAATTTAAATACCATAAATAATACCATACATACATGTACCTACTTAAAAATGTCTTCTAAGGTATATGTCAGATTGTATCTATGTTACATTATAGGAAATAACGAATACTTACTTAACAACAAATAGACAATTAAAATAATACAAAAAATTCAAGTGACTCAAAATTTTATTGGTATTACCGCATTTTGCTTTTAACGGGAACACGAAAATCTCTTCTACTCACCAACGGAGTGTTTCTAAATCCCTCAATTCTCACTTTCTAACAACTTTACAGGAATTGTATCTACTTAGTAGAGTGTTTCATTTTATTTTTATCGTTTTTTAAACTTTTTGTATTTACTACATAGTAATTTACAAATTTTGTCATATAACAGGATAGAAATATCAAATTAACATTCTATCGCATCAAGGAGTGTTTTTTTTAATTACCTCTATAAACCTACTTCCACTAGCTTTTGCCCGTGGTTTTACCCAAACAAATAGATAAAAAAAATATCTCGTGGCTGTAATATATTTGAAGCCTCAATTCCTTTTCTTAGATAAGTAATAGCTTATTTAGGACATAGATTTATCTCTATGTTTCATTCAAAACCGTTTTTAGCCATTCAGTCGTGCGTCGATACTTTCACATTTATAGTACTATTAGAGACACTCCAACGACACTCCACATGTCGTCCTACATTGAAACCACCTCGAAACCACATCCCTAACTTTCGTGTCAAACAGAAAACTATAGTATAAACGGCAATTGTCGACTCAATAACCGTATCAACTCTATAGCCACAATAAAACCATAGACAGAGAATAGGGCCGGGCCGCTGGTTAAGAAATTTCATCATTCATCAAAGATGGCGGAGTTAGAAGTCGGATCGAAGGACCAAAATTAAAATGATTCTAAATTGATATTTTGGCTACGTAACTCTAACATGGTTGGGCCTTTTAAATATACAATTAAAGAGTCCCTGATCTGTCTGTGGTACAGGTATCAGTAGATAGACCGCCGCCGCTGTGTAATGGAAGTAGGAAGTAAGAACAAGACGATTTATGGCCAACTAAACGGGAAATAAATTACGAGTTCATCGCCTCTCTCTTTGTTTTTATAAGAAAGCTCACATTAGATATCGGCTTCCATTATAATTATTACTTGGGGTCCACACTGTACAGCTTTAATGACTAAATGATAGGTTTATATCGGACTCTAGTACTTTATTTAACATTTCCAGATGTTACATTATTTCAATCAATAATTCGTCTAATATTTAACATACATAATCTTCAAAGCCATTATACCTTGCAGTGTGACCAATGACACCAGTAACAGTGTCAACATTTTGCCAGTTGTCCATATTAAACAATCCTGTTGCTGCACTACGTGGACCTAGATGTGTCACTTCTTTAATAAAAAAAAATGAGATTCGAGAGTTGAGAGAACAACTGACAATATAGAGCTGTAACTATTATCTAATTAGAATTTTCAGAAGTGCGGATACCGACTTTACTTTCCCTCCGAAGCACGAAAAGTAGCTCTTTTTATTTCTTTGCTAAAGTCTCTTCACCGCAAAAACGGTGACAAGGGATAAACTGAAACTGAAAATAATAATAGTGTTTCAATAGCGAGTAGGATTGTAAGGAAGTAACAATTAAGGGGAAACTTTTAAACTTATCATAACTGTACGAGTTAAGGATACTTTGTGGAGTTAACTATTGTCTAGACGAGAATCGCTGTCTATACAATTAACTTTTTACTTGTTTTATATGCTTTCATATATAAAGGAGCGATTAAATACCTGTTTTTGAAACAATAAAACCGATTCAGCCGTCTCAGAGAGAAAATATATTTTTTTTAGAAGAGAAAAGTCAGTTTATTCGTTCAGCTGTTATTTCAACAAAATTGTCTGAAAACGATGATATAAATAAATTTTATTTCAGTACATAATATAATGATTTTTTGGCAAATAAATTAAACTGTAAAAGAAAGTCACCCCAAGTAAAAAATGTGATTGTATTTAAAAAAAATATAATCGGCCAAAATATTTTCTCATTGTTTATTCACGGCGCGTGTTTGAGGGGTGTGGCAGAGATGGCAGAGATATCTAGAAGGGACGTCACTAACAGACACTTTTTATATTTGACTAATTGTTCCGCTCTGCTCTTGACAAAAACAACCATTTTCTTTTTCTCATATTGAATGTGTTTCAAAAATGCTCTATGTAAAATGTAGGTAATTCGTATTTGGATCGCGACTTCTCATGCTTCGGAGGGCAATAAAGCCGTGACAGCTCTGATATTATTTAATATGGACATCTCGTTAAATCTGAACACTGTGATGTATCTGAGCAAAGAATCGAACCTAATACACTGCAGTAGTTTATGATAAATGTGTATGTATGTAATAGCCAGGATGATATGTTGAAATATTGCCCAAGTTTTAGACAGCGAGCCTTTGTTCCGAACTAGCCTACATGGCTACACCCGCGACGTTGTGTAATTTATTCAGGCAATTCATAGCTGAAAATGACGTCAAATTATATTAATATTGCGTTTCAGAGAGTTTATAGAGCTTAGAATAAGAGCTTTACTAAGGTAGTGTCAACTGCACTAGTAATTACTGGTATGAACAAGTAGGTACTAAGTACAAAAGTTATAGCAATTGGTATAGCAATCTCTAATGGTTGAAGTAGAACCTACAGTCCATTATCAGGTCTCCAAAAGTCATCACATTCCGGGGTTAATCTATATAAAAAATCCATTGATTTTAGATTTTTTGTCTGTCTCAATATACTCGTATGTCCAAAATGCTGAAATTTTTTTGATGGTACTTTTACATTCATTCATTAATCTACACACAATAATTTCTATGCTGAAAAACGTAAAACCAAACACTTTGATAAAGCATAATATAAAACGAGTAAGTAACTCGTATAATAATGTATTCAATTAAAAGCAGAGCAACTTAATCTTAAGTGCAACAAGTTAAACAGAAGTACGTTTGGTTCTTAATTAAAAACAAACATACGATACAGTGTGTAGAGTGTGGGACTGATGTGAGGCTCTGCGCCACTCACAAGACTAACTTCTTGGATTTAAATACTTTGATATTCTTCTGTACTTTAATTAAACCTACTTGAAGTTAACTTATAGTTATTTTATGTGCTGAATAACAAATATAAATACGAAAGTGTGTGTTTGTCTTCCTCTCGCATCAAAACGAACCAATGGAACGAACTATTTTATGCACAGCTTTGTATTGTAGTTTTTTAATTTCCATAATTATATGTCATAGCACACCTAATAAACATTAGTGTTGAAGCCGGCTTATATCCTAAAAAATTGAAAACTAGTATCATAAGACCAATTCATAAAAAAGGCTGTAAGAAACATGTTGACAACTACAGACCAATTACTATACTACCTATTCTCGACTGGTACTAAATGCAGACAAAACTAAATTATTGTACATAAGTTCTAGCCACAATAGGAAGCTGCAATGTATCGACTTAAGGGTCCTATATTGGGAATTTTTCTGGGATAAACTATTCCCAATTTCTCTGTAAATAATCCACCTGTGTCACTGTAATTTAGCATATAGTTACTTATTGAATATATCTAAGTGAAATAGCTCTTATTTTTTCAATGGGTTTTATTGAATAGGAAATATGGGTAGTTTAACTTTGCCCCTGCTGTCTCTTTCATAATCTATCACAAAACTCTAATTTTTTTTAAAAGCGCTGTTATACCATTACCCTTTAATTATATATGTCGAATTTTTTGGTAGCTTATTGAAAAATTAAAATAATAATTATTTTATTATTTTTGCCAAATTAAAAAATCATAACTTTTTTTTTAATTTTCAATAAGCTACAAAAAAAAGCGATAAGTATATATATAATTGAAGAATAATGGTATAAGAGCGCTTTAAAAAAAATTTAGAGTTTTGTGATAAATTATGAAAGAGACAGAAGGGGCAGAATAATCCTTTATTCTACCACCCATATTTCCTATTAAATAAAACCAATTGAAAAAATAACGACTACTTCACCTAGATATATTGAATAAGTAACTATATGCTAAATTAGAGTGACACAGGTGGAGTATTTACAGAGAAATTGGGAATAGTAATATCTCCATACAAATTCCCAGTATAGGACCCTTAATAGCACACGACCACGACTGCCTCCATTTCCCGAAAGGGTCTACTTGTCGCTGTGAATCTATAGAAGTAGTCGACCACCAAAAATACCTGGGACTCACAATTGATAGTAGATTGAATTGGAAGGAGCATATCAATGAATTATGTAATAAACTAAGAGCACTTTTAGCAAAATTTACAATTATCAAAAATAAAATTCCTTTTAGTGTTCGCCTTTCCCTCTACAAGGCTCTGTGTGAATCATTGGTGTCATATGGCCTAAGTAGTTACGGAAGAACATATAAGACCCATCTCAATCAGATATACCAATTGCAAATTAGAATCCTTAAAATAATTGTACCTAATAAGATCAGACAGAAATGTAAAGATAACTATTCCGATCTGTTCTCCTATTGTGGAGTGATGCCGATTCCTGTAAAAATAAAATCAACTTTATTACAGGAACAATTCTTCAATGAAAAACTTCAACAGAAACCCGTATATATAAAAAATACGAGAAGCGCAAATAACCCATTATTAATCATCCCTAAATATAGAAATGTATATGGGAAACGTCTTTTGAAATATATTATCCCATCTTTAATTAATGAGTTGCCTATTGGCACAAGAAAAGAAATTAACGCAAAAAATGTAAAGTACAAAATAAAGCAATATTATTTATCAAAAATAGGAAAAAACATACTTTAGAAATTTCTTAAAAGTATAATTATAATATAATAAAAAAAAAATACAAAAAGTAATTACTATAAACAGATAAAACTATATGCATTTTAATAACAAAAAAAAAATCAAAAATCAAAATAATAAAATATCATAAAATAATATAAAAAATTAATTCAAACACGAAAATAATAAATTTAATTATACATCAAAGATGTAATGACCTACAAATAACCATACTAAATATTATTGAATGTTTCTTACTCGTAAATTATACATTAGAAGATATTTCAACTAAAATAATGTACTTAATTAATAATTATTAAGAGAAGAAAAAATAATCTTTTAATTAATTTAGAAATAATATTTGGAGCATGCTGTATCTGTCATTTATTAGGTTGTACTGTATGCATACTTCCAGCAAGTGTGGGTAGTAACGTATTTGCTATAATATAGGTTAATTAACTGTAAGTCTATTTTTATTTAAATTTTGTATTACTCTGATAGGTATGATTTCATTTGATAGTTTTGAAATAATTGTGTAATTTTATTGTATGAAATGTATAAGACGAATACCAGTGTACATACAAACCCGTTAGGGTTTACGTACACTTCAAAATGTAATCTTCATGTTTTATTTGTAAGTGAATAAATATTAAAATAAAAAAAAAAATAAAAAAAAAAAATTAGGTTGATTTATAATTTTTGGCCAAAAGAATTATTTCGAAATGATACCATACCTATTATATTATCGGGATATATCGATAATGACATATTTCATGAAAATTGATACTGCTATTTGTTGCTGCAGTTGGTTTTAAATTTTATAAGTATTATGGTTTTTAGAGCTAGAGACCTCCTGAATCCTAGCAGTAAAATTGGCAATCTAGTTTTAAAAACAGCGAGCGTGCGGTGTCATAGTAAAGTAGTACATTTTATTACTGTGCGGAACTCTGTCTATGAAACTTGCACAGTGTTTTACTATTTTAGACAGATTTTCAACTTTTATTACAATATATTTTTATTTTGTTTAGATCAAGGAATACTTAATTTTAAGTTGCCATAATAAAGTTGTTACTCTGTCATGAGGGGTGAGATTTCCAAATAAATGTAACCAGTCAAATTCAGTTTTATTTTCAGTTATTTTTCATATACTTACTTTAACATATTATCTATCTATCTATCATCACACCTTTTATCCCAAGAGGGGTAGGCAGAGACAATCGATTTCCATTTGCTACGATCCTGACATACCTCTTTCGCTTCTTTTATATTCATCATACCTTTCATACATGCTCGGCGATGGTGTGTACTTTTAATGTTGCCTTCGATAAATATTTCAATAAAAGTACACATAGGTCGTCCTCTGCCAGCATTTCCACTTCAGCCATATAAACCCATAAATTTAGTCAATCTTTCATCCTTCATTCTTTCAACGTGTCCAAACACAACATCATCTTTCACTCCGTATTTTTCTCTAATGACATCGTTCCTGATGCGGTCAATGGTCAATACGTTTTAAAATATTTTAACATATTATTTTTTATTGTTACAGTGGAAATCTCGATGGGGCGTTATCACCAAGTTATCTCCTGCTGCAGGTGAGTCATATTATTATTTGTTAAAAGTTAAAAACATTTATAGAATCGACTCTGATATTTTGGCCATATCAAGGTACGCATGTTTTTTTGATTGATATGGAATCACAAATTCTGTTGTACCTATATAAGTAAATAAGCAGATATTATGTATAAGCGTCACAGAAAAAGTCGCTCATTTGAGCTTTTTCATTTTACAACAATTTCTTTGTCGCTGTGCCCCCAAGAATATATCCAAATCAAATAAAATTAGAAACAATAAATCAAGTGAAGGTATCGCAGTCATGATCGATCTAATTAAAACGTCAGCTCGTGAAGTTAATTACTTAAAACCGAATTAATGTTCTCACAAAACAATTTCCGTGTTGCGGGAGGTACCCAACCTTTTTGTGGCTATTCACACTCTTTTGTCCAGACAGTTACGGATTTACCTGGTTTAGGTTAATTTGTTGTGATGGAGGGTAGATACGAGAATCTTCGTACAACCGGTACATCCTGTGTGAGATATTGGACGATGTGGGTGAGATTTTGGAGTGATTATTTTAAAGGGATGGTTTATAGAATTATTAACGAGTTTTGTACGAGTTTTGTTAGCAAATTATAGTTTAGAAATTATACTTAGAAAGGAATTTTCGAAAATGGAGGAAGTATAATCGTTTGTATTGAAAATAGTATTCCATGCTTGTATTATCTTGAAACTTGGTACAAATACTCTTCAAAACATAAAATAAAATACATGATTTAGGAGGAGAGGTGCAACGGGTTGATGAAGTTTGTATGGAGAAAAATGTTGTTTCAGTCGGATCTTCTTGAAACTTAGCTAGGGAATATAGAAGGCGACCTAAATAAGGGTTTTTTATGCAACGAGGTGTTAAATTGTCTATGGGAAATTGTATCGCATTTCAAAAATTTTCACGGGTGACGGGAATATCAGATACTAAATTTGGACCTTCTGACTTACGGGGTAAACAACTCTGTGTATTTACATAAGTTATGTCACTATAGTAACACAACGCGTAACAGTAACAGTAACAGTAACAGTAACAGTCGCGGGCAACTGCTAGTAAATATGTATAGCAGGAAATAAAGTATTTGGTGGAATATGTACTGTACATTGCACATAGAAGCGAGATTTGGGTATGAAATAAGAGACAAAGTAAGATAAATGCAGTAGAAATGCGGTCTCTACGTACTATTTGTGATGTAAGTCGTATTGGCTGCATTTGGAACGATGTGATTATTTAAGACTGCGGACTGAAAAATAATGTAGTAGTTTACGCTGGATTTTTATAACTAAATAATAAAAATGAAATCCTGGAAGATTAGAAGGAATTATAGAAGAGGGGAATTATAGAAGAACACTTCAACGCATCAACTTTCTGCCAAACACAAAAACAATAATAGAGATAGCAACAGTAACCATATAAATAGATCCAATCCGTCCGCACAACAAAATAACTTTAAACGCACCCTTATTCCTCCACATTAAAATTCACGAATGGCCGGCGCAGCACCTAATACCCATATCTTAGTACTCCGAGCCTCCCGTGGTTGCAGCCCATAAATAACGGGAACAAATTAAAAAGTCCGAAAGGTTGTTATTGCACGTAGCATGATACTGCGGTGCGATGCCGTTGTACATTATTTATTTGGAAATTATTTCTACAGGAACTGTCGCACTAATAAACCTTGTATAAAGTTATACAATGATTTGTCTCTCAGTAACAGTCTGTCATTCAATATCATAAACTGACAATACGAACATATTTGATACCTATACATAGACTAGTACTAGGTACTTGGCAATTTGAGACAGATAATGCTACCGCGGACTTTTTTGTAGATAAGTTTTTTTTACATAATTATTTCTTACATCAGTTTGTTATATCTCTGACGGATTAGACAGCATACGCCATGAAACTCACTGGGGCTAACTTTTCCCCCGGCTTGCTTCACACATACTATTGATGCTCAGCTCCTAAACATGATAGGTCCATGTTTAATACTTGTAAACCTTCCCGGTGAATCAACCTATCTAATAGTTAAAACATCAACATAATACATTCAGTAGTTTTTGCGTGAAAAGGTCGCAAAACAGGAAGTAGAATATCTTGTTATGTCTGAGAAAGTTAGCAAATTATGGTGGCATTGCTATATTTAGTAGTAAATACTAGCTTTCCGCTCCCGGCTTCACCCGTGGATATTTCCGAACAAAATAAAATATAGCCTATATCGCTCAGGAATATCGTAGCTGAGTATTTCGTGAAAACATTTTAAAATCAGTTTAGTAGTTTAGTTTGAGAGATTTCCCCTCACATCCAAACTTTCAAACTTACAAATTAGTTCTAGGTATGACATTATTAATATTTATATTAGTAGTATAGACGAGTATTTCACCACGCTTTTTTCATTCCCTGTGAAAGCTACGATTTGTCCACCTAACATACCCCTTCCTACGTTATTATCGTGATCATATGTACAAGTATAATTCGTCTCCCAGCAGAGCAGTGAGCACTTTTATTAAATTGCCAAGAAGACAGTGTCTAAGTTATGAGTCATATGGACCACCACGAGGGTAAGACCCTCTATCTTGAGGAATTCAAATTACAGATTTTATGTGAGCTAAATCTGTTTAATGTCGCACAGAGGGAGTCACTCTACGGGAGGTATCGTGGGATACAATGTCTAAGATGCATTAAGGAAACTTCTCTAGATGCATACTATAAAACAAAGTACCCGGCCGCGTCTGTCTGTCTGTATTTGTCTAATTTTCTCAATTTTTAAAATTTGAGATATAGGTGTATTCTATCATAAAACACGGTGTATTAATAAAACGGTATTTTAATGAATATCTCGTCGCGTTAAACAATGAGTTCCCGTTTCGGTTACCAAATACGATTTTCGTGTACTAATTAACGTGTTTGGTGGTATTTGGGAGTGGGAGGGATCTTGTAATCCATCTTCATTTAACTGAATGTGTGAGAAGTCTGAAGTAGCGGTGTCGTTTGATGCCTTATTTATTACGGTGCTCAAATATTATTTGTATAATGCGAACTTATTACTTACACACCGATCTAAATAAACTTATACAATAGATATACAATACCTTTCATTGAGGTATGGAGAAATTTAAAAGATCTAAGGAACCACGTCTTCGGTTTTAGAGTTAAGAAAAACTGCATTTGAATACTTTTAATAAAATCCGTGATTCAAACTTAATTTTTTCCTTCCTTACAACTTACACTACTTATCGAAGTTGCGATTTTTGACCATTTGATTCCCTAGGAATCTTATTGTGAGTTTATTGAAATTTTTGAAAAACCATTATAACAATTTACTTTTACCTCTATTTATACCGATCGATTTTAAGGATACATCCTGTATAATTTTACGATTCAAGTCTTAAATTCTATGAAGATGCAGTAGACAATGTAAAATTGAGAACAAACTAGAAATAATGAATGTCCTCCAAAAGCCCAAAAGCGACAATTCCCGTCGCGTCCCCAACATAAACTGGAGTAACGAGTCAAAAGGAATCGTCAAATAAAATATTAAGAGTCGAGACACAACTCGATTTTACAGCAGCGGGATATAGTAGATTTACTGTTCCTACTATGTTGTTACTTATACATTGTGGTGTTTGTGTGGGTGGATACACTGTACTTATTTAATTTTGTGTATGATAATTACAAATGGAACCAAGAAATTATTTTACTGCAACTTATTAAATATTTAATAGTAGAATTTAAAGTAAATTGAAAAGAATATGTCGTGTAAATTAAGTATAGTTATTATTTAAAATAGTAGAAAGTTTAGGCGTCAACTTAGCACTAATATCATTATGTATAACAAAGTCTTGATGCTTCCAATTCTCGTCAAGTTCAGAGATCTCAACTAAATTTTGTAAATTATTTTGTAAAACGGTTAAAGTTTCTTTGGGCACGACTACGTCCTTTCCGGCGTAAAGTATTGCAACTGGCGTTTTGATGGAACTAACTTTGTACGAGGGCGGCGACTCTTTACCGTATTTCTTTAAATTCCTCTCTTTACCCATATCGAGCATCTGATATACGTCTTTCTTAAGGTGTTGGGTGTACCGTACTATCGCTCTTTTAGTAATCGGTTCTGGGAATTCTTTAAACAACCTGCTTGTAGTTTCTATATGATACTCACAGTCTCCCTCGTCGACCCATACTTTGTACAGGAACCGACATAAAGTACCAGATGATAACTTAGATGGACATCTTGCTGACACAGCGTTTTCTGGCAACTTATCTCCTTCTACTTTATATTCTTGAACAAGTTGTTTACCGGTCGGAATGAATACTTTGTAGTATTTGGATACTATTTTTGAAATTGTTGATGATTTCTTGTTTTTAAAAACCCATGTGAGGGGTGCAAGAGCTATTGCTACTCGAATTTTTTTCTGATATTCCGGTTTAACTGATGTTAGCGCAAACACTACTCCCGCACCTTCAGAATGACCGATATAGTTTACAGCGCTATTACCAGTTTTAGTTAAAATATAGTCTATGGCAGCGGGAACGTCGTACAAAGCTATATCGTCATGGCAATAATTCCAAAATTCAGTATCATCTGGTTTTAAAGAAGTATGAGATCTTGAGTATTTAGTCCCTCTAGTGTTTAGTAACCACACTTGGTAACCTTCGTTAGCTAAATCAAAGGCTAAACTGTTTTTCGGACCTCCAAGTAACCAACATCTTCCATTCATTACATTTCCGTGAACAAATAGAACTGGAGCTCCTTTCTTCTTGACATAGTTATTGTTTGTTAAGAGATCTAATGTCAATATGTAACCATCTTGAGTGGTAACTTTGTGTTCTTCAAAATTGTATTTTTGTGTTTTATTTATTAAATCTAACAACCAAGTGTCTTTTGCCTCATGAAGGATCACATCGTTTTTAGTTGCACTTTCTATATAACTTCTAGCAATTTTATTTATATTCACTGCATCTATTTGAGTTGCTAATACTATAATTAGTAAAGTAAATTTTTTGTTCATCTTAGTAATATTTTTTGTTCACAGTGCACTCGTTCTATCCAAATACTGATACAGTTACACCAATTATATCTTTTTTATTAAACTCGAGCGACGCAAACTTTATGTTATATATTTGTTCAAGTGGCAGTGGTACGACGTCATTTTACGTAAATACTCATCAGTCTGTACCGAGCAATAATATATTAATATTGTTATGTCATAGAAGATCAATTATGGAATATTTTTCAAGTATATTCTCAGAATACCTAATTTTCATATTTATAAACATTATTTTTATTATTGAAGATTTTATTTCTACATTTTTCAAAGAATGTGCTTTGAAAAAATGTACTTAATAGTATCTAGGAAAATATAAAATCTACAATATCTCATTTCATTGTTCTGAAGGAGTGATTCCAGGTGTTAAATATGTCGAAGACCGAATTTTAACTTTCGGCATAAATATAATGAGCGGTAACTTTTAATCGTCATAATTCGTTGAGGAAAATTGTCGGTTTCCTCTAAATTTAGGGGAATTAGAGAAATGGGCATCATTCAACTTGTGCAAGCTTGATGGCTTAATTAGAGGGTTTTACGTTACTTCTGTTTCACTCAACCAAACTGTATAGTCTAACGTTTACCTCAAAATTTTGTTCTACACAAATGTAAAAAGATAATTCAAATTTCTGCTTACCGCCTTTCTTTTATCGTATTTAGATTCGTGTAAGTTTTCATTCGTATGTCTGTCTATATCTTAGAAATAAAATATAATTTGTAAGTTTCACGCTCCGTTGGGATACGCCCCGTTGTGTGCCAAGTGTTTCGCTCGGTATCAAGAGCTACATTACTCTTTAATTTCAACACTGGTGACTTTACTGATATTATTTGGCATTCTTCCAGTGACACTATTTTGGTTGGTTGCTTGTTGGTCATGTCAGTTGTCTTCAAGATAACATAATTTACTTGATAATGATCACTATTTTGACTAAGTTCAAACTTTTGCACCCAGTCGAGACAATCGTTTTAATAAGTTTTCAATACATAATGTCCGCAATTTTTGTTTTTGTGTCAACCAAATTATTATACTAAACCAGCATTGTGCTACTTATGTCGTTATTATAGAATATAATATTTTTAACAAATATTTTCTTAGAAGATTGTATCCTTAAGTGTAATATTAAAAATAAATAACTGTATAACGTATGTAATACGATAACAAAGTAAGTATAATAAATATAAGTAGAGTCTGGAGCGAGAGTTATCAAGCTGAGTCAACAATGATAGGGGCGACGTCGGGCGTAGCAAGCTGTATCACCTATACTTTATTAACACTTCTTTCTTCAAGGTATTTTATATTTCAATACTTTGATCTTTAGTATTATAATTTTTTGGTAGACGTGGAAAACTTCAGGAGAACTTTGTGTATTAGTACAATTATTTTATAATAAAGTTTTCTTTTGGTAAATATATTTACTAATATAGAACACATGTTATAGATCACACAGGTATGCCGTCAGTACACGTGTTAAGATCCTGCAGAACATTTCTGTAGGTTTTGGGTCAAGAGCTCTTGTCCATTCTTTCATAAAAGTATGTTTGAATTCAACTTTAAATATTAATGTATTTTTAAAACAATATAAAGCGAGCGTCTAAATTAATCCGTCGGTCACGCCTAATTTACCGTAAAATTGGTTTCTCTAAAGAATTCACAAAGAAAATTCCTATTGATGTTGAAAAAATTGTTTACAAGAAACTCGAGTCAACTTCCAGCCTTTGATAATAAGATAAGGCGCTCCAAAAATAATTTTCTATTGACAACAAAATCTGGGATACTGTGATATTTATATTAATTACATTTTCCGACTTACACATTTTAGAGATCCGTGGACAAAGGTTTTTATTGTAACCGACATTTCTCAATACATTTTTTAGCTCAGAGGCTTGTCACTTTAAAATTCATCCGACTCGAAGGACCACATTTCCATACCCTGGGACCATAACACGGTTTCGGGAGCTGTAAGGCAACCCGTAAAAAATATATTAAAAAATATTACATATATTCTAATTCTTCAACATTACACAATCGGTAATATCGAAAATTAATAAATCTTTAATTACTCTGGGCCTTGTTTTATCTCACTATCACGTTGAATGGATCGATTGTGCGAGAGTGACAAAACATGTAACTGAACGTGGTACTCCGACTCACACTTGTTTAACTATTAAGAATTTGTTGACTTAGTAAATTATCAATACTTTATGAAAGAAGTTTAGAATTTTAGAATTACTGAATCGAAAGATCTTAACCTACATTGAAATTTGTTTCACTCCTATATTCAGGAGATTTCAGGCGTTCTTCTTTTCATGAAAATAAATAAATAATCAGGACAGCCTTTTGAATTCTAAGTACTGTTTACATTCTCAAGAGATATAAAGTAGTGCAAAGTGAAAGTGTTTTGTAGGAAATACACTCAGTAGTTACAGTAGGTAAGTACTAAACACTTTGCCTAATAAATTTAGTCAAGGAACCATCCCCCTTTATAACACTTATATTTCGAAATTATAAATACGAAAACGTGTTTGCCTATTTGTTTGTTTTGTTTTTCATGTCAAAATAGAGCAACGGATCAACGTGGTTTTTTGCACACTTATGTCATAAAGCCGGGGCGGAAAGCTAGTAGGAGATATATAAATTTAAAAAGATAACATAAACATGACAAAATAGTATGTATGTATATATGTGCACAAGTAGCATGTAAGGATATAGTGTAAGACCAAGTTACGATCCAATATAGTCGCCGACCGACGGATTTACTTGCGGTAGGGCTTACGGACGGAGCTGGCTGACATTCTTCATGACTTCCTGAAAGCTCTGAAACTCTACATTTAACTGGGCTTATTTACAGTGTCTTACAGGAGATATTTTATTTATGTTTTATTGTTGATTATACTCGAATTTATAAAAAAAACTATCATAATTACTTCTTACTTGATTTTGTAGTGCAGCATATTGCATGAGAGCGAGCTGGTGGCAAACTTTTTTCCGACTTGATTCACTGATATCGTTAAAGTATTCTGCTCCTATATTTGATAGGTCAATTTTTAACAAAATCCGTTTAGTAGTTACGGAGAAAGTTACCCGTCTGGTATACACAAGCATAATAAACCGGTACCTGATTAGTGTAAGTAAGACAGAGCGACTTATGCAACTCAAGAGCACTTCATATCTGTAGCTTGTAAGCCAGCCTCCATTATGTACAAGATAAAGCTCCATACAACTGGAGTTTTCGGACCAACTTTTACTTCAATGCAATATTTAGGATGCCTGCACAGTGCACAAGTATGCGACAAGCGGACAGGCTGCTATGTTTTGAAAATATTTTATTCATAGTAGCTTTACATCATGTTGGTATGGATATATTTTGGATACATAGAGTGTCTTAGTGTATATGTATAATTGCTGTTTTAGTTCCATCACTTACTTATGGAAGCGAGACTTGGGTATGGAATAAGAAGCATGAAAGTAAAATAATGCAGTGAAAATGCGGTCTCTACGTAGAATGTGTGATATAAATTGTATTGACCGCATCCGGAACGATGTCGATGGAGAAAAATGCGGAATGAAAGATGATAATGTGACGAAAATGAAGAAAAGTTGTTTACGCTAGTTTGGACACGTTGAAATATATACACACAATCGACGAGCATGTATGAAAGGTATGATGAATGTAAAAGAAGCGAAAGAGATATGCCAGGATCGTAACAAATGGCATTCGATTGTCTCTGCCTACCCCTCTTGGGATGAAAGGCGTGATGATAGATAGATTGTATATTTTCACGCCTTAATTACTTTTAGGGTAGGCAAGAGACCTATAAAATATCCACTCGCTACGATCCTGACATCATTCGCCTCATTTGAATCCATACATCTTTTTCATGTATGCTCCTTGATTTCGGGTTATTATTATTTTCCCTTTTTTAATAAAATTATTCAGAAACTGTTGTGAAGTGCAATTTTATTAGAGTAAGGTGTAAGTTACTATAATTTTAATTGTTGTTAAACTTAAATGACAATACACCTAAACGCTAATCGCTCCGCTTATTATAGTAAACACAGACGGAATTTAAAATATGTTCAAATCCTTTGTACACAAGTTGCAGCAAGCGGATCTGTTGGTCTCTCCGCGCGGCTAGAACAATGTACTATAACAATACCTTCTGAATTGTGTAAATATATGTAATCTTGACTAGTATATTTTGTAAGATGATTGGATTTTTTAAATTCCTGTAAAGCTTGCTTCTCGTGCTTCAGAATATGCGCTGATACTTCTAAAAATAACAAATACTTACCTATGTTACAAGAAGTGACATATATAGTGCAGCAATAGGCTTGACACCTGTTATATTTAATATGGACAACTGGCAAAATGTTGACACTGTTACTGATACTGTCTGCTTAATCATAGATTTAATTTTACACGAATGTCATAATTCTAGCACATACATTGAAAGCGTGGTTCATAACACATACTATGGTGTTATAAGAGCGTTAAGATATATGATAAGCGTAAAGGATGCAGGTAGATGCTAACCATTCGACCAATGTAAGTGCATATTTTCATAGAGAAGACAGAGCTTGGTTAAGTATTCTAAGAAAAAAATCTGGTCTCATTTAGCGTTATTTTCGAGTCTATCTAACGGTAGGCTATTTCAGCTTTTAATCCTAATCTTAACTATAAATACGAAAGTTCGTTTGTTTGTTTGTTTGTTTGTCCACGAAGCAACAGATTAACGTTATTTTTTGCACAGAGATAGATAGTTGGAGAGCCGGAGAGTGACTAGGCTACTTCACATTTAATAAAATCAACGGGCGAAGCGAAGTATATTATAATACTTTGAAATAGAGTTTATTTGAGTGCAATAAGTCTGTTCCTTTTAGTGTACGTACTGTAATGCACAGCACATAAGACGCGGCAGTTATCTTACTAGATTTATTCACGAAACGGGACTTGCTCACATAATGTTCTATGTTATATAACCATGTGAATCTACCACTACAATATGAACAGTGACAAAGTGTTTCTGTCACTTATCAGTCTATCATTTTGTTGTCACCGTAGGTGTTCTACAGTCGTCAACAGGCATTTAACTAAAAGGGATCCTTACACGTGTTTTTCTAATTTGAAAGATTCCGGTACTTAGATACATACATAATTTAATATTAAAGCGTGTAAAAGTGTTAATCTGTTTGTAAAAATTACACTCAAAAACTACTGAACTAATTTGAAGAATTCTTTGACTGTAATGAAGCTACATTTTAACAGATACTTGAACATAAATATGTTTTATTAAAAATAAATTATTAATAAAATTCGCGAGCGAAACCGGGACGATGCTAGTTAATTCATAAGTAACAAGTTCTCATACAAATCAATATATAAATGAGAAACATGCCGTCAAAGTTTAATACGTTTAAATATTAAAACCTATAAATAATAAAAAGAAATACTTTATGCAGAAACTAATAACACTCCCCCATAAGGCGCCGCCACTGTTGATAGACGGAAATGCAAATGTTATTCTACTCTACCCCTGCCCACCCCCTTGCTGCATTATGCATTGATAATTCGCATCCCCTTTACGGTGTAGCACGGAAAATATTGCAGGAGAAAAATTGCGGAAGATGTAAAACACAGATGTTTATGAATAGTTCTAGGATTTTTTTATTAAATACCTATTCAATAAGGTTTTTTCCGAAGAAATGAGATATTTTCCTGGGTTAATATCAGGCCCTTCAACAATCTCTGTGCAAAATATCATGACGATTCGTTACTCCGTATTGACGAGAAAGACGGACAATCAAACATGCACTCATTATACAGATTGTATGGCTTTTAAAAATTGTTTCGTATTTCGTTTCGGGTCAGATGTTATATGTCATGGTAGCCCTACAGATGACGGTGCGGTGGAATTACTCAGTAAAGGCAATGTAACATCATGCTACGACCCAAAGGTAGGAACAGTATTTTTCATTATATCAAAAATTCCCAGCGACGAAGACAAAGGAAAAGAGGTTAAGTTTGTAAGTTTGGATGTAGAGGGTAATCTCTCAAACTACTGAACCAATTTAAAAAAAAAAATTTCATTAATAGGAAGCTAAATTATCACTATAGTTACGAAAGAAACTGTGCAGCAGACACAATTTTCCAAGCTGTTAATAATTTATATTTTAAAGAGTACTTTTTTGAGTCAAGCTGAAAAAAAAACTTTATTCTGAGATAAGCGGATGGGCATTTTTACTTAGTCCGAGATATCACTACCTGCGCAAAAAACTTGTGAGAAGCCGGGGATAGCATCTAGTTATATCTATACAACTAAATAAAATTAAGAGCTTCCAATGTCTGTGCTAATGCTAATAACACAATACTGAAGCACAATTGATTAGAAATTACGGTTATACAGTTTTTGTCCCAATGTTTGTCAAGAATAGGCTATGCAACGGCTGAAAATCTGCTTCTTCATTTATTTCGGTATTTTAAATTAGACAATGGAATTAGATACGCAGTCATATTAAAATTCCACGATCCACGGCGGAAAAGTAGTTTTACTGATTTTAGATGAACGTTATAGAAGTTTTCCGATCATAACTATGATGAATATGAGATTTTAGGTATGAATGTATAATTTTTCTTGTCTAGACTAAATCCCACGAGTTTCCTCCTTGAAACTTATCAAACTTTCAGCAGCAGCTTTAATACTTCTTCTTTACTACTTAATAGCCATATTTTAGGTTAACACCTTCTAATGGTACCTAAGTTTATACGAGTATAGCCACAACGATAGCGATATAAAAATGGAGCCTGTTTTGGACTAACATTGGGCAGACAAGATAATAAGAATTATTATTATTTAAATATATACCAATTTTAAAAACTAGGGTGTATGCAGACAGTCTGCATTTGAACTGCAATCTAGCTCCATAATCGCAGTTTGGAAGCAGTTTATGGCCAGTTGACATAACTTATAAATAAAAAGATAAAAGCGAACTTGGCAATTTAGTAATTTCACGGATAATAAAGTACAAACTAGCTTACGGACTATAATATCTTATATTACATGTGATACTAGGTTATCTTGGTCAAGACTAATTTGGTTTAGACTATTGTTAAGGCGAGCGGCGAGGTATTTCACTGTGTTGAGATTTGTGTGATTTGGTGTATTAATAATACGTATACAAATAGTGATAAACTTTATAAATAGTTCAACGTCTTTGTAAATTATGTTCTATTTATAGATGTTATTTGAGTTGCGTATATTTTTGATGTGTAACATCTTAGGCATCATTTTTTAAATATCTTATGGCTCCCGGAACCTAACTAGCTGTTGGTATATTTTGTGAGAATATACCTAACGAGTGGTCAGTTCTGTTGAGGTATAAATTAGATGGAAAAGTGTGCTTTGTCTGATTTTGCACCTAGATAAGTTTTTAATTATAAAAAGCCCACTCGTACATGGCCGGGGTCGACCCGAGGTCTGCGCAGCCACTGAAGCACATACATTTGAAATCTATTGAAATGTGATGGAAATGCGTAACTGGAATTAATAAATTAATAAACCTTTTAAAAAAAAGTGTACCGACTTCAAAAATTTGCACTGAAAAGTAAGAAATAATAAAAATTTCGTCGTAGAATTTGAAGACGGTTGGTGCCAAATTAGGATACAAAATTAAGTATCTAAGAACATAAAGATCTGTTCAATATTATATATGTTTGTACTGATGATCGTAGGTTCTTAATGAATTATCTAGATTAGTGAATTTGAGTACGAAATTATTTCTAATTTGGCACCAACCGTCTTCAAATTCTACGACGAAATTTTTATTATTTCTTACTTTTCAGTGCAGATTTGTGAAGTCGGTACACTTTTTTTTAAAAGGTTTATTTCTCCCTTTTAAGTGATTTTGCTGCCCTGAGAAAGAAATAATAACGCAACTAAAAAAAAATGATGGAAAATTAAAAAAAATACTGCGGTAGATGGGATTTGAACCATGCGCAATGAGCATCCTGCGCTGCACCCCATGCCTTTAGCCGCTAGACCACCGTCGATACGAAAATTGACAACTTCGTGTCAATAGCAACCGTTGCTAAGGCTTTTCTCTGATATAATTTTCAGCAGTAAACAGAGACAAATTATGCAAATTACTGAATTTCTGAAAAATTACTGAACCGATTTTCGTCATATGACTGTGAGATAATGTCGAGAAATTATTATATCCTTAAAAAAAGGCGTCAAAATCGGTACATATTTCATCGAGATATTATAAAAAATTTACTTATAAGGTCAGTTTTTTCAAAATTTCTGAAAAACTAATGAACCAATTTTTATGAGATAAAAATGGGACCAATCCGGAAGAATTATCTATCGATTAAAAAAGAAACCATCAAAATCGGTTCACAACTGGCGGAGTAATCGATGTCCATAAAAAAAAAGAAACATACGGTCCGAATTGAGAACCTTCTCCTTCTTTTTTGGAAGTCGGTTAAAAAAAAGCAATTCGCATCATCAATGACCTAAAGGCCACACAAAAATCTACTGTGAGACTACATAATAAATATTTTTATTTTAAGTTTAGAATATTAAATAAACCTTTTAAAAAAAAGTGTACCGACTTCAAAAATTTGCACTGAAAAGTAAGAAATAATAAAAATAGCGTCGTAGAATTTGAAGACGGTTGGTGCCAAATTAGGATACAAAATTAAGTAAACATCTAGGGACATAAAGATCTGTTCAATATTATCTGTGTTTCTACTGATGATCGTAGGTTCCTAATGAATTATCTAGATTAGTGAATTTGGGTACTAAATTATTTCTAATTTGGCACCAACCGTCTTCAAATTCTACGACGCTATTTTTATTATTTCTTACTTTTCAGTGCAAATTTTTGAAGTCGGTACACTTTTTTTTAAAAGGTTTATTTTTCCCTTTTAAGGGGCGGTGGTCAAGGTCATCTTGTATCTGTCAAAAATATGGTAAATCTAATTAATTAATCCTGGAAACGTGAGTTTATTTATACAAAATCTCCTCACCCCAAAAGGATTGTTATTAATTGAAATTGGATTCAGCCATATTTTTATTATTCATGGGTTCTAAAGAGCCGTTGTTTTCGATACGCGAAGGCACTGCTCGTATCGAAAACAACGGCTCTTTAGAACCCATGAATAATAAAAATATGGCTGAATCCAATTTCAATTAATAACAATTTGACAGATCTTTAGAACCCATGAATAATAAAAATATGGCTGAATCCAATTTCAAATAATAACAATCCTTTTGGGGTGAGGAGATTTTGTATAAATAAACTCACGTTTCCAGGATTAACTTAGATTTACCATATTTTTGACAGATACAAGATGACTGAGAGCCAAGGGTCCTTAAGTGATTTTGTTGCCCTGAGAAATAAATAATAACGCAACTAAAAAAAATTATGGAAAATTTAAAAAAATACTGCGGTGGATGGGATTTGAACCTCGAGCAATGTGCACCCTGCGCTGCATCCCATACCTTTAGCCGCTAGACCACCGTCGATACGAAAATTGACAACTTCGTGTCAATAGCAACCGTTGCTAAGGCTTTTCTCTGATATAATTTTCAGCAGTAAACAGAGACAAATTACTGAATTTCTGAAAAATTACTGAACCGATTTTCGTCATATGACTGTGAGATAATGTCAAGAAATTATTATATCCTTAAAAAAATAAGTCGTCAAAATCGGTACATATTTCATCGAGATATTACGAAAAATTGACTTAAAAGGTCAGTTTTTTCAAAATTTCTGAAAAACTAAAGAACCAATTTTTATGAGATAAAAATGGGACCAATCAGGAAGAATTATCTGTCGATTAAAAAAGAAACCATCAAAATCGGTTCACAACTGGCGGAGTAATCGATGTACATACATACATAAAAATACGGTCCGAATTGAGAACCTTCTCCTTCTTTTTTTTTCGAAGTCGGTTAAATAAGTGTTTATATTAAGAACATCGAAGTAGTACCTACTTATCTCATATACTACATCTAGACCACTCCGCTTTAATATAAAAAATAGCGTTGTTCTGACATGTGGTTTTAAGTGGTTACCAATTTGTGTATAGTTACAGGGCCTTTAGTAAACGTATCAGGTCTGATGGTCGGAGTAAATACCCGCGAGCAAACTTATGTTACTGTACTGACTGAACAAACCACATTTAACTTTAATTTCAATATGCTCTACCCTAATATTGAAGCGACTGCATTATTGATATATAAAAATAATTGGCCAAGAGCGAGGCTAGCTCGCGTGGAGAGGGTTTCGTATCATTTCAGGTTTTCCTGTAAACTATGAGCAAGGCTCTATGTATGTTTTCCAAGAGGTTTCGGAGGTAAGGGGGGAGGGAAACGCTCAATTTTCGTATTTAAACGATGCATTTTAAAATTATAAGAAATGTGTTAACGAAATGTCACATGATGCACTTATTAAACTTTTATATTTGACCCAAAATTAACCCTCAAAATCGAAATTTAATTATTTACGCTTAACGTCCGTGATTGGGTCATCAAACTCTATATATTTACCAAACTACCTTTTTCTAGTAGATTTGCAGAAAATAAGCTGTGACAGACAGACATACAGACAGACACAAGTGATCAAAAAAGGGTTCCGTTTTTTCATAGGATGTAGGAAACCCTAAAAGTTTATAAACCATAAAAATTTGTATGGTGTATGCCAGTTTTGATAAGTGACGGGATAAAAATGCAGTTTTCTACTTCTTTAGTACTTATTTAAAAAACTTTTCTACACGATCCTACTTTAGTAGGTTACTAATTAAGTTGCCTTAAAAATATAATGTGGAATAAAACGTCAAAAAGCCGGTAATATGTTTCCAGAAGATAAAATAATCGTTATATTACCATTCTTTAGGATGAGGTCGGTAAAAATGTATAGTTTAAATAAAACAGTAATAGTAAACTAAGACGATCTAAGTATAAAGAGTAGTTTGTTGCTTGAGGATAGTTAATGTTTTAATAATGCCACAATTAAGTTGAAAGCTTTTGTTGGTGCCACGCGATACGAGTATAGTAGCTAATTGAATAAAACTGCTTTGTGGCGTTAATAGTAGTACATTTACTTCTCTGTTTATTGTTGATTTTACTGAAAACTGTTTTAACTCTACACACACACACACACACACAAATCTTTACCGCCTTTATACTCGTACCTTACGGTGTGCTCAGATACACTAGTAACAGTGTCCACTTGTCGCCAGTTGTCCATATTTGTGGCTGCACTTAATGGACCTAGATTTTACTACTGTTATTTTTAGAAGAAGTGTTTTAAAATGTTAGATTTCCAACCAAAATAAATTACAAAAAGTGTACAAATTCTTTTCTAAAAAAAAATAAATGAATACTTCCGAATACAATTATAAAATAAATAAATAAATTGTAACCGAGCGAAGGCAGGTCAGTTAACTAGTTTAAAATAAAATAAAATAAACACTCACACATCAGATATTTTGATACATTATACTTGTCGTAGCATTCGTAGCACCTGGCGTAGCACTTGTGAAATATAGGAGGCATACTTGGTATGTCAGGATCCTACCCCTTCTAGGAAGCAGGGCGTAATTATACATATTAAAAGAACTTCTAGAAACATAAAAAAGTGCGTGTCTTACGGCAGTCGCCAATGATGTGTAACATCTTAAACAACCTTAAAAATCCAAAAATTTAAATGATACCTATTCCTCTCTAGAAATGTATGTTCATCAATTTTAAAAATATGATTGGTATAGTAATACTTCAAATCTCATTACATGGGCACTATTGTATTCTTGATTCCCTCAAGAGAACAAACTTACCATATATTAGAACTAAACGGATATTGATGAATATGGTAATATTGTGCTCTGTCAAAATAAGATAAGAGCACAGTGTCGGTCGGTCCCGTAGCCCGGGGGCACAACTAAACAAATATTTTAAATGCATTTCACATCAAAAGTCCCCGCCATGTCTTAGGGGAGATAAAATAAATAAAAATATCAACAGAAATGTTCCTTAACTTGATGCAAATGTTAGCCGCTCTTGAGATGTGTAGGCCGCACGTTACTATTGGGTGCGATACTTATATTATTATGTACTTACAATACATACCAATGTATTGATTGATTCGAGCTGAAACCACTGAAGTTTTTATATTTTAACTTTTCACAGTAGTTGCGTTTCATGACACAGGCATTAGGCACGCGCCAACAAATTCAATCACAAAGGTAGTATAAAAGTATTAGTTGTTTGACAGGCACTACCACGTCCATAATACGCTTATGATATTAATGTATTTCTATCGCTGATTAGTAGGTACTTGCATACTTAATTTTATAGTTTTCTAGTACCATTTTTTAACTAAATAATTATATGTATGAAATTCTGTTTGGATGTAGATGAAGGGATATTTCGATGGAAATATGTGTATATCGTATATCCCTATAAAACAGACATGAAAGAATGTAAAAATAGGTCACATATCACCTATATTGAGTGGTTGGTCTGCAACCCTCAACCTATGAAGGGGACATAATCTTTGTACCATCTTGTTAGAGGGCTTGTACCAGTGTAGTACTGTCAGATAGCCGCACACTACACAGTGTCGCCCTCTGTTTACAAGTTGTCGCACTACAAGTGTCTCCGGCCGACTTCTCTTGTGTTCTTGACAACCACAACGTGCCTCTTTGTGCTACTATTTACTGAGCTGAGATACACCTTTTATCTTCCATTATCTTGTTAAGATCTTTACAGCTTGAGCAGCTTCTTAACCAAATATTTTTGTTTCACCAAAACTTAAAAAATTGTTTAGCGTTAAGGATTTGTAAAGTGTAAAGAAGCAGAAGAACCTTTGTCTGAATGAAAAGAATTAACTAAGATGGCAATACCGACGTCTATTTGCGTACCCATTGTTTGTAAATTGTGATATGGTCATTATATCCTAATAGCTTTCCGTCCAAAGGATATCCGGGATCAAAAGTAGCTTCTATGTCACTCTCTAGAGGAAAACTTTGAGAACTATCTCTGTATGTTTAACGACATTATTGAAGTTGGTTATTAAACATACGATCTCGTCAAAAACAATGAAAAAAGTCGTAGCATGATGTTTTGTACACATAATCTACATATTTGTGAAAAACGTATCAAAATCGGTTCTACATTTTGAGTCTATATGGCACAAACAGATATTTTATACTAATATCAATTTTTATATATAAAGATACTAAAGATTAAAAATCTTTGATAAAGATTATTTAAAATTAATAAATATTTAATTTTTTCTATTTTTGTTCGTAATGAATAAAATCAAAAACTACTGAACCGATTCTAAAAAATATTTCACTAATAGAAAGCTACGATATCCCTGAGTGACATAGGCTACATTTTATATTGTTTTAATATATGCACGGGCGGAGCCGGAGGTGAAAAGTTGTGAAAACGCGTGAGTTTTTTTGTACAAATATTTTGCTTTCTTGTGCCTCTAACGGGTCGTACCTACTTACGAGTACGTATGTTTTCATGGATCAGTAAACATCCGTTTTGTAATTAAAAAGAGCTTTTAATTAACCGGAACTTCCTGTCGGGAAATAATAAATATTTACCAAAACTTTCATATATATGTATACGAAGTCGCGGTTATTTATTCACATCTTTACGGCATTAATACCTTTGATATGTGGTCAGAGACATCAGTAACAGTTAACAGTTTTTGCCACTTGTCCATATTGAATAGAACAGGTCGCAAGCCTTTCGCTGCACTTTGTGTCATTTCCGAAGTACGAGAAGTCGATTGAAGTAAATATTCTTGAAGAAAATTGGTGCTTAGCATTTTTAGCACAAGTGGGAATAGATTCGGGGACCTCTCGGTTTCAAAACAACGATCTACCAATTAGACTAATTTATTTATAAAGAAACTTATTACAATATTTCAAATTAGCACATGAGAACTCTAATGCAGATAATAACATGATAACATTTAGTTAACAATATTCCTACTGTACAATTGTGTTTCATGTTTCTAATTACAATAATTGCTCTACAACTGAAATTAATAAAGTTTCAGCTAACCTTGTTATTATCAGGCTCACTTGTCAATACTTTGAGTTCATTGTATTTTATTATTAATAGGAAGTCAATAATTATGTGACTGTCACAGCATGTTGAGGAACTGTCATTTGACGTCACTTTCGTCTCGTTATGGTCAGTTTTTCTATACTCCCCATCACCTGCGTTAAGAAGCTTCGTTTAAAGGTATAATAACAAAAATCGCCAAGAAAATAGAATGGTATTTTACAAAGACAAATTAGATATAACAAGTTGCTCCAGAGTAGCTACAGACACAAGGTGTCTTCCATTAAAATATTAAAGTATCTACGAGACCACCTCGAGTCTGACATTATTCTACTTTACTTTGGCTGCATTCTTCATCTTACTTCTTTGGATATTATTACTGCAGTCTTATGGATTGTCTGTATAGAGGGATGTTCATGTTGGTAGAGCTCTCTCTAATATATAAAAGGGTAGGATCCTGATATTCCTCTATTTCACAAGTGCTACGCCTGGTGCTACGAATGCTACGACGGAAACATCAATGTGTGAACAAGTCACATCATTTTCCCAGAAGACAAGAAAGAGGTTCAATTTAGTTTAAACTAGCTAACCGACTTGGCTTTGCTCAGCTACAAAATTGGAAAAAATAACAGAATATTATTAGTCCCTACATTATTATTTTCTATATCCATTATTTTATTAGGCAGCATCTCTATATATTATTTATCAATTTTTTTAGTCGGTATCAAATATCTCCCTTGATACTGTATCAAAGTTAATGTTTGATACGCCATTTTGAAGATTATTTTTCCCTCTAATGACGAAAAATAAACTTTTAAATTAGACTAATTTTTTTATTATGTAAAAGACGCCATCTGTTTGACATCAGTTGAACTGACGGTGCGGAGTATTCGCACGGGTCATCTAGTATATATTACATAAATTTGTTTCATAACTTATTTCGTCATCAAAGATATGTTTCTATATAATACGAGAGAAGCCGTTGGCAACAGTTAGACCAAAAAGTTGGTATTAAGTAATTGAATAACCGTGTAATTTGGAAGTTAGGATATTATAATAACCAAATTATATCTGTTAATATAAAATGTGTCACCCAGCACCAGCACCCCAACAGAGTTTTGTAACAAAAAAGTAATTTTAAAACGTCTCAATTATTCTTTTCAAGTTTGTCTTCCTCCCGAGGGGACGTGTTAGAAATCTGACCGGAATGGTATTTGATATTCTGTTCCCTTTCATTTTCTTATTTTAGATACTTTTGGTTTCAGGAAATTGTAGTGAAAATGTACTCAATTTTATTTTAAAAACTATTCCGTACTACCATCCACCCGGTTTAAATAGTCTCTACAAGAATATTATTTGACTAATTGAACTCTAAAAACTTACTTTTTGATGTGAGGTTCTCTTTCTGAACAGTGAATGAAGCGGGTCGGTAACTCTGTATCGGGTATACTCGGCTCCAGTCAACATTAGCCAGCAAGCTCGGGGCGCGTTTTCCCTTTTATCGTGTCGACATAAACACACACACATTTTTACTTACATACTTGGGACTCTAAAAAATACAATAATAGGTGCCTTTTGACTATTGGGAACCGGTTTGGACAAGTTGAAAGAATGAAGGATGAAATATTGACTAAAAAGGTTTATATGACTGAAGTGAAAGGAAATGCTGGCAGAGGACGACCTAGATGTAATTTTATTGAACATATAAAAAATATGTTGATCGATGGAAATATTAAAAGTACACACAATCGCCGAGCATGTATGAAAGGTATGATGAATATAAAAGAAGCAAAAGAGATATGTCAGGATCGTAGCAAATGGCATTCGATTGTCTCTGCCTACCCCTCTTGGGATGAAAGGCGTGATGATAGATAGATAGATCGATAGTTACAACTCTTTCTCATTTAGCTGATGATGATTTTAAGACTAACAATTGTATGGCCAGGACTGTGAAGTGTACCACAAAGTAGCATATATTACCATATAATATAAGTCTGTCATGAACAGTGAATATGACACGTATGTTCCAGTTGTGGTTTGTGTGGTTAGATGTGAGCTCATGGTATTATTTAAAATAATAACGTTTAGATCAGGCACTGGTATAGCTTTACTTCTGATGGGTTTATTTACTGTTTGAACTGGGATTATTATAGTAATACTAGCGACTCGCTATACCAGAATAAAAATAAGTCTATGTCACTATGTTTGTGTAAAAAATCGCGACTATTCGTTGCTCTGGTTTGACTTTAAAGAAAGAAAAAGAAACACAGACAAACACCTTTTAATTTACAATAGTGTTGTTAGATTATAGAGAATGTGAGTTTGTTTGGAAACAAGGAAATAATGAACAGATTAAAAAAAACACATTATTAGCTCCGCAGTCACTCGAAATAAATCTTTATTTATATTTTTATTTTTTATTTTTCTTATATTTTTAAATAATATATAAAATAACATAATAATAATATATAAAAGTATAAAAAAAGTTATCTCCCGGAAGCAAGGCGACGACCCAAGCTACCGGTGGTTAGGGTTGCAGAGACAGGAACCTCCTCACAATACGTGCCGTGCTAAGGAGTACTGCCTTCTGGATCTGGTTCTTGACCCAACCGCCAATTTCAAGGTTCTTAAGATGACGGTCAAAACAGACCATTGACCGTCACGACTATCGGTACAATGATCGCCGACTTCACATCCCACATGTCGACAATCTCGTGAGCCAAGTCAAGATATTTTGATTGTTTATCTTTCTCAGCTTTCATTTTATTTTAATTTTATATATTGTTTCAGCAGGTCCAAGCTATTATGATTCATGTAATGGTTCTGAAAGATATTTATAACTAAAACAACTTTAGTAATGCTTTACCTAACATATTTTGTGCTCCCAACAACGTGTGATCTTCAATTTCATCACTTCGGTATAAGAAGGTCGTAAGAAGGCAGCATCACAATACATCTTGTGTTATTCAGAATATTGTGCTTCATTCATTTAGGATGTATCAACTTTGTGTAGGTACTAACAATACATAATACCAAGTTAAGTTTAGTTATACTATTTTGTAGGAAATGTATAAATAAAATAGGAACTCATCATTGCCAACTCATAATAAATGTAAAGCTTTTTAAACTGGTGTAAAAGTGATTACAATTACAATTCAGAGTAATGTAGTATTATGTAATGTCAGCTAGAGATCTATTCTGTTGACGTTGTCGCCGGTCGCTAAGTAACAACTTATTTTTATATTTTTACTTTAGAGTTTTTCCTCGTTTTCTTAGTTTGGTAGCTCGCAGCGTTATTTTTAATTTCTCTCAGTCTGCTGTCGTAAGGAAATTCTAGTAGAGTAACTAAATTAGTTTCTAATTTGAATTTGTTTTCTCAGAATGTTTCATTGAATATTCATTTTTATTGGATTACGTTACAAAATACATCAACTTTGCTCCATTCCATCCAATTTCAAGTAGATACATACTATAACCTTCACTATCGCACTTCTAAAATATTTATGTTTATAAAGAGTATTTTTTGACGATACAGACACCGCCAAAGTCTCACAATAGGATAGACTTTACTGACGGAACCCTAATTTCTAGTAACGATGCTCTACATATTGTGTAAAAAACCGTATCACATCAAAACATCCTCTAGACAATATCAATAAATCTGTTCACCAGAACAGAACATGAACAAAGCGGGAGTATTTTTTCCACCCACCTAGTTTCACGGCCCATAACCCCAGAACGCGAGATGCAAGTGCGTGCATCCACTACATCGAAAATGCATTCTTTGATGGCCACTTGACTATACTGGAAGCTTACACTAGACGGTACATAAACATTTATTATCTTTAAAATGTGGCACGAAACTAGGATATTGGTTTTATATTATTATTTAAGCTTTTAATATTCCTTTTAGAATATCTATATATTTTGTCTATCGTCACACCTTTTATCCCAGAAGGGGTAGGCAGAATCAATCCGCTACGATCGTTCTTAATAGTCAGTAGGAATTTTTTATCTGTTCAGATTTACTTAAACAAGAAAATCTATTGAAATTCTTTTGTGAATATAAATTAAACCTTTGCGTCACCGACAAGTATGAGATATGGCATAGTTAAAGTTTATATAGAGAAGGTGTGCAGAAAATTAATATTTTTATATAATATATTGGAAATTCATTAAATTAAATTAAATTACTTACATTCATATTGTCAATGTCGAACATGACTGCTCGCATAGAGTAAAGACTGTCGCCAAATAACAAAGTGAATATAACCACTACGTTACAAATTATTTTGAAATGTTGCCAATACTTACATAATTATTGACTGATACAATTTTAATGAATTATTGTCTAACTTCGACCTATGATTTCTCTTTGTTACAGGTAACGTATTTTATAGTGAGAACTGACGAGTGGTAGAATATGAGCGCTCTAATTAGTAAGTAATTATATGTTACCTTCTACAATAAATATATCTAATATAATTCATGAGCAGAAGTTGGATGATACTTCTCCAAGATCTTGAAAAATATATTTCTTAATTATAAAATTTGAGGTTTTCAACCTTTTGGACTATATCATAAGAATTTTTCGTAAATATGAAACAGTACATAGACACTTTCTTGTCTGACTCCATGTTTTTCCTCTATAAGTAGTAAGTATGTATAAACACCGCCTCAATAACACAAAGTTCATGTGTGTGTAGGTATGAAGATGCCAGTTCCCATGAATTTTACAATATAATCGTAACATACGAGATTTGTATGTCATCGCGCCGCATCATGATTATGGTTACAGTATATGCTAATTCTCCACATTATTCTACTTACCTAGTCTGTACAACAAACTCTTGCTTCAAAATGCACTAACTGAAAAATATCTTTAGTTTTAATTTATAGTTATCGACATTATGATTAAAATCCAGAAACATCACGGCTCATATATCCTTCGACGTAGCCAGTGACTCAGTAACAGAGTCTACATTTAAGCTGTTTTTTATGGCACTAGATTCATTTCTTTGTCATTTTTAACTTAATCACATTACAAATTATGTTTTTTTAAATGTCATAAGATGAAATATCATACAGTTATATTAAAAATTACAGTTATGAAACGATTGTAACCTGCACAACTAAGTCGGTCTATCTGCAGTATTAGGGTGTACTAAAAAAATTTTCATTACACACGTAGCGAATAACTCATGAAATGACATGGAATTTGTCTTACTCTCCCCTTCTTGTGTACCATAAAATTGTGTTATAATATTACTTTCTTGTAATATTTTGTTGGGACTGGGACACATTAGGGTCATATGTCAACGTTGCTAGGTTGCTACTCAATATCCGATATTAGAACTAAACTTCTAATATTATATCACTTACGTTAGCTTAGCTCTTTTTAGGGTTCCGTAGTCACCCTATTACTAAGGCTCCGCTGTCCGTCCGTCCGTCTGTCTGTCACCAGGCTGTATCTCATGAACCGTGATAGTTAGACAGTTGAAATTTTCACAGATGATGTATTTCTGTTGCCGCTATATTTAGTTATATAATATTCACTTTAAAAATAAATAATTAAATTCAACTAAAATTAATATTTGAGAGTCCGACTCGCACTTGGCTGGTTTTTTATATATATTCACAAGGAACCATACATTACCCCGGTGTTGAGGTACTTTCAAAACTTGTTTCTGTTCAAAACTTTCGAGTCGCCCCCCGGGTTCGCACAGGTGGCCAAAATTGTATCAAAGATTCCAATAAGGGTTTTCCCAAAGGAATAAGCCCTCCAACTATCTCTGTGCAAAAAGTCACGTTGATCTGTTGCTCCGTTTTGGAGTTAAAGAAGGACATATAACAAATATTAGTTGCGATGGTATATAGATAGAATAGAAAGTAACAACCTATAAAGTGAGTTCTACTCGCTGCATCCCTATATATAAACAGATCCGGAATAGCTCTTTCAAAACTGTGCAAATCTGCGGGCGGTGGATAGTTTCAAATGTTTAACTAGTTAGTAGTTTGGCAGAGGTTTAGATTTGTGCGAACGTGGCATGTGGCATGTGGCAGGCGAGCGAGCGCGTTGGTGGCATTCCATACAGACAGATGGACAAACGGGTCGGCCGAGATACTTGTGCCACTAAACTGCATTGCGGATAAGGTTGCGGCCATGTCGCATACACTCACTTGGTAGCGGTAGTATTTCTTTAGCATTGATCTATGAAAAAAAGAACTATAGTATACACAATTTTACAGACGGATGATCACATTGGAAACCGACATAATATACAAAATATTTAGAAGCGGAATGCATAATAATTTATTGTAAATTTAGACAAAATATTTGACTTATTTAAAACAAAATATAATATTCCCTTTAGATTTAGATCAAACGGACTTGAATGAGGTTGTCGTTACATTTAACATAAATATTAAAAATATGTTAATTCCGCTTCACATAGTCGCTAGTCGCTACGCTTACCACATCAACGCTACATATTGACAGGTACAAATCAGAGAGCAAACAGGGTTAGTGTTGTGAACTTTGTAAATATTGTGAGAGTTATGGATGAGAGCAGAGACCAGCGACCGACAGACCGACAGACAACTAGACAAGTAAATTATTGTTGTTGTGGACTTAGTTGTTTGTTATTCTGGAAGTTTCATAGCGAAACTACATATAAGCAAACTGTACTAATTGAGTTTTGAACGCGATCTCTAATTTGTCTAAAAACCCTTTTATAACAATATCTAACGCCCAATTTCTGTAAGTCTTTTGAAAGTTAATAAGATATCAGTTAAATAAAAAATGACAAAAACGATTAGTAAACATTCATCGAAAATACTAGGGAAGAAACTCATATATGGCTATTTTGTAATTATAACCGTAATGATATATAGTTTGTAGTACATATTTAATAATAAGAGCTTTAATGAGTTATTCATAACTAATACGTAATAACATATCTATAAGTAACAATAGTCAGGTCATTGACTTTACTAAACTTATTTAAGTTTCAGTTCGTTACTACGACTATATATTTATTATTTGTTGCTATACGACCGAAGAGAGAACAATATTGTCATTGTTGTTTTGGAAAGCTCTTCGCCATCTCCGTAACAACTAAACGGATTGAAATGCCCTGACTGTGAATATTTGAGAGGTCGGAAAATTGTACGTAAATATTGGATGTTAGAAATGGAAATAGTCGAAATATATATTACTTTGAAAAACTGATAAACTCAAATATGATAATTATTATTCATCATTGGTTTGAGACTTTCAATAGTTAAAGGCATGTTACAGAACTACGGAACCCTACATTAAGGAGTAATTACTGTTATTATCAACACGATGTGAAACTACACAGGTGACATTGTTTCTGTTTGATATTTGGTGAAGCAGGTTCTACTGTACAGTACAATAATATAGGTACCTACTGCTTATACCACAGAGTTAGGTATAGCGTAATGATGTACTTTATTATGAAGGAGCCTTTATTTGTAGTAGATGTAAGCAAGTCCTAACAATCCTAATATATCATATATTGCTTCCTTTATATTAATCACTCATATTGTGTAAGTATACTTCGAACATTGTCTTAATTGAAACTTAAAATATCTTACTTTCATGACTTTTACTATATTACCTAAGTATTTTTTCCGTTATGTACCTAAATGATGGATGTAAAACACAATTATGTATATTTTTATAGTCCACAAAATATTTCTGTATTTTACTATGTTTAAAAAAATACTTGACACGCATGTGGTAATAAGTATAACCTCAAAAATATATTTATTTACTTCCATCTCATTTGACATTACCCATTTTCGTCACATTTCATGAAATTACACACGTTACACATCAAACAAATGTAGTAATAGTTAGGCACATTTGTCTAGATAACTCTAAAAAAAAGTGATTGTATTAGCCAGCTTACCTCCATATAAAGGGTAGGTAGTGTAGGTACATAGACATGCACAAATAGCGGGTCTCCAGCTCCCTCCAGCTCCCTCCAGCTCCCTCCAGCTCCCCTACTGAGGAATGTTACTAAACAATGTATGCTGTTTCAACTATTTGTTCTTTGAAAACTGCTATAAATTAGCTTTTGTATTAATTTTGTTTGCCTTATTAATTTGTAGATATTGTAACTTGGTTTGTAATTGGTTCTATGAACAATTATAAGAGTTACCGCCTGTAATGACAGATTTATAGAGGGAGACTAAACATTATATAACCTTGTACAACGTTTAGAATGCAGTTTAAATTTAAATCTACTCCCAATTTGCAAAAAAAAAGAAGTAAACGTTTAATATTCTCCAGTCTCTACCTACAGTATTAACATAGTGATCTTTGAGATCCTTTAGAAGTACGTAGTGAAGTTTATATTTGTTTGAAGCAAGTATGGTCCGCAATATTTCTGCAGAAAAATAATAAACTGACAAAGAAAATTTTAAACAAGTTTTCAAACTCTGAAACAAAAATAAAACTGTTCCCAGTTTTATAAATCTAGTGGTATGAGATTTATTATTGGTTGTTCTGTTTACCCTGTACTTTAGTATTTAGTATTATTTATAACTAGATTTTCACCCCTTTTAATCACTGGGTTTTAATCTCGAAGGTATTCCGCGGGTGAAGCCTAAGATTTTGTAAGACGATAGGCGGGCCACGCATCGTCTACAATATCTTAGGGTGAAGCCTATATCTTGACAAAAGTTTTTAATTTTGGTAAGTTTTTAATTGTGGTTTGGTTGAACGGCTGAACGGATCTGGATGGAATTTGGTACAGAGATAGATTATAGTCTGGATTATAGTTACTTTTTATCCCGGAAAAATGTATGGTTCCCGTGGGATAGATTTGTTTTTGTTTTTCACGGGATCGACATGATTTTTTGCATAATGGTAGTTTAGGGGTCAGAGAATGACCAGCCACGGGATCATTTCTTTTTGGATCTATTTCCACGCTGGTGAATCCGCGGACAGAAGCTTGTTATGTATATGTAGTAAAATATATACAATTGCCATATTTATCATTCTCATTCATAATGGCTGTATTTAATCTGCAGTCAGCTGTTCATTTGTGATGAGTTTTATTTTTCAAGATTTCAAGGTTTTTTTTAAGCTTTTTCGATCTATTTGTTGTGTTGTCAACAGGATTTTTACATGTTCTGTTTAATATGGGCAACTGGCAGAAAGTGGACACTGTTACTTGTGTCTCTGACCATTTGCCACTCTTCCAAAAAATAAATAGTTTCCTTCTAGCGATAACAGACGGCACTATTGCTCTCTATTTATAATATAAAAATGTCTTACACCACACACCACACACCACACACCACACCACTTATTCATTTTATAATTTATTTGTTTCCAAGACAATATGATGCCCCATATTGTATATAGAGGTGTGGCCAGAGATTACAAAATATCTCTCATTATTATAATATGAGTGTCAGTGAAGTGAGAAGTGAGTATAAAGGTTCGTGTTCGAGTGCAGTTCGTTACATTTTAATATAAACACATTTTCTTTATTGCTCCTCCAAACTTACACTTCTATATTCTTGCTCCTCTGTCGACATTTATTTCTCTCAAGTTATTTTTGAAGTCCTATTGTCAAATGTAATTACTATTTTATGTAAATTGACTTCTCATGCTTCGGAGGGCAACTATAGCTGTTAACAGGCTTGCCAATATTGGCAGTGAACACGGCAAGTCATCATTGGCCACACCGCAGGTATAAAGGCCGTGAACATATTATGTGTGTGTATAATTGGTTATCTAGTAATTTAGTATTTCTGTTATACAAGTTATTGAAGGGTCAATGGTCTGGCGAAATTTGAAAAATAAGAAATAAGATCAGTATACGCCACGGGTGATCTAGGCTGACTCTTGCCTCGCTCAGGTAACGCAGCCAATGTTTTGGGAACCATTTTATAATAACACTAGACTTCCCGCCCCCGGCTTCGCCCGTGGATATATTCATACAATATAAAATATAGCCTATGTCACTCAGGAATATCGTATAACTTTCAATTAGTGAAAAAATTTTTAGAATCGGTTTAGTTATAGATTATCCGCCCCGTGGATATATAAATAATAAAATAAATAAAATAAAATAAAATAGCCTTTTATTTCTTACAAATTACAAATAATCTTAAAAACTAGTTTCTTAATTGTATAATGTATCTATAATTAATCTGTAAGAACCCCTGTACGGGTAAAGGCCTCCTCCAAAGATATCCATGTGTCTCTATCTTGTGCTACTTGAGTCCATTGCGGTCCAGCTGTTTTTTTAATTTCATCTTCCCAGCGTGTCAATGGTCTTCATCTACCCCGCTTGCCCTGTGGGCCTCTCCATAGAGTCGTTCTCACAGTCCATCTCTGGTCTGTAAGTCTTGCCACATGACCGGCCCACTTCCACTTCATTTTTTGGGCGTGGCTTAGAGCATTTGTTGTTTTTGTTATACCTCTAATTTTTGTGTGTCGTATTTTGTCCATTTTCTTAATGTTGAGAATACTACGCTCCATTCCACGTTGGCAGGTGTCAATTTTATTTTTTATTTTTGCCGTAAATTTCCAGGTTTGACAGCCATAAGTCAAGCATGGTAGGATACTAGAGTTCATGACTTTCGTTTTGATATTAATTGGTATGTTGTTTTTAAAGATTTCTTTTAGACTCCAGTATTTATTCCATGTATGTTGTACCCTTCTTTCTATTTCCAGTTCGTTATTTTTTTTATTAAAACTAATATTTTTGCCTAGGTAGATATAGTTCTCTGTATATTCCAGTGGTTCGTTATTAACTTTTATTGGTCTTTTCAAGTTATTTGTCATTGCCATAGTCTTTTTGAGGTTCATTTCCAAGCCCACCTTAATGCTAGCGGAATGTAGTGATTCAATCATAAACTGTAGTTGGGAGTGTGTCTCAGATAGCAGTACCAGATCATCTGCGAATCTTAGGTGGCTTAAATATGTGCCTTCTATATTAAGTCCTGAACACTTCCAATCTAGCTTGCTAATGATAGATTCAAGGATGGCAATAAATAGTTTTGGCGATAATGGGTCGCCCTGTCTTACCCCCCTTTTGATGGGAAAGCTTGGTCCGAGGGTTTCTAGTTTGACTCTACTTGTATTCTCCTTATAAATATTTTGTATGACTTGTATATAATAATCCTCTACTCCTTGTTCTTTTAAGGCTTCCCATATACTTATGTGTGACACCGTGTCGAAAGCTTTTTGGTAATCTATAAAAGCGATGTATAGAGATCTCTGTTTTTCTTTGTATTTTTCTGTAATTAATTCCAACGTATGGATATGATCGATAGTCGAAAATCCCTTCCTAAAACCGGCTTGTTCTATTGGTTGTTTAATTTCTAATGTGGTACTTATTCTTGTGTTTATAATGGAGGAGAAGAGTTTGTAGAGACTCGGTAGCAAGCTTATTGGTCTATAATTGTTAATATCTTTTGGATTGCCTTTTTTATAAATAAGTATGATATTCGATTCAGACCATTGTGAGGGTGTGTCGGCATTTTGTAGTATTAGATTAAATAGTTTAGCTAGTGGTACAGCCAAAAGTGTGTGTGCTATTTTTATGACTTCATTTGTTATATTGTCCGAACCAGGGCATTTATCTAATTTTAATTTCTTTGTCGCTTCAATAATTTCTATTTCATCAATTGGTTTAATATGACTTTCACAGGCAGCTACATTTTTATTATTTAATGTGGTGATTGTTTGAGTTTTGTCGCTGTATAAATTTTTATAGAATTCTGTTGCAGCAGTTATAAGATCATTTCGGTGATATAATTCATTGTCAGATTTTTTCAATCCTTCTATCCAGGTTTTATTTGTTCTTAATTGTCTGTAGGATTTTTTTGTACTTCCCGATTGCTGCAAATGTCTTTCTATAGTATTTAGTCTGTATTTCGCATAATCCTTTTTTATATATTTGGATATAATCGAACAATTTAAAATATTCAGTTCAGTAGTTTTGAGTTTATTCATTACAAACAAACATACAAAAAAATCAAATTTTACATCTTTATAACTTTATAATAAGTTTTTATATATCTTTATTATTGTATATATTTTAGTTATTGAAAGTATCTTTAGTCTCGTATATTGAGACTGAAATGCAGAGATAGTATGACTAAGTGACAGTGGGTGGGATGTTGTGATATACTTTATGTGTTTACTTTGGTAGGACGTGTACTTGTAGTAGCGGAGCGATAAGCGGTTTTTAACAATGTAACAATGCTCCATTGGTTACAGTAGAATTTTCGGTTAAAAAATAAATTATATAAATACTGCATGATAAATATATATTTCAATAGAATTGAGATGAACAAGCTTCTTTTTGCAGTAGCATAAAAATTACTAATGCTCTAAATACACACTAACATTATTTTTATTCTATTTTTTTTAATATGACTCCATGGGTTCATAATATGGGATTTGATGATTCCGCCAATGTCAAGTATTATATTTGTAGATAATTTTGTTCTACAGCTACACAATTATAATACCTACATAATTTTGTTACATCGCTAATATAATCGCTACCTTTTATTCCCATAAAGCCACAGCATTATATCGTCCCCGACGTAGTGTCGCCTGGAATTGACTCATCTTCTGAAAAATGACTTCAAACATAGAAATGCTTACTCAAACGTATCTTTATAAAATATTGTTCAGTTCGTATTGTGTACAATATTGTTGCCAAGCTGAAGTATGTGGTCAATCTAGCTGCAGTAAACACTGTAATATTAATTATTTACTTGTAAAATAGATTTTGGTGTGTTATTGGGATGCAGTTGGTTGGGTGTGTATGGAGAAATCTTAAACTGTTTTGGATGTCTAAGGAACCATGTTGTAAATCATACATAAGTTGGTGGAAATGGACATTAGAATGGGCCGCAGAAGTGTCTGTAGACCACCAGCTAGATCAACGGACGACATCGTAAGACAGAGGAAGGAGAACTGTGGAGGATATGAAGAAGTGGTAAAGTGCTGAGAAGGCATACTATGACGGACAAAGGTTGAAGAAGAAAAAAAAGAAGAAAGTATTGGTTTATTGCAGTTTTTAAAAATAAATCTTGTTCAGGCCCTATACAACAATAAAGGAGTTTGTTTGTTTGAATGCGTTAGTAGAACTACCATTCGGATATAAAAAACATATTTTTGCATATAACATAACTCTAAAGGCCGATTTAGATGGTTCTAGTGGTTAGTAGAGTGCGTTAGGATAGTACATTAGTTGAAACATGTAAACGGTAGTTTCCAGTACTCGTACTAGTACGTTCCACTCGCCTTTCAACTAGAATCAAATAGAATCGCTTTTTATTTTTGTTTCAAGTGACACCCTCCCGCGCCCGCTCAACCCCCCGCGCGTTCCTGACTCGCTACTCGCTGTAGTCTAAACGGCCAGTTTTAGTAACTTGCACAAGTTGACAAGGAGAGTTATGTGTGTTTTGGCCTACAAAATGGCAATCTACTGGAAGAAGTATAAACGTCACTGGAAACCTACTAATGCACACTGGCATTCGAGTGCCACCTACGCACTCTACTAAACACTAGTAACGTCTAAATCGGCCTTAAGAGAGCGAAATGGGGGTGCTTATAGTTGTTACAATAGATGTTGTTAGTTTGAGATAATTCCTCTATAGTTAATTATCACCTGTATACATAATTATAGCAGACACTTAAAATACACCTGTACAGATACCTCTTCCAGTGAGCACCGTGATTGTTCCCAACATCCCCCGCAGTCCGCACCAACAGTAATTGGCAAATATTGAAACAAAATAATGACTTGAGCTACCAGAGTGAAATGAACTTAATTTGTTCAGTATAAGGTGGCTATTCGGTTGTGAAGTTTGAGCTCGTTAGGTAGAACTAATATTGAATCTGCACAGTGCACCGTATTATTGACCAAATCTGTTTGTAAGGTCTACACATTTTTGTACTATAGGTACTTCGTCTGGCATGTTTGTACTAACTTCAATAACCAAAGATTCTGAAGGTGTTCATTTCTTAAATTAATTCGTACACTCTCATGAATTACGATTATTTCCTACATTATTTAGACAGCATAATATGTCATGAGAGCGCGCTGGTTACAAACTTTTTCCGACTTGAGCAGATTCTTCATAACAAATCCAACGTTCAACGCGCGTCCAGATTCGCAATTTTAAATTAAAACTCATTTTGTTTCGGTTTGTTTAA
This sequence comes from Nemapogon koenigi, assembly GCA_963924495.1. Taxonomy (NCBI): domain Eukaryota; kingdom Metazoa; phylum Arthropoda; class Insecta; order Lepidoptera; family Tineidae; genus Nemapogon; species Nemapogon koenigi. The sequence goes on along the minus strand of OZ004641.1, from coordinate 153,092 downwards.
AAACTGAAAGTAAGTATTTTTAACCGACTTCCAAAAAAAGAAGGAGAAGGTTCTCAATTGGGATCGTACATTTTTTTAAATGTATGTATGGACACCGATTACTCCGCCAGTTGAGAATAGATTTTGATGATTTCTTTTTTATTCGACAGATAAAAAAATAACTTTTTAAATCAATTTATCTTAATATCTCGATGAAATATGTACCGATTTTGAGCGTTATTAGATTACAAATGTCACTATGCTGTATATAATAACACAGTATAAAACAGCACCATACATAACATTATGCAGAGTAGGTATGCAGTAGACAAACAATTGTGTGTACAAATTAAATTAGTCTGTATATAGTTGTCTAGAGGGAGGTAATTTGTGACAGTTAGGAGCGAGGAGCGGTCATAACATTGTTTAATGTCAATGATAATAACAATAATTGATGAGCACCATCTGTTGTTGAGTAGCGTGTGTTTGTAATTACCTTTATACTCCCCTTATATAGCCTCGAGTCTCGAGCGAGGTGACAGTTATGGTTTAGCTATAAATGTTACGTCGCAAGCAAATTACTACTTTTGATCAAAAAATGCTTTGGAAATCACTATCTTCAAAGAAAACACATTCATTATGTGATCATCATCATCAACACATCATAAATAAAGTCCCCCTACTCCAAAACTACTTAACGGATTTTGTTGAGGTATTTCACAAATAGAAAGATTGATTTAGGTGGAAACAGATAAGAACATATCGCTTTTAATAGCTGAGCATTACTAAATCAAGTTGGGGGAAAAGTTAGCGCCAGTGCGCTTTCGTGCCGTATGCTGTCTAATCCGTCAGAGACATAACAAAATCATGTAGGAAAGATCTGTGTACAACAAAATAATAAATATATACTAATAATATTATATAGAGGTAAAATTTGGTTTGTTTGTAATGACTCAAAAACTACTGAACCGATTCTAAAAATATTTCACTAATAGAAAGCTACGATATCTCTGAGTGACATAGGATATATTTTATATTGTTCAGGCAGAGCCGGGGGCCGAAAAAAATGTGGGCGTATATCTATCTTAATACATAGATATGGTATTGAGCGCATTTATAATTTAAATTAGGTATTGTTGTAAACCGATATTGTGACCATGCCATGCCGGGTACCTCGACGTGATACAGCCGTGATTATGTGCCACCTTATTCCGAGTGAGCTGTTCTTGAATAGATATTTTCAGTAAATATTTAGACAGACGATCTGTTGTGGTGAGTGGCGAGTAGCCCGCATTCTGCACTCTTGTTATTTTGGGGTTTGGTTTAATGTCCTGGGCTTACTAATCTGTGTTTGACATTCATTAAAATAATCCGGATAAATGTGACTCGTGTTATATGACACAGTGTGACAGACACATCTAATATATATATTTCTTAATAAGTTCAAAAAGAAGTTTATTATTTCGTTTGTTGAAGACGATTTAACTTTTAAACATTTATTACTTTGTCTGAAACCAAGATCTTTCTGTTTTATCTCTTTCAGTCTTCACTCCAATTAAGTCTTGTGGCATGTAAAGTTTGTGTACGTACTTTCAGATATAGTACTAGATTTGCCACCTGTTCTATTTAGTGTGGACAACTCGATAAATGTGGATATTGTTACCAAGATATTATTATGGTTAAACTTTATATTTCTCATTATTTAAAATACAAAAGTATACACTATCTAAAATAAACCTTATAACTAAACTAAAAAAGTAAAAATGAAAAAGTAAAGAAGAAAAAGAGTGGACGAACTAAAGGTTTTGTTTTTCTTTATTTTCTCTGTACATTTATAATTATATTAAAACCACTAGATGACCCGTGTGAATAATTTAGTTAGTTAGTGTTATTTTAAAAGAAACATTTAATTATTGATATTAGAGGGGAAGATACTCTTTAAAATGGCGTATCATTAATTAATTATAATGCAGCATTAAGTGAGATATGGCATACCTATAAAAACCACCTTTGAGAAATAATATATAGAGATTGAAAACCTGTGACATTACCTACATTTTTACAATAATGCACTACCAACGAGATGTGATCATGTACATGCGAGGTTGAACACTTGTTCGTGCGTGACTTACGTGACTTACTTAGAGATGTCTTCTTACAGTTTACACTATGAAATACAGATAATGTCGCACTATATTTCTTCAGGATTCTATTCATATTAATATATTCCAAGTACCTACCTTACGTAGGTAATATAATAATGATTGAGGATTTTTTGGTTTCATAGTTAAAAAAGTTGGCGTGTTTGTTTTTAAGTAAATAAAATATAATAATATTAACGGGCGAAATCTGATTGGCAAAAAATCATTTATAGAGTTCTATACTATCTGATTGCCTGTTACTATTACGCATACAATTCACCCCCTTCAGTAGGTAGCGTGATGATAAGTTGACCATAACATCCCGTAGAATTGGGCTATCAAATGCAAAAATATTTTTTTCAAATCGGTCCAGTAGTTTTTGTATTCTATAGAATACAAACAAACAAACAAATATTTATTTTTATAAATTAGATAATTAAACAATTTTACATTAACCAGTATGCTATAACATTGAGTACACAAACAACATTTTGTAATGAAGATGATATTAACTATAGTTTCAATTTTATTGGTTACTGCTCCGCTACCAAAGGACGTAGCGTGATGGTATGTACCCTATAACCTTCATCGTGTACCACTCTATCTAATGTTTCTTCTAATTGTTTTTTTTATATTAGTTTTCCTAAATTTAGAAGAAAAACATATCTCTACAATCTTTACTTTTATCTCATACTCAGTGGGCAAAGTAACATTTACTGAAAACGTTTACCCTGATTACTACAAACTACATTCAGATGGACTTTATACATCTACTATACATAGTTTATAAACGGATGTTAACCGGTAACAAATCGTGCAGTTTAAACCAAACTCGTGCGTGATTTACGTGACTTTGTATTATATTACTTTATGACCACCAAATTATATTATACATCTCACAATTTACTGAAATTGAAGGCCTGAATATAAATTATACTTAAAATTTTACATGAAACAAACAAAAACGGTTTCGTACACAGATTCATATAGAAGCATCCAATACGCACATTTGTGTGGCATGTAGAATAACAAATACTTACCAAATAGCTAAAACAAGTATTAGAACACAATAGATGTATCTGTCTACCCCAAACGAGAGATGTAGTGGAGTAGTAATGTATACAGTCAGTACCAATTACGTATGTAGATCAGATACCCTCCTGTACTCGTGCCGCCATGCCGTCGTGCCGCCATGCCGTCGCGCGTCGTTCGTAGGTCCGACCAAACATCTACTCATTAATAAACCACGCGCCGATACTGTGTGCTACTGGTGCTACGTATATGTTCTAATAGATACCATAATAATACTTCATCTTTTCGACTATCAGCAAACCTCCAATTCCTAACTAAAATTGGGGATATCTATTAATTTTTTTTTAAAGATCTCCACGCCATAGAGCTTATTGCCTTGTTTGTTTGTATGTGTATTAGGTATTAACAATATACAAATGATCCCCTTGTAGTTGTATACAGTTTCTCCCTGTATCATATTGAATGACATATTTGTTAGAGGGAGACAAAACACTGTACAACTTTATACAATGTGTATTAGTAGGTAAGTTAGTAGTAATATATACAAGAACACTTGTACAAGTTCACACGGTCACCCATCACCCGTCACCCGCCCTCCTGTACAAGTACACTAGTTAATTCAATCACTCATCCTGAATTATATATGGACAGTAAATCTGAACATACTGCGACCAGTCTATAGGGGACTACTATGGTTAAACATGTACAACTACATACCTTTTGTCTATTTCAATAAACTATAGTTATTACGCACACTTGCACAAACCTATTGAGCCCAAACTCGAAAGGTTTACTGGTAACCATTGAATAGTTCCTCCTGACTCTGGACTGGTTCAGGGTCCACTGTGCATACAGACAACTAATTTTCTTTTCGACAGTCCGATTTATACATTTTTGTATTTTTTTTAATATTCTCTAATCCAGCCCTGTATCAATGAAATGAGTTCAGCAGTTACGAATGTGAACTAAATTATTGTTTTTCGACACAACCAGGAGAGCATGAGGTAGAGGTAGGCAGGGAGAGGCCTAATGAACATCCATTGCACTGTTCTACTCAGTACAACTGGGCCTAGCTAGAGTAATGTTGACACATAAAACAACAAAACTAAACAAGAGTAATAACCAAGAACAGACAGACAGCGGCACATGTTCACGAAGAGAGTGTTTGTTTCGTATTTTTAAAGTAGTTTACAAGTTTTATAGCCTCGGGACTACTCGGGCGGCAGGAGCGGCAGGAGTAGGGACGGCACAGTGCACAATGCACAATAAAAACTGCAATGTGTCGACTAAACTTTATATACTGCTCTGCAATGAATAGCTTCATAATTAGAGCCTATTAGACAACATTATATTCCATGAGAGCTCTTTGACGGAGAACGTTACCCCCTAACTTTTCCCTAACACTTGTAATTCCCAACTCTTTTAAGTGAAAGGAAATTTTTTTAAATGCCGTTTTTTATGATGTTTGTGTGAGAGTACACATTTGTGATGCGTGTGGGAAAAAGTACTTGTTTTGAAACAAACTGTGACAAGTAGAAAGTTTCATGAAAATATTTTTCAATATGTGGACGCTATGTACCTACCACAGACAGAAGACACAGACACAAGTTTTACCAATATGTGTGGTGGGGAATGTTCAATACGAAATGGAATACATTTGAGATTTTAAAAACGTTTATAGGAAACTTCTGCGAGAATTTCATTGTGAAGGGGCTTTACTTTACAATTCACAATAGTTTGTCACCTATACTAGATGTCACAATAAAGACAACCTAACAAATATCATTAAAGCTCGGTCTATATTGTATTGTGATAATAATAAGACACACGCCTGTTTCCCAAAGGGTCAGGCAGAGAGTATGGAGCGTCATTTCTCTCGATCTTTGCATATTACTTCAATTTTAGGGTTCTGTACCCAAAGGGTAAAAACGGAAACCCTATTACTAAGACTCCGCTGTCCGTCCGTCTGTCTGTCTGTCTGTTTGTCTGTCCGTCTGTCACCAGGCTGTATCTCGTGAACCGTAATAGTTAGACAGTTGAAATTTTCACAGATGATGTATTTCTGTTGCCGCTAGAACAACAAATACTAAGAAATTTTAGCCGGTTTTAAAAAAAATGTATTCAGCTGTTACAAATTTTTTTTTGTTTGTATGTATTTTATTATCTATAACTAAATAATATTTTTTTTCCTTACTTATACATTTCAGAGTGTAATTGTATTTATCAATTGATAACTGTATGTTACATTGCGTTTTAGCATCTGTCTTGTAATATTGTATCTTGTGGCAGAATCTAAATTTCCCCTATATTGATGTTGTTCCTAATGAAGTTAAACCGTTCTGTGTATGACACAATAATGTCGCGGTCTTATGGTAATATAATAACTGTAATTATATTATTTATATACTATCATATTATACGGGATCCGTATAATTACACTTACTATAGGTAACATACAAAAAACATATACTGCGTTGAAAATGAATATGTATTTTGTATTTCCGAGATCAATTGTTTATCTGTCTGTACCAAACATACTCAGTTAAGCCTTATTAGCGTGATTGAGCAATTATGATAAATGTTAGATCTCGTACCTATATAAGTAGAAATATGTATGTACCATCGATGTAGTATGCTGGTGCTCTACTAGATTGGTAATGTCGCGATTAGAACGAGACCAAAAAAAAATACATCAGTGTGCGTAACAAATGTATAATTCTGTGGATTTTTCATCTTAGATGACTTACATCCAGGCACTACAGCACTGCACTAAATTATACTTTAAAACAGGATATTTTACAAAAATAAGCGAAGTTACTACTGACTTTAGGCTGTTACAGGCTGTTACAGTATCCAAAAAACGGTCTCGCTTCAACATGCACTTTAACACCTCTTTTGTATTGCCAATCTAGTAGAGCACCCAAAAAACTATACTAAATATATGGTATGTACACTATTTTATGATTTATTTATGATTAATTATAATTATGATTGACTTCTTCTCTTGACTGACTATGATTATTATATTATTTATCATTATAAACTTATATACTATATATTATTTCTCAAAGCTGTTTACTTAATGTTTGATATACCATTTTGAAGATTATGTTTTCGTCTAATGACGAGAAAAAATACAAACAAATCAAAATTAAATGTTATTTAAAATAAGACTAATTTATTTATTTTGTAAAAGACTCCAACTATTGGAGATCACTTGAACTATGACAACAACATCACTAACAGTGCGAACTATTCGCACGGGCCATCAAGAGAGATTGCAAATTTTGTGAGTTTGGATTTATGGGAGAAGGGAAAAGGTACATTATTTATTCGTCATAAAATGATCATAATATTTGTCAACCAAGTCGGAAATAGTCGTGCCTCTTAGGAGCTTATACGGCGTACGCTGCGTCAATAGTTAAAGTTGCACGAAAATAATGTATGGCTGTATTGTTCGTACTAAAAAGTTCTAAAAAAATCCGCGACAGCATAATAATAATTATACAATAAAAAATTTGATCAAAAATAAAAAAATACGAAGCTGTTACCGATATGTTTATTCTATATTATTCAAGGCAATGGCACGTCAAGCCGATGTTGGACAGGCAACCGGATGGCGAGTGGTAATCTGGGCCTTTGAGTGGTACAGAGTCCCCTGGTAGCTGCCAAAGTGACCCCAAATGGAAAGGTTCGGCGATATGGGGGAGGGGCAAAATCGAAAATTTTTTGTAAAGGCAACCGGATAAAAATGCGGTAGCATTAAAGGAAATACCCTAATTATATAATTTTTTTTGCCAGCCGAAACACGCGGGCCGTTCTTGCACTAGCGAGTACAAAAAATAAAAAAAGTGAAAAGGCAACCGCTTCAAAATTAGTGAGCATACTTATTGACACCACCAAACGTTGGGAAAAAATTGCCATCCGATCCTGATGGGCAGTTTCGGAGAACAACCCCTCAAAGTCGCCGAAAAACACTTTTTTTCGATTGTTTCAACAATTATTATAATTAAAAAAAATAATAAAAATTGTTCAAATCAGATGGCATTCGAAATTTATACTGTCCTAAGTACAAATAATGGTGTGTATCAATGCCATCCGATTTCGCTACCAGGGGACTCTGTACCACTCAAAGGCCCAGATTACCACTCGCCATCCGGTTGCCTGTCCAACATCGGCTTGACGTGCCATTGCCTTGAATATATCTATTTAAATTTATTTCCTATCTGAAGTATTTAATTTAGAGCATATTTGCCCTTTACACTAAATAATTTATATTAAAATCTTAGGAGTTACCGCAAAATAAAAACTCTTGCGCTACAAAATAATAAAAAGGTAAGTTTGGATGTAGGAGGTAATCTCTCAAACTACTAAACTCATTCAATAATAGGAAGCTACATTATCACTGAGTGCTATAGGATATATTTATGTTTTTTCTAAAATATCCAGAAAATGTAGTACAAAGCAAAAAAATTCGTTAGTTGAAACTTAACAATATTCCCTGTCTACTTCGCTCGCATGCATTTTTTATTATTTGGATACTAATAATTATGTAAGTATTTAAATATGGTTATTTGTGTATCGACTACCACCTTCTTCTTCTTAGTCGGCGTCTTCATTGTTGAAGGTTGTGGCTATCATGAAGAGGTAGAGTTCATTATCAACTACTTCGGCCATGTTGCTTGTAGAAACCTTGACAACCTTGAAAGCTAATCGTGCTAGAAAAAGTCGACGGAAAATGTCGCGGTCGATCACCTACACGGCGGTCGGGCAGACCAAATAAAATCGTTTATATAGAGAAGACGACATGTGACCCACTATGCCCATAGATGCTTTGCTTTTTCACGCTTCGCTTGAAGGACGCCAGGTTGTAGAAAGCAGGAAAGACCGACGCCGGAAGATCGTTCCACTTTTTGACAGTGCGACACAGGTCTGACGCCATGAGTGCTCCAGGATCGAGGCACATGAAGGTGTTATGTCCAGAAAGTGATGAACTCTACCTCTCATTGACTACCTAGTACGTGAAACAATATTATTACCAAATTTATATTATTATTTGTTATACTCTAGAGTAAATCTGCGGGTAAAGCCACGTATTGTCAGATATCAAAAATAACCATAACCCGTGTAACCGTCACTCTAGCTACACTCTAGAGTATAATTCTGTCAAAGTTAACAAATTATAATTTTGTTTTGTTTTGTTAAGAAGTTGACACTCATTTGGTAGTCAAATTGTTCTTGCGGCTGCGGCTGCGGCCACAAACTTACTGTCTTTAAATGTTATTGTTATTGATATTGCACCGGGTATTACAGCATTTACAGCTCCTCTTCTGTTCAATATTTATGTATTCACCTAGCTCGACCCACACATCGTAGCTTTCTATTGGTAAAATAATTATCAAAATCATAGTATTATAATATTAGTATAGATGGATGGAGGATGCTCTCCCGGAACTTTTTTTAGATCATTTTATTGTACACAATTCTTTCCTACATAATATTGTTAAATCTCTCACGGATTAGAACTAACGTCATGAAAACTCGCTGGAGGTAACTTTTAATTCTAATTGATTCACTTATACTTGTTAATGCTCAGCTCTTAAACATGATAGTGCAAGTAAGTAGTGATCATGATGTAGTGATTAAAATAGACGGTGTGAGTTTCTTTGTAAAATGGATTCATATGAAAAATTAATAGAACTCTAATATAGGCTATGTTTTATGTATAAGTTCAGTTAATTATAAGTTCAGTTAATTATAAGTTCAGTTAATTATAAGTTCAGTAAAATATAGAAATGTTTAAAATTAACTAAAACCGGAAAATATTTCAACAGATTTTTAATCTTTCTAATTATATGAGAGCTTTGATGCGATCTAACTACTGTCAAAACCATAAAAATACAAAAATATTTATTTTACATTTTATAAAAATACAAAAAATGGAGGTTGAGCTCAACAGACTTGTCAGAGTATAACGTGAGAGCTTCTTTAGAGGTCCGCAAATAGCGACCTCTTATTGAAGATTTTATTTGACCCTTTTCAACCTTCACAACTTTTGTGCTAATATTTTAACTTTATTTTGTAAAGAATCAACATCACATGCTGACATTTCTACATCCTAACTAATATGTGAAAGTGTATTTGTTTATTTGTCTTTATTTCATGTCAAAAACAGGATCGACAAATATGTCACGTTTCAACATTTTCCACGGGCGGCACCAGGACAGAAAGCCAGTTTAGTAATCATTTGTTTTTCATCACGAATGCCTTATCGTCAGTCTTCTTCATTGATGATGTTATTAAGGTTCTGTTGAAGAATTTTGAAAACGAAAATAATAGTGTAATTACCTTATAACTACATAGTGGTACATCAAACAGAATTGCAGACTTGATTGTAATGCTACCTAACTACCACTAACGCAGTCACATCACGTATTTCAGGAAAAAAATATAAAATTCCGCATCGTACCGATTAATGCTCTGAATGGAATGTTTGCATCTGCTTCCTGCGTTATTACTAACTTATATTGTAGGAACCCAGGCGATAATTGAGTACCTACCTTTAGATTAGATACACATCTCACTCGTATATCCTGATGATAAACATTCATTAAAATATTGTCGCTAACTTTCAACTAATTCATCCATCGGCTGCGGTCCTCTACCTGATGAAGAGTTGTGCTTACAGAGAAGTCCAGGTTTTCGGATACCAATTACCTGATTGCATTTTCGCAATGTGTTTGAAGTATTGCACGATAGATGGTAACATAGAACCTCGGCCGCTTCCCGCTCCGCTCGTCCTGTATCCGAGTCTTGCTCCGTGGTATTTATAAAACTCGAAGTGCTCCTGTGAATAGCACCACACAAACCGAGTGGAGCGATTATGAAAAGAGGTCGGAGTGCAGCCATATTTAGTGAATAGCGTTTTTATTTTTTATTGCCTAATGGAATAGGGAAATCTATTTCAGGACAGCCAGTGTCGAGATTGGAGCGTGTATTCGTGTGCTATGGAAATGTGGTAATCGAATTTTAACGTTTTCATTGCGCTCACCTTTCGGTCGGTTTGAACTTGTTTTCGTGAATACAATGATACTTTGTTACTTACGGACACTTTTCATGAAACTTTCGGAAATACTTATAATGTTCTTGTACACGATATTTTATTATTGCAAATCTTTCTCATAATATTTTGTTTCTCTTCCAATAAGAAATCCAAAACATTTTTTTAAATAAGTAGGTATATATTGTAACCCTTTAAGAGATCGAGATCGCAGTATTCCGGTGTGTATGTGTCAGTAAGAGGGGAGAGATATATGTGTCGGTGGGTGCCGCTGGTGCCTGCTGCCTGCTCCCTGCACCGCATTGCGTCCCTGACCACAATACACTCGATGAAATGATTCCTTCTCTACTTTAAATCTATACTAATAATAAGCTGAAGTGTTTGGTTGTTTGTTTGAACGCGCTAATCTCTGGAACTACCAGTCGGATTCTCTTTGCATTTGATAGCCCAATGAAGGCTATATAAAGGTTATAGTAGATAACTAGCTGTAGTGTGAACTTATATAGGTTATAACTTATATATATACATTTTGAGTTTGTATGTTTGTAAGAAGGACATTAGAAAAACTACCAGACCCAATTTGAAATATCATTATTTAACTGTTAATAAGTATCCATATAAATGGGAAAGTAACTTGGTCTGACTGTCTGTTTGGCTGTTACCACTGAACCGAATTTGATAGAATTTAATTCGGAATAAACTTGAACACTAGGGAAGGACATTGGCTACTTTTTTAAATCCACTCCCTAAGGGTATGAGAGTTAGCATGGGCTCCACGAGTGAAGCCTGGGCGTAAATAAATATACTTATATAATTCTATGTTCTTCTTTTACATTTTTTTATTACTGAAGGTCAACAATACTTCTCCATGTGGCCCGGTCCTGAGCATAATTTATAAAAGCTCATAGAGTCATGTTGTTTTACTACTTATTAAAATGTTCAATGCAATCTTGTATGAGTACATTAATTAAACAATTGTCAAGGAAATTGTGTTATATTTAATTTCCCCGAGTGTACCAATGGGAGTTGAACATCAAATATTAAATGAGCTTACCTTATAGGACTCATCCCAAATGTGGAGATATTCGGTTTACTAACTGGGTGGGTACTATTCATTTATTAAATTTAATTAATTGGGGGACATTTAATTTAATATAACACCGTTTTCATAATTTTGGAAAATAATCCCTGTGCATATGAAGTAGTTGTCATTTACAATTATGATTTTATTAAAAAAGTAGAACTTAAATAAAAAAAAACGGATAATTGCGAGTCGGACTCGCGCACGAAGGGTTCCTTCCATACCATTATCTATAAAAACAGCAACAAAAAAAACACGTTTGTTGTAAGGGAGCCCCCTTAAATATTTATTTTATTCTGTTTTTTTGGTATTTGTTGTTATAGCCGCAACAGAAATACATCATCTGTGAAAATTTCAACTGTCTAACTATCACGGTTCATGAGATACAGCCTGGTGACAGACGGACAGACAGACAGACAGACAGTTTGACGTACCCAAAGGTACGGAACCCTAAAAAGGGAAGTACAATATAAACATCCAAACAACAAGTCAGATCCGATGTGAAAAATTGTAATACCAAAACCATTTACAAAATTGCAGTCATTTGTAAAAGTTACCATCACCTTCGTGTTCCATTAAATGATAAAATGGTCAAATCTAATCATTTGTTAGCATGCTTGTTACTAAATTAATTATTATTTATTTCCATATTAGCACATATTTGTTTTACTTGAAGACGAGATGGGCTTGAAATAGAGCTACGGGAATCTTTATGTTCTTTGTCCTATTTTAACGCGAGTGAAACCGTAAGCCATTGCTAGTATATTGGATTGAATGTATCATAATATAAAAGTGTTCCTGTATACCACCACATATTTATGTTCAGGATATAAGTACACTTCCTGAACAATATGATGTATGTAAATTAATACTGCACTATAAATGTTCTCATTACATTTTTCTTCAGCATACAATTTTCTTTTCCAAACAGAATTGTTTTATTATTATTCACATTGGTTTATTAGTATGTCAGAATTATTTATTAAAGTCTAGAAGTTTAGAATTCCGTAGTTAAACTTGTAAGATCGTTCAGTTCGTCCGTCCGTCCGTCCGTCCGTCCTACCCAGTCTGTCATATCTACAACTATCAGCTCTCCCATATAATTTTAATTTTATTATTTTAACAGCTACTCTATAAAAAGAAGAATGTACAAATCCTCAGATCCTGCCTATCCTCACAGCACGCACACAGCATGTTATATAAGACTGTTTGATCAGCACAATCCTCTCCATTGTGAAGCTGTATCTTGCAGGTACAATAAATACATAGAGTCGTTATTGTATCTCTCTAATAGAAATACTAAGTGTCCCCTCTAATTGCCGTTGTATGCTAATTTTATCACATTCTACATTACGTGCCGAATTAATTGTTTTGTTTTAATCTTTGAGTCGGTCTGTCTGTTTGGGGGATTACGTTTGGGGCAGGGTGTGACGGTCTACGTTCATGAAGGGCGGGGTAGTAACTGTCTATAATTAAAAACTTCAGAAGTATCGACTGGAAAATCTACCATCTATTAATTGGTTTATGAAGTGGTTTAAATGTACATATCGGACGACCTATCTTTCTCAACCTTTTTTAGTGTTCCGTTGACAAGTTGTCTGTCCGTCTGTCAGTATTATCAGCCATCTTTCCATTGATTCTATTGAAAATTCACATGTTTCCGAACATTTACGATAAAAAACGTAAAACCTTGAATACGATCACTCATACATAAAATATAGAATATAGACTCACGGGCGTATAGCGTATATAATCGACTTTCGATTTTAGGGTTAAATTGGAGAAAAAATAAAAACTTAAAAAATAACGTTTTTCAAGTTCATCATGTGATCATCAAAATCTTGTCTTATAATTGTTCTGACCGAAAAAATGGCACGGAACCTCAGCGCGCAACTTGTCCTTTTAATTTACAAACTCTTTAACATTTCTAGAAGATAAACTGCGATAATGCGTTTCACTTGATCTACAATTTCCCCAGAGTTCAGCTACAAATCTAATGTAAAGTTCACCACAACCCTTTATTCCAGTTAATGTATTCACATTTTAGTTGTGCTCCTGCTTACCCTTTTGTGTGTACTCCTTAATGGTGCATAATTAACTACCTAGCAGACTACAGTCTACAACAGAGATGTCTATCTAAAATTGTACTATTCTAATTTAGGGTTCCGTCATTAAAATTAACTTTTTAACCGACTTCGAAAAAAAAAGAAGGAGAAGGTTCTCAATTCGGACCGTATTTTTTTAATTTTTTTTTGTATGTATGTACATCGATTACTCTGCCAGTTGTGAACCGATTTTTATGGTTTCTTTTTAATCGACAGATAATTCTTCCGGATTGGTCCCATTTTTATCTCATAAAAATTGGTTCATTAGTTTTTCAGAAATTTAAAAAAAACTGACCTTATAAGTCAATTTTTCGTAATATCTCGATGATTACATTAACATAAACCTATTATCTTTTGATGATAAAACATATCTGATAGTTGATTTGAGGTACTCGTATTTAGCAACCGAAGGATCTTTCAATTCTCGCAGAGAATTTTGTATTTTGTATATTATATTTGCAGTTGTCTAAGACATAAAGGCGATCGAATACAGATACGAAGTATGTAGTGTAGTAACACGAGAACTTAGTATGTAGCTAGTATGTAGGCCTTCATGACGTTTTAAGGTCCCACAGCGGACTCTACTTTAGAAAAATACTCGCCCTGGGTGATATTTTTGTCACATATTTTACAGTCTACCAGTTTTTATATAACTAGTATTAATAAGTGAACTGAATTTCAGGAAAGTTATCGACACAGTAGTGTCATGAATTTTTACACATTTTTTGTGGACTGTTCGAATTGTTTGTAAGAAATAAACTCGAAACTACTGAACCGATCTGAATTAAACTTTCACTGATATAAAGCTAAACAATTTCAGATGGTTATAGCCTATGTTTTAATACAAAATGCCACCCTAGTTCCACAGACGAAGCCGGTACGTAAAGCTATACCAAATGAGTATAGATTGTCCCCTTGTTATTAGGTAGATAATCTCGTTAGTAACAATCACCGGTCGTACCAACTATTAATTGTAACAAATGCATTCTCTATGCAATACTTGTATGTACGTGGACTGCATAATGGGGGGAGGATGTAGGGATGCAAATTGGAGGGAACATACCCTCATACATTGTCATACAAGCGGAGATTGTAGATACCTTGATTATCATAAAAAAGGTTAATTTTGTATTTTTTCCTCAAATTACCTTAATTTTCTTCTTCTTCTTTAAACCTTGTGGTGTGGCAGAGATACCAGTAACAGCTAGCTGTTACTGTGTCCAATTTTTATTTGTTAATTGTATATTAAACAGAACATGTGGCAAGCCTGTTGTTGCACTTCATGGACCTAGATGTGTCATTTCTGTTAAACATTGATATAAGATAAAAAGACGTTTGAGGTGCCCTCCGAAGCACGAGAAATCCATTAAAGCACTAATTCTTATAGAAATTATGCCGTTTCTCAAAAACTACTGGACCAATTTAAAAAAATATGAAGCTACATTGTTCCGAATGATCATAGACTAGATGTTTCTGGATAATAAAGTTAGGGTTCTGTAGGATCAACTAAATTTTGAAACAAAAAATTTGTAAAAAATGTCGATGAAGATGGCCTTGATGATCACTTCTAATAAAGGGGAGGAACAAATAATTTCGGTTGATTTCTGAACTGAAATTCCCGAATTTTACAAATGCTATGAACATACAATTTGGGCATCGAAAACTAGAGGATTTTATCTAGTATTGTGTAGGATGAAAACATGATTGGTGAAAATTTTCTCGATAACTTAATTTTTTGAAATCACCTCTTCAAAAACACCTTTTTAGTCATACAACCATACTCTGAAGGGATTTACGTTTAAATTTTATACGAATCTGTAGGTAATTTCAGTACCTAGTATTGATTAAGAAGATTTTTCCTGCATTTGATCGTTTTTTAATAAATTATTTATTTGTAATGTGCCGCTTTTATTCCGAGAGCCGATATATTATGCCCTTCTCACTTCTGCAGCAAGAACGGACAAAGCGCCGTCGTTGTCTTGCATGACGTGATCGTTGCGCCCGAATCAATCATGCGCCCAAACCACGAGTTTAGGGCGTGGCTTATGATTAGAAATTTCTGAGTCGTCTTAATATCGGAAAAGTAAAAGTTGTGTTCTATTGTCCTGCACATTATGCTATCTTCACCGACATTTTCGCTCCGATTCGCTGAATGCAGACAACGTGCCCTATGACTGGCTGCCCACTGCTTCCCCTGTTATTATTGTTATATACTATACCTACCTATACTATAAAGAGATACATATTTTTATCTCTCACACTTCGCTGGGTCGGACCTATTTTATGTTACTGAATGTTTCAGGAGATATGAACTCATAAAAGTCGTTAACATCTCCCTCCTGTATAAAACTTTTAAAATCCTGTATAAAAATTTAAAAAAAAAACTCTTTTTTTCTTCATGGGTTACCTTACGATTCCCGAAACCGTGTTACGGTCCAGGGTACCCAACGGAAGACCAAGTCTACCTCTTTTAGCCGATGTTATTTGTGAGGCTATACCAAATGGTTATATATAACTTTAAAAAAAATCACTCCTTACTTAGTATTTTCATGCTATGGAACCCTGAAAAATATTGCCTAAGTTTAAAAAAAGCTTTTTGCTTTGCCCATGCGAAGTCAGCGAAGTCAGGGTGAATCTATATAAAAATCCATGCAGATATTGTATGATCAGCCCTTGTATGAACAAAGGGTTAAAAATGATGAGTTACTGCGAATATCCGGTTATAGGTGACGTTCTGGATTTATGTGGCACGTGCTCATGGGGTGCTTACTGCTTACTGCTTATTGTCATCATTTGTATTTTGGTATTGGTGTGTACACTGTATGGCTATAGGGATAATAATCATGAAAGGGGTAGATAGGAAATAAGGGGAGATTTAACTTTTTACAGGTTACTACAGTATAGTGGGTTTGGACCTGAGGTGCAAGTCTTCTCATTTATCTGGGGTGAAATGGGGTGTAAACGTTGTATTCCTAATATAACTAGCGGGCAACGCTAGTCCAATGATATTTTTGAGGTTATACCTAATGTGTGGTCAGCTTTGAGGCATTTTGAGGTGAGAATCAAATCCGTTGACAATAACTATAACAATGATAAATAATATGATCTCATCGCCTGACTTTCAATATGTACCCATCAAGAATATAAACCAAAGTCATTAAACTCAAAATCCGCTAACCTAACCCTAAATAACCCCCAGATGTTAGATAAACATAAATACTCCCCCTATAACGTCCGAGCACTGAGCACTCAAATAAAATCTTGAACCAGTATCATCAAACTTTATATGTGCTGTAAAAACAACATAAAGTTATTTGATCCCTGCTCACTGCTGACTGCTCCCATACACATGTTCATGTTCATGTTCAGGAACTACTGTGCGGTCATGACAAGTGGTCTAACAACATGGGAGGAGTAGATACGACCCGCTCTAAGTGGTATACTTTTATTTTATTACTACTGACCAGCCGCAGCTCTGCACGGGTACAAAAGTTGTTTATCAAAAAATACATTTTCCCGGGATAAAATGTACCCTATATCACTCTTTCGCCCTCTTATCAATCTCCCTCCCGGCTATCTCTGTGTTTAAAATAACTGCGATCCGTTGCTCCGATACCTGCGATGCGATACCTTACACCCTTGATAAAATAAAAAAATATACATCCTATTTATGAGACCAACACTATTTTGTGACACCTAATTTGCGAGTCCATAATATCATAGATTGTCCGTCGCATTCATCAATGCTGTTATTGCACACGTATATAGTACGCCACTGAGTGAAATCATAAATTTATAGACGTTTAAAATAATTAAAATGATGCCATCTTATTTGTTTCGCGGGTGCACAAATCACTCAAGAACAAAAACTAAATTAGTGTGGTCTGGCTGCGACGTATCTATATTTTTGTTTTATCAAAGCCTTACATCCAGAGTATAATCTCCAAACAAACGTAAATCATGTCAACGGACCCCACTATAGTTTTCCAGAGATAGATGTTCCCAAAATAAATGTAATCCGCCATATTGTCCACTAACCTACCAAACACGAGATCCTCCGGCTCATTGAGGCCCCACCGCAGCCCTACTCACCGTTCACACAATTGTAATAGCCATCAAATTACCATACTTCTGCAGTTTATGGCCCACGACGTCGCCGCTGAAAGCTTTCGATTTTCAGCTTTCAGTCTTATTGATGTGAAACTTGACAATGTAGAGTGCTGGAACATTTTACTACTTACCATATTCACGGCTTGTTTCTATTTGTGGTAAGTAGATTCCTTAACAATATCCCACATTCGTAATCATCACTACTTATTATAAAACAGCGTCTGTCTGTCTGTATGTGACCTTTAAAAATAAAGCTTATTCATAAGCTTGATTCACCGAGAAGGATCATTAGTATTAAACGTGAACCTATAATGTTTAGGAGCTGAGAATTAACAGTATAAGTGAATCAAGTCGAGGAATCAAGCCCCAGCGAGTTTTTATGGCGTATGCTGTCTAATACGTCAGATATATAACAAAATTATGTAGGAAAGAATTGTGTAGATTAAAATGATGTACAATAAAGTCCGTAGTAACATATATCTATCTCTAATAGATAAGTAGTTCTAAGCTGATTTGTGTAGGTATTCAAATTGTTCTAAACCTCTATTGTACCCATAGAGTACTAAGCCTATGGAGGGGCCATAGACGGGCTCCCCCTTTCGCCAATTTTTTCCCCTTTGACCAGTTAAACTGACCAGGTGCGCAGTAATAAGTTATCTTAGATTTCGTTGGTATCGTTTTGTGTCGCGAGACAGAGCTCTAGAAAAATTGTTAATTGTAATATTTTAAACGGGAAAGGCGATCTAGGACGTCAAACTTGCGGGAACATAGTGTTTCCAATCATTAATTATAATTATTATGTTTGTATTTTAGCATAATCATCATTATAACGTAAAATCCGTTGCGACAATAAAACGATAGAAAAATACAGTGGTACAGGGGCTAGTACTGAACGTTTACCTCCCAAGTTGTATTTAATGTATTCCTAAACTATTTGAAATTATCTTTGTTGGTAAAGATAAAGTTCTACATTTGTAAATAATAAGAGAATACGCGTGAAAAGACGTCATAAAACTTCTGCCATAACATTTATAGTTTGAAAGATATTTTAATTTCGAATCCAAAACATATAGTAATCGCGTAATTTATGTATAGCTACAGCATGTAATTAGTGTGGGACAGACGTTATGAGACGGGTTGTTAAATTCATAGTGTTCACTGTTCATATCAGGCCTGCTAATGAACTGCCCTACTTTTGAATGTATTTAAAAACGTCCCTATATCTCTATGCTTTATTGAAAGTTGAAAATGCTTTTCCACGCTATAATAGCTATAAACCATAAAGTATACCTCAGTAGAGACCCTACTCAACCAAAAGACCCTCCCCTCTATAAACAGCTATAAAATGAACCAAACTTTAACTGACTTTAATCTTATTTAAGGAAATTGTAACTTCTAGAACAGTTTATAGTGTAGTGCAGGTAATAACGATACGGGTGAGTGACTAACGAACAAATAACTTTACTAAATAATGTTTAATTATCTAATATTCACATATCAAACATAATCATGTTTACTACACATACATACGAGTTGGATATTTTATCAATAATCATTTGTGGAGGTTTGATTGAGACCTAGATAAAATATAGTACTTACAGAAAAGTGCATAGATATTCAATTTCCAAATCAATCTTTAATTAAACTATTAAAAATAATATTGGAGGATAAAAGATTGGCTTAAAAGGTTTATATGGCAGAGGTAAAAGGGAATACTGGCAGAGGACAACCTAGGTGTACTTTTATTGAACATATAAAGAAAAGATTGATTGAAGACAATGTTAAAAGTACTCACTGAGCATGTATGAAAGTGATGATGAATGTAGAAGAAGCGGAAGTTTACTTCTCTTGTAATAAAAGGCGTGATGATATTTTGTATATACTTTAGACAACCCTAGAATACATCAAAAGCAGTATTCATACATATATTGAAACGATTACCACAAACGGTCTTGTAATACCATGAACACATCACACAAACAATTAACTTGCTAATTGTACCGTACCTATATGATACCTCGTCGACCCGACGACCGACGACCGACGACCGACGACCGACGACCGACGACCGCACGTTACATCTAATTTGCTAAATTAATTTGATATCACGCAAATTATGGTAAAGCACCCGAAATTGTGGCGGGCGGTGACGGGCGGTGACGGGCGGGACATATTTGGTGTTTGGTGTGATAAATGTATTTTTATTTGAGTCATCTCTGACTTGACACACACGCCTTGATGATATTATTGCATAACAAGATCTTGCTCACGTCTTTACTTCTATTATATTATATACCATCAACATAGCTATACTTTATCTTAGGAACCCTCGGATATATTAAGCTGAAATAAACCCACCATGATCACCAAAAGTTTTCTCAAAATTTATTAAATCGTTTAGAAGCACATTTTAGACAAACATTCAGACAAGTCGACAGACATAGAGATAGCAGTCAGAAAACTGAAATAATATAAAAATAAATTAGACGCTTTTGAGATGTGGTGCTGGCAAATAATGGAGAGAATCAGCTGGAAACAAAATCAAACTTACGAGGAACTATTGACGATCGTAGGAGAGAAGACATGCTTGTTGTCTACCATAGATATGTCGACCATTTTGTAATAGCCATTATTAAAGGAAAAATAGTAAGGAAGATAGGTAGAGGAAGACCAAGACGCAGTTATTAGAACAAGTTAAAGAAAAGTGAATGTTGTGTCTTACCAGAAAGAAAGTCCAGCGACATGAGCTTATTAAATACATTTAAAATATAACCCCACTTTAGATATTGTAAATACAGGTATTCTCACAAGAGCCTCCTAATGCGTTAATACTTGAGCTATTTACAATAATATTGGAGAGAATAGATGAAAGTTGTGTAGGAAACAAGAGGTGTTCGGTTTATCGGTACCAAGTCCGCTAATGGCTCCAACAAAGCGCTAATGTGAAATAAATTGTCGACCGGCGAGCTCGCCTAGTCGTCTACCTCACGAGTAGTGATGGGATGAGCTGGTTCTACTGGTTCATTTGGGAACGAATAAATAATGTTTTGTTTGTTTTGTTACAGGTATGTTACAACACTTGTTGACGACAATAGGGTATGTACTATGTAATATGGAATACAATTAAAATACAGTGTGACTGTATGTAGTATAAAGACCAAAATTTACCTGGTACATACAGGTCGGATATCTAAAGCTGGCACGTTCACAGTACTCACACTAATGCAATTTCACTATACCAGTATGTTTAAAAATAAATGATTTTGATTGTAAATTTAATAAATGTCCGTACGGGGGCGGGGATTTCTTTAGCGCAACGTGTAAATGTGTTGAACGTGCCAGCTTAAGATAACCGACCTGTACCTGCTCCAATAGGTATTAGAGCCCCTACGCTTGCCCTTAATTTCTCGTGGCGGCGCAATCTTAGTTACATTGAATTATGTAGATTAGATTAGATACGATTACAATGATACTTATCAAACTTTTACTTTCTAGGCTAGTCGTTATTGTACTTTAATAAATATCTAGACACATTATATTGATTGAAGTAAAACCACAGATACGTAAAAATATGATAAATAATCAATTTTTTTTTGTTAAAAAAATGTTCATGTCGGTGTTTGTATTTTATTCTCATAATATCACACATGATTATCGTCACTTCCTTACTGGACGTAGTTCAAGGTACCGACCCAATCAGTGAGCTGAGCAAGTGGATCATGATCTGTCTCCGACGTCCCACACCTGCGCTCCTCCCTAGCCGGAACAGGATACGAGTCGAGTCTTCAGGAAATGTTCGCGTGTTTCGCTTGAACTTATATTTATCGGATTGTAGGATATATTTTTTATTGTAAACGGAACTGGCCTCGGGAATCGGGATACTGTGCGCTGTGTTTGTTGTTGCTTACTATTTTACTAAACGTTCTACTTTGATACTTGTAAGATTAAAAGAACCGAGAAAAAAAATCTTATCGTACGGAAATTAAACTTAAATCTTGCTACATTCATCATTAATTAATTGCATACATCATTTAGTCAAGATATAAGTAGGTAATGTTTATTCCTATACCTACATTTAAAGTGTTTGGCTGTGATTTTAAAAGGAATATTAAATGTTTTATTGGTTTTAGTTTGTCTGTCTATCTGTCCATACAGACTTGGAATGTCAGATTTATTATATATATACAATACATTATAAATACGCATTTGTCCAGCAACGTTTATAAATAAATTGTACAAGAATGTTGTGACGGTAGTAGCAACATGTCAAATCAATTAACGAGTTGAACTCCAGCAGGTGTTTCTGAGCTGAGTGGTAATACGTGTTACGGTGTTACCTGAACCTCTCTAGAAATTTACCTACATAACTTTTATTTGAAAGTACAGTGCCTATATGTTACTAACAATATGTCTAAATTATTTGTATATACGGAACTTTATGAATGTAGGATCTAAATCTAAACATCTACTATAATTAGTACTAAAAATTACATCAAATATTTTGGAACCTCGGGACCGACAGACAAATAATCTTGTTTCGATATTATGTGTCAAGCGGACACTGTTGCCGGTGTCTCTGGTCACACCTCAGGGTATAGAGGCCGTGAAGGTGTAGTATATTAGTAATAAGTTAAAAACCACAGAAAAACGCTTGAAAGTTATTTATAGATGGCGTTAGAATGATTTTAGAGTTGTTTGTCACCAAGTTTATATCCAGAAACCAATTTCGCTACACCCTATTGAAGCTAGTCTGGCACCATCTAAATCTTCCAACCGTAGAAAGATATTTGTAGACGTCCACTCATCCGTACAACAAGTTATCACGAACTTTCTACCAACTCGCTTTACAGATTATAGCTGTTCAGTGTTCACAGACACTTGCTAACGTTCACTATCAAAGTAGATGTCAAAAATTACAGATTACTGCGCCCATACTTGAATATACACCTACCTATATTATAAAGAGAGAGTGTGAATTTGAGTACATATGTATAACTAAAACTTAAAAACCAGAGAAATCCGACAGCGCTAAAATAGAGGTTCCTTTCATACATCAAAGGTTTCTATCGTACTAGCGAACCAACTTAGTTTGAAATACAGTCTTTATATGTACACCCTTTGCATTCACATCTACTTCATCTTCACAGCCTTTACACCAGATACATCAGTTAACAGTGTTCACATTTTATCAGTTGTCTACATTAAAAATCGGCCAAGTGCGAGTTGGACTCGCATCCGGAGGGTTCAGTACACTCAATAGTATGCACTAAGGTCAGACCAAGTTTGTCGCGCCCCTGTTTGACGCAAGCCCATTTTTATTAAGAGTCTGCATTATGGTTATACTAGTAAGACGTTTGCATGTATCATCATTGCCATTATTAAGATTGAGCAAAAAACGCCGAATACTTTGGATACGGAACCCTAAAAAGATAATGTTTTCTGCATTAATAATATAATATAAGTGTATAAATAGGTGAAAATACTTTTAACCTGTGACTTCCTGTCCCTTAATCTCATGAACAATACCCAAAAGACATCGTATTAATATTACACATTACACAATCTGTCATAGTAGACAGTGGAGACTGGAGGTCCCTACCTGAGTCGACAGTGTACCCCTCGCAGTCAACCGTCGAGCACTAATTGATGTATGACCAGTTGGCTCCCATCCAAATTCTCTTCTGATCCACACTTATATTAAAGTTTGTCAGCGAGGACTTTCAAACTTCAGCCCATAAATTTTGATAAATTTTCCTTTTTATTCCCAGAATAATGGAAGAAGTTGATGAGTATTACTTTGATGGTTAACTTTGATGTCGTTACAAGTTTATATTGGTGAACAAACAAGGTTGGAGAAAACGTGAAACTTTGACTGTAGACGAAACAGCCACTACCTCTACCTACAACAAAACTAATACTTTTACCTGTCATATCTAAATAAGTACCAATATTATAAGTGTTGTCGTGTGTTGGGTAGCCAGGATGGGTCGATGGGTATATAGGTATAGCAGGAAAACTCGTAGTAAACTTTCACCATTCGTTTATTGGTCGAATTAACAAGGAAGGAACAAGCAGGAGCAGCAAAAGAACAACCAGTAAAAGGATCCGTAAGGAGCCAAGGAGATATTGATAGAGATTGAGGAGATAAAAATGAACTACACATTACTACAGGGCGTTAAGCTATTGAAGTAACACAATACAAAGTATGATAAAAATACTTACAATACTTATTTGCGCTCCTTTTATATAAACATAGATATTAGTGCTTGAATACTGATTCAATACATTTTATATAGTTATTTACTTAGTTGATAAAATAGAAATATAATAAATTTTACAATTGGCAGAGTGCTGCCTAAGTCAACAGTTTGTGAAGGAAGGTTAGGTTCCACACATCGGATATTTGAAAATAACATACAATGTTCTATTGAATTAAAATGAACAATATCGTGTTCTAAAATCAAAATAAATGCTATTTATGATGGCCAGCTTGTAAGCGGCCAGGAAAATAAGGTCGTATCATCACAGTGTAGATATGTTATTTATACACTATACTGAAGCATTATGGCGGTTTTTACAATTTTTGTCTGTCTAGTAATAAATGATTCTCGATATCTTACTATGAGGTGAGTATAGAAACCGTGTAAAACATGTAGTATAATGTAAACATGGTTTAGTACAATGTACGCGTATAATATTATTCTACACAAATCTGAGACATTCTACGTTATAAAAGGACAGCGTGGTTGTGCTAGGCACTGCTAGCACTGACAACTGGAACATATTTTAATGTTTCTTTCTATCTATTTATCATCTCGCCTATTTTCCCAAGAAGGGTATGCAGATACAATCGAATGTATTTTTTACGATCCTGACATAATATTACTTACCGCTTTCGCTTCTTTTAGATTCATCATACCTTTCATACATGCTCGACGATTGTGTGTACTTTTAATATTTAATTGCCTTCGATCAATACATTTTTATATGCTCAATAAAAGTACACCTAGCTCTTCCTCTGCTAGCATTTTCTTTCACTTCTGCAATATAAACCTTTTTAGTCAATATTTCATCTTTCATTCTTTCAACATGTCGAAACCAGCGTAAACTACTTTTCTTCATTTTAGTCACAACGTCATCTTTCAGTACGCATTCTTCTCTAATGACATCGTTCATGATGCGGTCAATACGCTTTATATCACACATTCTACGCAAGGACCGCATTTCCACTGCATTTATCTTACTTTCATGCTTCTTATTCCATACCAAAGTCTCGCTTCCATAAGTAAGTGATCGAAAACGGCATTATGAATATTAATTTTACTTTCAGTTGTAAGTTGTGTATTTCTGCATACATTGTTTAGTCCACCAAATATTTTAATGTAGCTATTGTAAATGTTTAGCTCTTTTTACATTCAATAAACCTTACAACTCTAAACTTACATAACCGCGGGGAACCAAACATTATTGTATACTTTTTTCTGGTCTGTCCATCTCATTCCAGATTTACAGAATTTTCATTATATATGTGTGAGTAATGTTGCAGCTGATATACGAGTATAGTGCGGCTTCATTCACGAGAAACACGTTTCTTGAATCTCGACCAGGGTTGTCAGTGTCACTAACATTATATATCTACTGATCCCCATCTAGAAAGAGACAATCTAATGTCATTTGCAATCTTTATAAGCAACACTTCTCTCAAACATTCTCTAATTTAGATTTATGTAACGAGTAGAAAAAACATATATGAAAAGATAAAAAAACTGCGGGAATTAGGATATTTTCCTGAGGTAAAACGTAGCCTATGTCATTTTCAGGCCGTCTAGCTATCGCTTTTCAAATAAAATTGATGTGTTAGAAGTAAACAACCACTCACACTTTCGCATTTACAATATGTCTCCTGGGGGAAAGAGATGCATGAGATGTTAGTTACAATTTTATTTTACTTACAAATTGATAAACCCTATAAAAAAATGTGTGTCTGTGTACTTCAATAAAAATATTAAATAAAAAAATGGCTTATTATAATGAGGAACTAAATAAAGACTAAATTGTCGATTTAACATAATAAAAAATAAGCATCGTGCGCGCGCATCGTAAAATTTCACTCTTCATAATTTTTTCGTAACGCGCCTAAAGAAGTATAACTTCAATAAAAAACAATGTACACAACCTGTCTGTTTACTAATACCATTAAATCCCTTCCCTATTAATATAAATGCGAATGTAAGTTTGTTTGTTACGCTTTCACGCAAAAACTACTTAACCGATCATCATGAAATTTTGCACATATATTCTTGGAGGTATTAGAAGTAACATAGGATACTTTTTATTATCACGGCATGACAACGGGAACGGGGTGGGCAGTGTATGAAGTGTATATGTTTGCCAACATTTTGAAATTAGAAGTCGTGGGAAACAGCTATCAAATATAAAGTAAAGAATGTGTCAAATCAAAATCTTCTTAAGACGCTGAATAGAGCCAATGACCTTGAGAGATGGCACCGCCCCCACGCGGGTACACATACACACCAAACGACGTGGCTGCCACTAATAATATAGCATCAGGCTGCAGCCGGTACTGTCGGTACACGAGCGCTTACGCACACACGCGTGCAGTGCGTACATAAAATCTCGAAAATGAGAATAAAGGAACTTGCTGAAAATTTGATTAAAAAATAGAACAGTATTACGATAGTATATTGCTAGATAAAAAATCTGTCAAAAAATCAGAATTATTGCATGCATTTTAGTACTGTTTCTAGACAGTATAATATTTTTTTAGAGGTACATTTGTGATTTTTTTCTTTCGAATCAATATAGTTGTATTATGTTTTGAACACAGTATCTTAATAACGCACAACCTCAAGAATATCATATTTTTTTTTGATTATGGTCACTGCAGTGGAATATGTACTTTTACGCATTCTAAATCTCGCATTTAGCTCTATACATCCTCTTAAAAAGGAACTCTTTATACAGCCAAAGAGATCGAATATTATTCATTTCGGTCAGCTACGATTAGATACGAATTATAGGGTATATTTTATTTTGTTCGTAAATGTCCACGGGCGAAGCCGGGGGCGGAATGCTAGTTATAAATAATTCCATATAGTTAGTGTCAACCCTACCCATAGTGTAGTGTATCAAGTAAACGTATGTAAATGTGTAACGTCGGCCGTCGGTAAAGGTATTTACATCTGAATGGACCGCTACTGTACCTAGATGTATTTAAGCAGTATTTTTACAACGAAATACCTCTCAAATACTGCTCCTATTTATGTAACATTCTATACGAAGCTGTATGAAACGTGTGCCAACTATGTACTACGGAATGAGATGAAGTTTGTGCTGTACACAATATTTAAACAGCTTTAAAACTATTTGCTACGTTTTGTATAAAATAAACTAAAGGAATTTCTGTTCCGCGATCGTCTGTCTGTCTGTAATCTGTTAGGAAGTAAGTATCTATACAAATTAATAAAGTTGAAGAATGTGTCTGTAATTTATACATTTATTGGATATAAAATAAAACTAGATGACTCGTGTCAATATTTTTGTCATAGTTCAACTGATCTCCGACAGATGGGGTCTTATACTTAAATAAATAAAAAAATAGTAATATTAAAAGAAACATTAATTTTGATTTGTTTGTTTATTTTTTGTTATTAGAGAGTAAAATAATCTACAAAATGGCGTATCCAACATTAACTTTTGATACCGACAAAAAAAGAGTTAAGTTGAGAAATAATATAATACTTATAGAGATTAGATGACCCGTGCGAAAACTTTAGTTCAAGTGATCTCCAACAGATGGCATCTTTTACAAAATTAATCAATTAGTCTAATTTTAAAAGAACCATTTTGATTTAATTGATTGTTTTTCGTCATTAGAGGAGAAAATAAACTTTATAGAGATTATTTTATTTATACAATGCTGCGACTGCGAGTCTGCGAACCATACCGTATATCTCAATAGGCTCTGAAACGATTGAACGGATTGTTTGATGCCCACAACGTACCTGCATTTCTTGTGTTGATTAGCGGAAACCCAATGGGAATGTATATAATCTCATAGAGATCGTCGTTCAGTGTATAGTTATTAGCACATATTATCTGATCACGTAGACAACGTATATATGTCGCACATTGTGTCCCTGTGTCATTAATTGTAGAGGGGCAGTCTCTGAAACACATTAGTACGAGCGGCCGCGGCGGTCAAATACGC
The DNA here is from genome assembly GCA_963924495.1 of Nemapogon koenigi. Lineage (NCBI taxonomy): Eukaryota > Metazoa > Arthropoda > Insecta > Lepidoptera > Tineidae > Nemapogon > Nemapogon koenigi. Next base: position 125,353 of record OZ004641.1, on the reverse strand, counting down.
TCCCTTTTTTCCGAAAAATGGCTTCAAATTAAAATATCATACAGGTTTTATATATTGCACGAACGATCTGTAGCAGGCCTTAGTAAGAGCTGCTATGTTATTTGTTATACGATGACAAATCATTAGATTTCATATCTTAGATATAATTTATCTATCTATCTATCATCACGCTTTTTATCCCAAGAGGGGTAGGCAGAGACAATCTAATATCATTTGTTACGGTTCATACCTCTTTCGCTTCTTTTATATTCATCGTACATTACATACATGCTCGGCAATTGTGTGTATTTTTATTTTAATATTGCCATCGGTCAATACATTTTTTATATGTTCAATAAAAGTACACCTAGGTCCTAGGTCGTCCTCTGCCAGCACTTCCTTTCACTTAAGACATATAAACATTTTTAGTCAATCTTTCATTCATCATTCTTTCAACGTGTCCAAACCAGTGTAAAGTACTTTTCCTCATTTTAATCACAACCTTACAACATTAAACTGTATTGAGATAAACAAAAATAATGATACATCTCTAAATATTTGAGTCACAGATTGAATAAGTAAACATTTAAGGAGGTCCCTCGACTAAATATAAATATTCAGATGTAGTCAAGTGTCGGTTTTCTCAAGGGGAGAGTCTTGTTTTAATTTGGTAGTACTTACTTAGTTATACTTGTTGTTAATATGCAAAGAAGACTTAACGTTCATTATGATGCTATTATATATTTGTTTATTATTAGCTAGCTCTCCACCCCGGCTGCGAATATATTGGGTGATACAGTAGGTATTATTATACTTCTGCGAAACACTTTAGGATATACTCGTACAAATGAAATATCATGATTATAACTTTTGTCCCATATACATTACATGCTTCACAACTTCTTAAATTACGCGGTAACTATATGTCTTAGTTTTGAACTTTAAATAGATTTCGAAAGATATATTTGTCACAGTATGAATTTGAAAAAAATATGGAAGTCAGTTATACCTAAGTTTAAGTATACTCATTGAAGAGCATAATGCCCGTTTTGTGTATTTTCGGAAGACCGATTCATTATGAAATTGTTCTTTCTCATGTTTCTGGTACGTACTATCCTTGGTTATTTTATTGAGTCTTTATGCAGTTTATCTCTCTAACAATTTTTTAAAAAGATATCGACAAATGCTCTTAAAGTTTTATCAACATAGATTGTTGTTATGAAGTTCGTATGGTTTCGAATAAGATTTGTTACAATTGTATACTTTTATATGAAGTAAGTAAGTAAAGCTACAGTTATGACTTTAGAACTAAATTAAAGCAAACAGGAGAAACAATATATGTGAACTATCAATTTGGTTAATTTATACATATTATAGCCTCATACTAAACTACGAGTAGTAGCTAGGTAGGTATATAAAGTTATAAACATCGATCATGTACAGTAGCGAGCATATTCCAGTTTCGGAAATAAATTGGTGCTGCCAACATAAAGTGCTGACGAGACGATGTCAGGTTTATGTGGAGGGTAGTGATGTACTGAGTACTGACGATGGTGTTGTCGATTATAGGGAAACATCGATACAGTTTGTTTGTTTCAAATAAGCTTGCATTAAGTATTTCAAATGGACATAAGCTATGTTCTATTAGGTTAGATACGTCTGTTAAAGTAGTTACACATCTATAAGTCCATTAAGGGTAGCGACAGACTTGATCTGTTTAATATGGACAACTTGCAAAAAGTGGACACTGTTACTGGTGTCTCTGACTACACCCCAAGGTGTAAAGGTCGTAAAGATGTGTTCGTAAGATATAGCAATATTTAAAACTAAAATCGGAGGATTGTTATTTTTTATCATGCGGTACATCGCTTAGGTCCCGAAAAAAGTTCATACAAAAATGTCTCCTTCGAATTTCCTCTAACAAACCAAAATTGAATGCCGGTTGAGTGTCGGTTCTGTAGCCATAGATGATTGTCGATTATAAATTGAGTATGTTGCAAGCAGCAAGTAGTAGCTGAGTGTTTCAGCCATGTATAATTATATTGTGAAGTGACGCTGTTTACTGAAGTGTACACTGTAGGTACACTTGCTCTAACTTTACTAATATTTACTTTGTGGCGGGAAATTACACCATATACCTACTTACATTAGTTTTAGGTTATATATTTATTTTATAAGTACTTTACAGGATTTCAGTAACTATTATTTACTATTTATAAAACTCCAAATATTTCGGTTCGTGTCTAGTTTCTACTTGTCGTGTAGGATTTAATAAATAGTTACCTATCTGTTAGTTAGGGCCGGAGAGTGGCATCTGTAGGCTAATTTATGCTGAAAAAAATCTCAATTCTCTGGGAAAATTCTTATTGGAATTGAATTTGCTCTGGGCGTAGTTTAAATAAGTAAGTAGGTGGGTATATTTAATATAATTTTAATAATGAAGATATTAAATAATATAAAATACGATTATCCCGGACGAATAGTGTATGAAATATTTTACAAATTTGTATATAATATTATGTTATGCATATAAAAGAAATCCATACGCATATTACAATATGTTCCTACTTCAAACAAGTATGTAAGAACAGAGTTTCCTGCAGTCCACCCTTTATGGTATTATATCCAAGATACACCGTGCTAGCCCCTCCGTCTACTCAGAGCCCGTCTTTAGAAAATTCCTTTTTACAAGCTTAACTTGTGTGTGTCCAGGAAAATTGTGTGCAAGATGTTATAAAACTGTATACTGGTTCTTTGAAACTGTTTTTGAGGAACAAACCATTTTTATATACAAGCCTCAAAATTGTAAAGTAAACCTAGCTAGAACACTGTACCTACTAATTTACCCTTACGACAAACAGCTATGATTATATGTATAAATGTATAAATTAAAAGCAGTCTTCACATATAAACATAAACAATAACAACACACGAATACATTTGACGCTGCGATTTAAATTAACATAACACCATCCTCTAAAAACCACTTATACTCACTTTGCTCTATGTTTATTTAATAAGGAAACTCAATGGGATTTGTTTATTCAACCACTCAGCTTACAAAATACTGATGTGTCGTTCCTCTTTCTATTATTTTATCCAACGCAATACAACACTTTAACCATTTCATAGGTATCCACTCCGGTTATACAAAAATTAAGGAAACTAAATGTAAAATAGCCTGACTCTTTCTTTATAATAAAAAGTATAGATTAGGGAATTATCTCCCGCTTAATAGCACACATACAGCTAACAATTAGCTAATGAGAAGTACACAGAAGATAGCTACATTCAAATTCTTTAATTCAATTCTGAGTGCTCAGCTCTTTGGTAGGTGAGGCACTGTGCGGCATCGGGCGGGAAGGGGCGGGGCGGGGGTAGCGGACGGTTTCTATAGACGTCTACTTCAAACCTTCAGTTCACTCTGAACGGATATAAAAGTTGGGAGGGAAGAGGGAAGAGGGAAGAGGGAAGGTATACTTACTTGTGTATGTAGGGTTGTTGTATACGCTTCAAATTGGAATGGAATCTGAAACGTCAATCTATTAAAATAAAAATCAATTGCCAAATGTATGACGGAGCATCACTCGACCGATTTGGCTGCAAGGTTTTTAGGGAAAGAAAAATTGGAAGAGTTGCCCGGAAAATGAAAATTTCTGGAAAAACTGAAAGTGTTTTTTTCTGTGGGATTTTTGTATGAACTACATAATAGGGGATGAAAGTAATACTGGCTCCGGGCGGAAAGATAGTACATTATAATTATCTTGGAATATACTGTAAAATGCTAAGTAATAATATAAATGTGAAAGTGTGTTTGTATGTCCTTCTTTAAGTCTTTATGGAGCAACGGACCAACGTTACTTTTTGTATAAATATAGGTATAGACCGGAAAGTGATATAGACTAGGTACTTATTATACCGGAAATCCTTCGGGAGAAATTCTTATGTCTCATTTCAAAAAGTCAGAGCGGAAAGCAACAATTTATGAGCTATTAGTTTTTTTACAGAGCAAAGTAACTGGAAGGTCTGCTGACAAATCAATGACATTTTCGCAATCGATGTCATATCTAGATGGACCTTAAATTTAAGAGCACCTACCCTGAGTGTCAGGATCATTGACATTTCAGTAATATACCAACTTGTCCCCGCTTCATTGTAGACAAACAAAATTAATTTATTTTCAAACAATTAATAGCTCGCCTCCTCAAATAAATATTGTCCATGACGATAGGAGAGTGGATCAGGTGGACTCCGTCACTTTCCTGGGAATAACTGTTGACAGATTCTGCAATTGGAAGAGTCATATAAATAACTTATGCAATAAGATGGATAGATTTTATTACGCTATGAGACGTATCAGGGATACAACATCACTGGAGGCCGGACTCTCGGCTTACCATGGTTACGTGTCCTCGATACTGAGATACGGAATAGTCTTATGGGGAAACTCGGTTGAGATGAATAGAGTGTTTGTTGCGCAAAAAAGGTGTATGCGAGCGCTGTCGGGCATCGGCACTAGAGATAGCTGTAAGCCAATATTCAAGCAGCTAAATATATTGCCTTTGCCTTGCCTGTATATAAGCGAAATGGCTAACTTTGTTCACAAGCATCCAGGTTTATTTAAAACAAATGCGGATATGCAATGTAGGGGAAGACGGTATAGGGACTGGTTATATGTACCACCACAGAGACTGTCTTTGTACTCAAAAAATTGCTACTGCATGGCAATCAAAATATATGACCATATTCCAGAACACATTAATAAACTTCCCACACAGGTATTCAAAAGGACACTTAAAAGGTTACTACTGGAAAAAATGTTTTATTCAGTAAATGAATTCCTGACTGACAATGCGCTTTAAGTGCTACATTGTATTATCTTCTGTTAAATTTTTAAGTTGTGTTAAACTATAGGTTATTTGTTGACATTTATTTTTGTATAAGATTGACATTAATTGTAATTGTTTTTATTGTATAGTTATTTAAATTTCATTACGTTTCTTATAATTTAAATTTAATATTTTATCTGATTTCAATATTTTATAATTGTTTTACTTTTATTCTGCTAATTTTAATTGTATATTTAATAATATTTGTACACCGAAATTCGGTAGAATAGGCTAGAAAAAGAACTTTAACAGCAGTATTGTATTGCAGTATTGTATGTGCCATATTCTTACAAATAAAGAGTTATTATTATTATTCTCTTTATTTCACATATTTCTTTAAATTATATTTTTACATATTTGGGTATAAAAAAAAAACAAAAATATATAAAAATATAAAAAAAGGATTTATCCCCCCGGAAGCGAGGTTAATACCCAAACTACCGGTGGTTAGGGCTGCAGAGAGAGGAACTTCCTCACAATACGGGCCGTACTGAGGAGTACTGCCTTCTGGATCTGACCCTTGACCCAACTGTCAATCTCAAGTCTCCTAAGGTGACGGTCAAAACTCTTAGCAAAAAGACCATTGACCGTCACGACTATCGGTACAATGATCGCCGATTTCACATTCCACATGTCGACAATCTCGTGAGCCAAGTCAAGATATTTTGATTGTTTATCTGTCTCAGCTTTCACAAGATTGTCGTCATGTGGGATAGTGACATCGATTATCATTGCAAGGCGCGCTGATCGATTTACCAACACAATATCAGGCTTATTGGCAACAATAGTTCTGTCTGTGATGATAGATCGATCCCAGTAGAGCGTGGCATGACCATTTTCAAGAACTGGTTCAGGCACATACATGTAATACGGTACTTCCGTGACTACAAGGTTGTATCGCAAAGCAAGTTGTTGGTGTATAATCCTGGCTACTTGGTTGTGCCTGTGCAAGTACTCGCCGTTGGCAAGACTAGAACAACCGGAAATAACATGTCTGATTGACTCTCCAGGACGGTGGCATGCTCGACAGATGTCAGCCGTGCCGTCCTTAATTATGTATTTCCGGTAGTTATTCGTCTTGACAACTTCGTCCATAATTGCACAGGTAAAACCTTCGGTTTCTCCAAAGAGATCACCGAAGCGTAGCCAGGACACGGAAGTCAAAAGGTCTACATCAGAACCATGAAGAGCCTTGTAGAACCTTCCGTGTAACTCCTTGCTCTGCCATACCTCCTTGCGGTCATTGGTACTCAGTACTACAGGTTTGTGCCAGTTCTCTTTAGCCAAGGATAACGGGGTAAAGCCCTTGTCTACCTTGACCACATTTCCATGCATCACCCCCTCACTGTTGAGAAAATATTCTCTGAGACTGTATACCTCACGATTGTGGAGAGTCTTAGCGTTGAGAAAGCCACGACCTCCACATTTCCGTGGGATGTACAATCTCATTACAGATGAGCGTGGGTGATGCATACGATATGCGGTCAATAGTGTCCGAACTCGTCTGTCCAGGGCGTCCAGTTCAGTTTGAGTCCACTTGAGTATGCCAAAGGAATACAATAAGACAGGCATGACCCAACCATTAAAGGCACGCACTTTATTTCCGCCTGATAAAAGACTCTTCAGTACTTTTTTCAGGCGGCCATAGAAGCGTTCCTTCAAAGATTGTTTCATGTCTGTCTCATTGATTGCTATTGCCTGTGACATACCCAAATACTTGTAGGTTTCGTTTTCAGAGAGTGAATCAAGTTTTACAGAATCTGTGAGTTGTGTACTCTCAGATTCCGTTATCACTCCTCGCTTTACATGTATGATCGCACATTTGTCCAAACCAAACTCCATACTGATAGATTTACTAAAGTTTTCAGTTATCCTTAGTAAATCTATCAGTTGTGATTTGTTTTGGGCAAATAACTTCAAATCGTCCATGTAAAGTAAGTGCGATATAACTTGACTCTCTCTCCGCAAACGGTAGCCTAGCCCTGAAACCCCTAGCAGTGTGCTGAGTGGGTTTAGGGCCAAGCAGAACCACAAGGGACTTAAACTATCGCCTTGGAATATACCCCGTTTAATCCTGATTAGTTCGTCGTCGCCGAAAGCTCTTCGGCATCCTGGATAGATGAGGACTGTTTTCCAGTGCCCCATACATGAGCTCAGGAAGGTGCGTAGAGTTGTATCGATTTTATACAACTCCAGCACCCTCATGAGCCAGGTATGTGGTACAGAGTCATAAGCTTTTTGTAATCTATCCAGCATGCCGATAAATTCTTTCGGTTACGTCGAACTTGTTGGCTAATGGTCATGTCAATGAGGAGAAGTTCTTTAGTACCACGGGACCCAGCCCTACATCCATTCTGAGAAGCAGACATGATTGAATTGGTATCTATATGGCAACCAATTTTGATTCTCAAAATGGATGTAAGGAGCTTGTAGATGGTAGGCAAGCATGTTATGGGTCTATAGTTCTTAGGATCCGTGGTACTACCGGACTTAAAAAGCAGACGGGTAATGCCTGTAGTCATAAATTCTGGGATCGATCCAAACTCAATGGCTACTTGGAATTGGGAAGCTAAGCGAGCGTGTGAGCTATCCATTTTAGCCAATAGTTGTGTAGTCCGTCGGGCCCTGGAGACTTCCAATTTGCCATAGGACGGACAGCACAAACTACATCGATGGGGTCTATAATGACAGACCCCATCTCTGGCACTGACTCACAGGCCCGCTCAACATCCCCCATCCAAGAGTCCTCGGTGTGACTGACGGGAGCCGACCAGATGTTTTGCCAGAAAGTATTCGTGGTTTCAACATCGGGTACACTCCCCTCAGTCACACTCTGTTTGGATTGTTCCCAGTCTCTATAAACCTGCCTTTGATCGTTTTGAAATATGTGATTCTGGACGTATCGATCCACTCGCAACTTGTACCTGCGAATGCGGTTTGCCCATGCACAAATTTTCTGCTTCAGGAAGTCGATGCGTTCTGTGACTCGAGATATATATTCCCGGGGTCTGATGTCAAACCCCGAGAAGGCTCGCTGCACAAAACGCATCACTCGCGGACGAGTGTTTCCGTTCCTGAAGCAGGTTAGCTTGCCTATGAGTACCCTAGCCTCGTCAATTCGCCTCTGGATCCTGCTCTGCCACGCGGGTACGGTAGGTTTCGGTCGTGTAGCTTCATTGAAAAACTTGACTCCTGCTACACGGCAAGCCGTAACCGCGGCGCAGTACAGGATCGAATGCGTGTCGGCGAGGTTTTCACTATTATCAAAATAGTTTGATAATAGTGAATCTAGGGCACTCACAATGTTTATGTTTTTTTTGTGCATAGGCAAACGTGGCAAACGCGGCCTAAGTAGGGGCGGTGTCGTTCGATACTCCAAAATCACATCCTCCAAAACGCTCCTCAATTGCTCATTATACTGGCTACTTACTGTTATAACCGCGTTATCCATGTCTACATCATCAGTCTGTGGTGTAGTAGGACGTGATGTTAGTCTGCTTACCGTAGGCTGTGACGGGACAGGGATGATGCAGTTAATTCGTAATTCTGCGCGCAGCCTCTCCAGAACGGGCTCATCCAGCATGGACCTTTTGCAATCATGACGTCTTGCGGGTCCTATGCGTGCCGGGGGCTGGGGCTTTCTTCTCCGACGTCTGTTGTTTGGCGATGTTATTGGGGAGAAAAACTCGTCGCTGGAGCTCGACGACTCAGCGGTACTTGCAGGTTCGGGGTCTGCCTGCGGTATTTGTGTTGGCGCCACCACTTCCTGCACGGAGACCACAGAGCCATTAGCTCCCAGCGACGATCCCGAAGGTGTTGGTTGTGCGCTTAGTGCAGCTCTCGATCTTGTTATCATATTGTAATATTGTTTCCATTGTACTTACTATGGATTTTTTTGATTTGTTATGACATGTTGGTTATGTCATCGGGTAAAAATCGGGTAAAAACTTTCGTTATGTATATTTTATAATTGATAATATCTGTAGTTTATTGTATATGTATTGTACTTTGATTTTTATTAATATTTATTGTAGAAAAGGCTTAGAAAATAGTTAAATTAAAATAAAATACAAAAGTAAATATAATATGATTGTCAGATGTTGTCGTGACTTTGAGCTTTTTATTCTTATTTATTAATATTATTATTCTCTTTATTTCACATATTTCTTTAAATTATATTTTTACATATTTAGGTATAAAAAAAAAACAAAAATATATAAAAATATAAAAAAAAGGATTTATCCCCCCGTAAGCGAGGTTAATACCCAAACTACCGGTGGTTAGGGCTGCAGAGAGAGGAACCTCCTCACAATACGGGCCGTACTGAGGAGTACTGCATTCTGGATCTGACCCTTGACCCAACTGCCAATCTCAAGTCTCCTAAGGTGACGGTCAAAACTCTTAGCAAAAAGACCATTGACCGTCACAACTATCGGTACAATGATCGCCGATTTCACATTCCACATGTCGACAATCTCGTGAGCCAAGTCAAGATATTTTGATTGTTTATCTTTCTCAGCTTTCACAAGATTGTCGTCATGTGGGATAGTGACATCGATTATCATTGCAAGGCGCGCTGATCGATCTACCAACACAATATCAGGTTTATTGGCAACAATAGTTCTGTCTGTGATGATAGATCGATCCCAGTAGAGCGTGGCATGACCATTTTCAAGAACTGGTTCAGGCACATACATGTAGTACGGTACTTCCGTGACTACAAGGTTGTATCGTAAAGCAAGTTGTTGGTGTATAATCCTGGCTACTTGGTTGTGCCTGTGCAAGTACTCGCCGTTGGCAAGACTAGAACAACCGGAAATAACATGTCTGATTGACTCTCCAGGACGGTGGCATGCTCGACAGATGTCAGCCGTGCCGTCCTTAATTATGTATTTCCGGTAGTTATTCGTCTTGACAACTTCGTCCATAATTGCACAGGTAAAACCTTCGGTTTCTCCAAAGAGATCACCGAAGCGTAGCCAGGACACGGAAGTCAAAAGGTCTACATCAGAACCATGAAGAGCCTTGTAGAACCTTCCGTGTAACTCCTTGCTCTGCCATACCTCCTTGCGGTCATTGGTATTCAGTATTACAGGTTTGTGCCAGTTCTCTTTAGCCAAGGATAACGGGGTAAAGCCCTTGTCTACCTTGACCACATCTCCATGCATCACTCCCTCATTGTTTAGAAAATATTCTCTGAGACTGTATACCTCACGATTGTGGAGAGTCTTAGTGTTAAGAAGGCCACGACCTCCACATTTCCGTGGGATGTACAGTCTCATTACAGATGAGCGTGGGTGATGCATACGATATGCGGTCAATAGTGTCCGAACTCGTCTGTCCAGGGCGTCCAGTTCAGTTTGAGTCCACTTGAGTATGCCAAAGGAATACAATAAGACAGGCATGACCCAACCATTAAAGGCACGCACTTTATTTCCGCCTGATAAAAGACTCTTCAGTACTTTTTTCAGGCGGCCATAGAAGCGTTCCTTCAAAGATTGTTTCATGTCTGTCTCATTGATTGCTATTGCCTGTGACATACCCAAATACTTGTAGGTTTCGTTTTCAGAGAGTGAATCAAGTTTTACAGAATCTGTGAGTTGTGTACTCTCAGATTCCGTTATCACTCCTCGCTTTACATGTATGATCGCACATTTGTCCAAACCAAACTCCATACTGATAGATTTACTAAAGTTTTCAGTTATCCTTAGTAAATCTATCAGTTGTGATTTGTTTTGGGCAAATAACTTCAAATCGTCCATGTAAAGTAAGTGCGATATAACTTGACTCTCTCTCCGCAAACGGTAGCCTAGCCCTGAAACCCCTAGCAGTGTGCTGAGTGGGTTTAGGGCCAAGCAGAACCACAAGGGACTTAAACTATCGCCTTGGAATATACCCCGTTTAATCCTGATTAGTTCGTCGTCGCCGAAAGCTCTTCGGCATCCTGGATAGATGAGGACTGTTTTCCAGTGCCCCATACATGAGCTCAGGAAGGTGCGTAGAGTTGTATCGATTTTATACAACTCCAGCACCCTCATGAGCCAGGTATGTGGTACAGAGTCATAAGCTTTTTTGTAATCTATCCAGCATGCCGAGTAATTCTTTCGGTTACGTCGAACTTGTTGGCTAATGGTCATGTCAATTACTATTATTATTATTCTCTTTATTTCACATATTTCTTTAAATTATATTTTTACATATTTAGGTATAAAAAAAAAACAAAAATATATAAAAATATAAAAAAAGGATTTATCCCCCCGGAAGCGAGGTTAATACCCAAACTACCGGTGGTTAGGGCTGCAGAGAGAGGAACCTCCTCACAATACGGGCCGTACTGAGGAGTACTGCCTTCTGGATCTGACCCTTGACCCAACTGCCAATCTCAAGTCTCCTAAGGTGACGGTCAAAACTCTTAGCAAAAAGACCATTGACCGTCACAACTATCGGTACAATGATCGCCGATTTCACATTCCACATGTCGACAATCTCGTGAGCCAAGTCAAGATATTTTGATTGTTTATCTTTCTCAGCTTTCACAAGATTATTATTATTATTATGTATTAAAATGTTATGTTATTGTAAAATGATAATGCAAAACCAATAATTGATCGCACCCGCACCCGCACCCAGACACGAACTAACTAATATAATATGTAAAGTATTGAAAGTTTAGAACAATAAGTAATGATGTTCAGAGTTACAACACCACAATAAACTTTACGTATATTTCTCGTGTTTAAAGTTTACTTGTTGTGAACTAGCCCGGTACGTTGCGGAGGCGTTCACGACTCATTTGGTGGATATTGTTGACGAGGTACGAAACTATGGATGTGGATGTTGGATACTTCAGGAGGCGTATTAGACCTTAATATAAGTACTCATGATGCACTCATATGCTTCATAGGTTCAAACTTAACTTACGAGAGATAAATATATTAGTAACACATAACTTTTATGAAGCACTGAAAGTCTTCAATTTCTCACGAATTTTCAACCGACTTTGCGACTCGAGTTCTCCTAATCAAAAACAAACATACCTTCTTCACCGTAACACAGAGACACCGGTAACAGTGTCCACTTTTTGTCAGTTGTCCATATTCTGTCTATCTTATCTAATCCTTGGTTGTGTTGTCTTCTTTATAAAAAAAAATATAAAATAAGCCCGTTGCGCTTATATGACCTGAAAAGAAAATATACTGAATTTTCCGTCTGACTACGATCTAACTTCTAACCAATAGATAAATATTTTGTAAATCATTTAATTCCACGTACTGGCAGGAAGTCTTTTCACTTAATGTAACTCTTGCTGTAGAAATGAAATTCACTCCAAATCCAATACTGAAAGTGATTTATTTTAAGATGTAACAAAATCGTACCATCATTGCTTTACTTATAATACTTTACGACATAGCCAATTGGTTATATGAAACAAAATAATGAAATATAATTTGATAGCTCTTACTTTATTTTTTAAATGAATCATTGCCACATCCAATGTAGAGCTCAGTGTATATCGTTGTATGTATGTACCGTAGCTCGCGGCGGTGTGTATTCACAATTTCCGTTTGACACTCTCCTCACCAACTCACCGACTCACATACTCACTGATACTCACCAGGGGCTGATGAGCTCATCTATGTTACCTGTTACTACTTGCTACTGCTGCACGTTGTACCGGGCTGCGTGTATTATATAATACTAGCTCTCCTACTATTTTATCTTCAGCTGTGTCGGTAACACCATAAAAATAAGTATAGTGAGTTTCATCCTAGTTTTCATTTATATATAATACATACATATCATCACGCTATATAACAATACACATAGTAATACTTAGCTCTCTTGAAATCACGGTTGGATATAAATAATTTAAAGAACGTTCAAAATCATTGTTCACAAGAAAATAACAGGAAATATCCGGGAAATGACCGGCCGTGTGTAGGTGCGTCCGCTCTCCGGGAGCGAGACCGGGTGTACCCTCGGGGCAGGTTATACTTGGTATTCCTTCTTATTTCCACACATAACTTATAATGTAAAACTGAACGCCCGTATTCTCACTGTTTTTATTGGGGATAAATCTTTCATCGTCATGTGTAGTAGCTATGTATGTATTTACAGTCCTATCTCAAAATGCTTCAACAGAGCTTATTATTTCGTTAGGTAGCCCCAAAATTATCGTACTCCTAATTAGGCATTAATTTTGAATTAATTGATAAACCTTATTATAAGTACGTTAGATTTATTTTCATATCCAGAGTAATATTATTACAATAGTTGCTAATCCATTGTGTGCTCCAGGTCTGTAGTAGATATATAACTGTTCGTTGTATAAGTACGAGCATATAACCAGTAATATCGTTTCAGTAATCTCATCTCAGTTATAGCCTCCAGAGGGAGGAGTGTCAAAGGACTCTCACAAATTGAATAACCGAATTTTACAGGAAACAAGTTCCCTTACCTGAGCAGTACAGTACAGTACCTACCTACAGTATACTGTGTACCACAAATCCCTTCTTGTTAAGTATTTCCTCATCTTGTACACTTCTGTTAAACATTTTTATTTATATTGGATTGTATTTTGTAGCACAATAATAAGAGTCACATTTTCTTTTTCACCATTTTATCCTGGATTTTGTTTTTAAATGTCTGCAATTAAATTGTCAACTCCTACTAAGAGGCCATCCATCTTACAATACCTCAACAGAACTGAACACTTACGAAAGGTTGTTCTGCCGATGTGTATACTGGGAACCCTGGGGTCGTTACCCATGTAAGGGTCCCGTCCGGAAGATGTAAAGCATACCACTAATAATAGTAAAGATACATTTATCAAAACCTAATTGAAGCAACCTCACAAAAGTATATCAAAACCGAAGAACGTAAGAAAGTCAAAATAGAAATGTAATTATAATGAAAGATGAAGTAAACAGATGAACAAACCTAATTATGCCGCGTATAATGTAGACAACAATAAACAACGTAGCGCAGGAACAAACAACAATATAAAAATCAACATTAGAGCCTCACGAGAGATGAACACATTTTCCCTGACACAAAAATCATAAATTTCCAATGGATTTTTCATATTTTCCTGTAATAAATAAGAGTCAAGTGGAGCAGGGTCTCGCAGGATCACTTGCCCGAACAAATCCCATTTGCATATTCCTTTTTGAATACTTCCAAATTGTATGGCGCCTTCTGGGAGACACGTCGAGGAAACTAGCACTGTTGCCTAGCTGTCTGCTGTCAACTTTACTTAATATATTTATTATGGTGCTACTGCAGTCTGGCAGTGACTATTGAATTCTCAATCATAGAGTTTTTAATGTGTGTAGTGGGAGTACTTCAAGGACACCCTCAGCCGGCATTTTCTTTTAGTTTCGGCATATATCTTTAGACAATTTGATGCTTTATTCTTTGCGTTTAGTATAACGTCTCAGTTATTTCAAAAAGGTAACAATGATCCCTATGAATATAATTATTTTTCTTTGTTTTTTCACGGGTTGCCTCACAGCTATATACCGAAACCGTGCTATCGGCTCTAGGGTACCAAGTCTTCTTTAGCCGATGGTATTTGTAAATGTTATCACTTTTAAAGAAGATGTAAAGGAGTACTCAGCAAGTACTAAGTAGCATATAGATATTCCACTGTACCCGTACTCTACATTTCACATCAATACGGTATACAAGTAATGAACTACTTTGTCATTTTATACCGGGGATATTGAGAGGATATTGTTACTCACTTGGACATACCTACTCGAAAATACTCCAAAATTCTACAGAGCTCTCGAATAGTCTAATACTCTAATATCATCCAGTAGATATATATAGATTCAGCATAGCTAAGTATTTGTTGGCTATATTATGTAAAAATTTTCAGATATAGGTATTGAACAATATAACATATTTCACAAACGCACTGTAGGTACATAATAAGACTGGCATATGAACCCAGTAGAAGTGTCCTATATATGTCCTATATACCACAAGTCCATCCATCATACAGTACTATAGCACTAATGCCGCAGTAACACCAGAATGCTCTCCAGATATAATACGCTTACTGACCCACAACCCACAACCCACAACCCTTTGTTACCTTCACTCTAATTCATATACTTTGGATATAATGTCGGGAAAGTTCTTTTTATTTTTCCTAAATTATAATTTTACAATATAAGTATCAAATAAGACTAACGGAAGCTCACTTTCCCAATCGTTAGATAGCGACATTGGATATTGATTACATATTCCAAATAAAGGTGTTATTAAGTGCTTACTGTACTTTAACTATGAAAATAACACTAAGTCCATATTAAATACACACACAGTGGATTTCTCAAGGAATTGAGTGTATTTGTAGAGGCACTAAATTCTCAATTCTCAAATGGTATATAAGTTAGTATGCAGATTAGTGAGAAATCTGTTTGTCGGTGGCACACACTATTTGCATTCTGGTGTGTGCGACGTGGTTGCTGGCAACTCTACATGAACAGGCTCACACGTTACTGTCTGATGTTGCCAACTATGCAGATTGTTAAAACTACATGCCAACTCGAGATCGGATTATTCTAATCTAATTTTATACTAATTGAAGTATAATGAGAACGATAAGTAAATGTCGTCATACAGGAGTTCGCTGGTATATTTCGATCCTATTATTTACTTAGCAAATTATTAATTTTTGAAACCTTTTAAAATAGCAAGATTGTTTATTACCATCAAATTCATTTAGTCGTTTCGAAACTACTGAGATGAACACAAAGACAAAATCGTGTATATCATTATGTCCCTAAGTCACAGGTAACTTTCAGATACATTATCATTTTAAATATTGATGTGATAGATAAATACAATCTGAATAGTAAATCTCTCCCAATAAAGGTTAGCTCGTTAAAGATATCATAAAAATATAGTGCACGTTTTTAATATGAACATTCCTTTAAAGTCAACCCTTTGGGTATCCGAGTGACTGAGGGGCTGGGAGCTGTAATAGGCTACCAAGTATGCAAGACGGTCACTCCTCACTCCTCACTCCTCACTCCGGCAACTTGACGGGTTTATGTACCTACTATGCAGAAAGATGATCATATCTATAAGAGTAGGAAACTTTTTTTGTGCTTTAAGGCTTTAACATCTGCCAATAACCTTGACGCTTTGACCTCTATATTTTGTATAGAAAACGCTCGGGATTATAGGGTGACGAAGCGGCACGCTCGCGCGGATAATCTTCAATTTAGGTGAAAATATTTAATTCACGAAATTTATTTGACAATTATATAAAAAAAAACAATACAAATTGTTAAAGAGGATATAACATTTAATTTAATGTAGGATTCAAGTGTATCTCATGAGCCTTTATAGAGAGAATTTACTATTTAGATAAAAAATGGCCTGTTTTTATTTATTTTTTATTTTTTATTTGGAGACTTTTATAGATATTTTAAACAATACAAGTTATTTATGACGAACTTAACTTTAATATGTGTATTTTTATATATCAAAATCACAAAGGAATTAGTCTACAAACGGGTGTAAGCCAACGTGTTTTTAGTGATTTTACCTATATTATCCCCTTAATAAATAACTGAATTTTAAGAGAAGTTCGCACTTGGCCAAGAATAGAGTACTTATGACAATTTCAGTTTCAGTTCTAAAACAACAAAAGAAAGTATGTTCCTATCTCTTCTATAAAATAAGAATTGACTCTTGTTAGAAAAAAAGTCCAATTATCGCAGAAATGCTGTCATTGGCAGATTGCATGATATGTACAATAAGCATTTTTCCCACTTGGACATGTTCTGCATGTCCAAAAACAATATCAAAAAACAGTTTCTTATATCATGTGTGGATGGTTAGCACATACACATACATACACATACATACATACATACATACACACAAACACACACCCCCACTCACTCACCACATACTACACAAACGCTGACAGGTTTTTGAATTTTTGTTTTTATTTTTATATACATTTTTATTCTTCTTATTTTTAGATTGTATTTTTAATTGGACATCTTATAAATTTGTAATTGATTTTTTGATTTATTTTGTTATTTTTAGTCATTTGTCATTTTTTTGTACTTTTTGATTTTAATTTTGATTATTTATTTTGTATTGTCTACTTTTTTTAATTTTGTTTGATGTAATGATATAATGTCTCCGTACCTACTGTAAAGCCAACATAGTAGAAATCCATTTATGGCAGTAAGTTTTACTTGTTTTTTTCTAAAATTTTTTAAATTGTGAAGTGCTGTGGATTTTTATAAATAAATAAATAAATAAATAAATAAACTCTACTGAGTGACCTCTTCCAGTGACCGATTCTTTCACTAACCTTAGGCTATGTTTTAAAAAGACCAACAATAGAGTTTCTTTTTGGTACGGAGCCCTAAATACGTTTAAATATCTAAGTGTTAGTTTATGCGTACAAAGTGTAAATGGGCCTTTATTAATAATAAACTGCTGAACCCATTTGGTGCTATAAGCGTTATTGTTGTAAACATGTACAATACAACGGTCCCTTAATAAAGCTCTCCTGAAGTCACACACTTTGACACGTCATTACTCTTATAACATACACTCTGTTAACTCATCACGATATAATATAAAAGGTAAATGCTGCTCGTGAAACCACTGCGTAAATATGGAACATATATTATAAATAACTGTACTGTTCCTGTGGTAGTGATATGTTATGTTACACAAATCGGTTCAGTAATGCGTGACTCAGTAACAAACAAACAAATAATTCAAATAAGTAAATTCGAGTTAGAACAATGCACTCCAAACTATATACATTTTTGGATTTTCCTTTCTTTAGCTTTCCCGACCCGGCTTCGTACGTGGAATTTTTTGAAATGTGAGATAAGAATGTATAGTGTAGAATTTCCGTCATAAAAAGTAGTCTATGTCATTCTAAGACCCTCAAACTATATCTGTGCTCTGTGCTCTGTACTCTGTGCTCTGTGCTCTGTGCAAAATAAATTGGACAAGAGCAAGTCAAACTCGCGTGGAGAGAGTTTCGTACCATTTATTTCCGTCGTTTAGGGTTTCCTGTAAACTATGAGTGAGGCCCTGTATTTCCCATTTTTTACATATTGTAGTTTCGGAGATAAGGGGGTGGGAGGGAACACTTAATATTCGTATATTTTCTTTAACCTATAATTTAAAATATCAATTTTAAAATTATTTAAAATATATTTGTATTTCTTATAACGAGCCCTTATTTCATTTGATATGTCACATGAAAAAATTTGATATTTTAACTGTTTAATTTTTTCCCCAAAATTAACCCCAAAATCGAAATTCGATAATTTCCGCTAAACGTCCGTGATTGGGTCATTAAACTCTTGTTCAATTAACCAAATTTCAACCTTCTTTGTTCAGTAGATTCGGAGAAAATAACCTGTGACAGACGGACAGACAGACCAAGAGTGATCCTATGATTTATCGGATGCACAATACCCTAAAAACCATGTCGACCCGTCGCTTTCTTTTGATGTACAAGAATGACAAACAAACACACTCTCACATATATAATATAGGATGTCTCTAAACTTAGACTCAATAGCGTAATTGGTAAAGGCGTTTAACTTGAAACCGGGGGGACCCTGGTTCAACTCCCACTCTTGTCAAAAATACTAAGCACCAATTTTCATTAAATAATATGTAATTTATACGAGTACTCGTGCTTCGAAGGACACGAAAAGACGGTGTCTTTTCAGACTTGCCAACTCAACTAGCGTCAAGTGGACCCTATTACTGGTGTTTCTGGCCACACTGCACATACCTATGAAGACCGTGATTGTTTCTTTACAACGTCTCTACTTTGTATATGAACTTATGTTTTGTATTACTTAGAGTATCAGAGTAGAAGAATATTTTAACATAAGTGTTTTTAAGTTTGTCTACCTACAGATAGTAAAATTGAGTGACACCCTAAATTTTATTACTATACATAATAATAATATAGACAGGTGTGATTTACACTATCTCGATCTCCCCACACTGCATCTCTCCCTGCACTATTACTGTTGTCGCTATTATGATATATTATTGTCTAACTATGTTTTGTGGGAATAACAAGCTTCCTGACCCGGCTTCTCTTGTCGTTTTCTCCAGTTTTATTGGCAAATATGTCATAAATAATCAATATCTGGAATACTGTAGCTTCATAACAGTTAAATATTTTTGGAATCGGTCCAGCTGTCTCAAGTTCACTTTTATAAATAATCTGATACTCACTGAGTCATGAAGGTACGTGCTGTTAGTGCACTACCTTTTTATGTCACTAAACGTTACAATGATGCAAATAAGTATAAAGCATTGAAAAAAACATGACTAACAATTGACTAACAAGCTGGTAAATAATGATTGACAAAGAAGAGACCACTGGTCGTCAGTGTCGTCACTGAAGGAGGAGGTCTTCACCTCTACTAAACAAGGGGTTTTGCACAATTCTCAATTTATATAATTTTTTTATCAATCATTGTAATTTAATCAACTTAAATATGAATACTTTTTTTACATTTAATTACTTAACGTTGTTTCAAATTTCTATAATTCTATATAAATGTAGTATAATGACCATATTTTAAAATGTTCTTATTTAGGTATGAATAGGTATGAAATAAAAGGTTTATTATTAATACAAGTTTAAATCCAGTAGCAATGTTGTGTCCATAAACTTTAGTATAAAGTATCAACACAATTGCTCCATTTAAGGTAGTGTGAAAACTCACTGAAGCGAAACTAAATACGGTTAGCTGAAAGATTAACAAGAAAAATATTCAAGATAACTTTGTATAGAGGCGGTACCCTAACTCGATGACAAAGCGGTAACCGGTAACAAAAAGGTTTAGTACGGGACTACGGGACTACGGGACTACGGGATGTCAGAGATGTTGCGACTAACGGAGCGTACTCACCACAATACATGTTCTACACAGAGTTAGGGCCGGGATACACTGAACCAATATGTATTACTTTTAGTTATGCTCTTACGGAACCCTAACTTACAACTGAAGCAGGTAATGTAGCTATATAACATTGTATTCATTATTTGAAACGGTTCAGTAGTTTTCTAATTGACTTCTTTTAAAGAAACGGTCACACTTTCAGTTTTCCTAATGATTGTTTTACTTTGTCTACTTCAATAGGATTCAGGTATTTATACATAAAAAATTACATGTAAGTACTGACTGATTTATAATTGTCGAGCTGAAATTCCTGAAACTACAAATTAACAACATAGCACTACATACTTGCATAATATTACGAAATTATGTATGGAGCATTAACTTACATAAACTGAAACACAAAAAGTTTAAATATCCATGGGCGAAGCCGGACGTCGAAGGCTAGTAAAACTATAAAAGACTATAAAATAATATTGTTATCATATATCATCACGCCTTATATATATCATGAGCGCTAGGCAGAGACAATAGACACCACCTCAGACGTGTGACGTTTGTGCCACAATATAGTTTGAAGTAACCCTAAATAAGAGCGGTATCATCTATCACAGAGTATAATGATACGAGTGACATGTTGTCTCCTTCTTTTGTAGTAGATACTCTTTGTGAGTCTACGTAAACAATACGAAGCTAGAAGGCAACTCGGAAGTGGTGAGATGTTAGCTCAACTTGTACTCGTATACTGACACGGGTCCATTTGTGATAACATTCACTTGAAGACAACTTGTCAAGTATTCTTAAACCTGAGCACAGGTTTCCTGGTTTATACATGTTACAACTTAAACCACTAAATAGAGAACAATATGGGACCCATATTAATAACAACTTTTGAATGTAGATCTATATAGAGTCAAAAAGTGAGGTGTCATAAATTATCCGTGGATTTGGATCGTGAGTAAAGTTAGTTAATTTAATGAATGAGTACATAAATGTTCTAAAGTGTAAACTATAATAGTTATTCATATTTAGAAGGACAACAGTAGTGCGATGGGAAAGTAAATATTCGTATGGTACTACCAGTAGTGCTACGGGTAGTTACAATCTCCCATAGCACTACTGGTAGTACCAAGCACAATAAATATAAGTTTTTAATATATATTGTCATCGTTGACAGCGGTCGGTCCTGCGGTTCTGTTTAAACCGGTTTTATTGTGGCGGTATTTCAGCGTCTCTACATGAATAATGTTGTAAACCAACCGACTTATAAAATGGTATCGACTGTCGATGCTCCTCTATAACAACAGATTTATAATGTTGACAGTACAACGTGGATACAATAAGGTGCAATGTTGTGTTTTGTTTGTTTTTATTATGTGCGTGTGCTGCAATCTTTCATAAATTTGAATTAGAAAGGACTATAATTATGTACCTGCTCGTATGTTTAAAAATTCGAATTGATTTTAAAATCATACACTAAAAAGTGTGCTTTCCGAAAGCAAATGTTCAAGTCACTATAAAAAAATACCCAAATCGCTTCAAGTGTGCCTATAAAAATTGAAGAATTATTTATTTCTCCAGGATCCTAACCTGATAACCATAAAAAAATCCAAATCGGTATAGGCATCTTCAAGTAATCGGGGAACACACATAAAAAATAAAATAATAGATGCCGACGAATTGATAACCTCCTTTTTTTGAAGTCGGTTAAAACAGGATTCTAACTATTATTTTTTTAAATTTAATTCGACAAAGCCAATACTTTTACCAAACTGTCAAACAAGAAAACTTGTGTTGAATTTTTAATTAAATGGATAAAATTGAACAATGAGCTTCCAAAAGAAAGCTAAAGTTGTGAAATGCGGCTGAATATGTATTTTAGGATGCGAAGGAAATTTTGATGATAGATTACCTTCCAAATGGTCAAACTATTACTGGCGAATCCGACGCTGATCTCATACACAAGTTACAAGAATGTATTCAGCAAAAATGATTAGGTTTGGCTAGATAAAAATATGCGTATTTCACGAAGACAACGCAAGCGTTCACACACAATGATATACTATATAAACTGTCATTGTTCAGTGAACACATGTATTATATGTCTATGGCGAAAATCAACAATATACGTTAGGTACCATTTGTTGCACCATCCACTTTATTCACCTGATCTAGCATCATCGGACTTCTACCTGTTACCCAAGCTAGGTGGATAGACATTTGAGATGAATAACGACGTTACAGCTGATGTAGATGAGCATTTTGCAGGCCTTGAAGAAAGTCATTTTATGGAGGGCATAACTGCTTTGGAGCATAGATGTACTAAATGAGTAGATCTTAACGGAAACTTGGTCGAAATATAAAATTCGTCTCGATAAACTAAGTATTTATTTGCTAGGCCAGGTTACTTATCATCTCCTAGCAGGCCTGCCACATTATGTTGATGTAATATGTACTACGTAGTACATATCTATTTGTCGCTAAATGTTATTGGTCAACTTTGTAAGATCTTCAAGATAGATCCCAACTAACACTTCAAAACTAAAATAGAGCCCACGAACAAGTATCTTCGTATTTTCACGTTCCTCGCTCCAGTTTTAAGTATCCTAAAGTTAAATCTGTACCGGGGGAGCTGTAACTTGTAGGTCATTATGTTAACTGGTACATCATGTTTAACAATACCCAACAGGACAATGTTATTTCATGATCATTTCAATAATACGGTAGGTACTACAATACAACTAGTCAAGCGCGAGGCGGACTTGTATTGCAGTAACAACTTTCTATTCATTTTATATTTTTCAACAGTTTTGTTCACACTATTAAAGAGACTGGCAATTTGTACTTGAATATTACTGGACCGATTTGAAAGTTAAATAACTGACTCAAACTATTTAATCTGAAATAACTAGTGTAGAGTGAACACCACTCACACCTCACTTGTATATAACGTAACGATCTTTATATATTACTTTTTGTTTGCACCTGGCTCTGACTCGGCCTCTCTAATGCTTCACACATTTCTAACACTTTACTCCTACATAGAATAAAATACGATTATTATGTTTTGTGTTATATGTAGAATATTATTTATACTAATTATTCATTATCATTACGTCGTCTATCTTAGTAAAAGTAGACAGATACAATAGAATGTCATAAGCCACGATCACGATGTACCTTTTTCATTCCCTTTATATTCATCACACCTTTCGTTGTATTCAATAGCGCCTGCTATTTTAAAGTATTTTTCTTCTGTAAACCCTTTTGATATGTTCCCCTCCAGCTTAACAAAAAGTAGGTACTAGTTGACAGTAACACAGTCTAGATGCAGTATATAAACATGAGTAGAGTGTTGGAGCTACGTGTTGTGTTGGTGCCTACTGTCCACACCAGAACTGCTCTCTACAAGCGCCTTATACTTGTATGTCATTGAAGTATTTAAAACTATCAACCGCACGAAAACTTAAAAATTCATGAACATTTTTTTTGAAAAAAGGAAACATTTCCAGGATTAATTTTTATTAAAGTTTAAAACTAAATAACAACCTACAATGTAGACGGTTGTGTCATCAATATCATTAATTACTTTTCCGCCCCAGCTTCGCCCGTGGATATTGTCAAACAAAATAAAATATAGCACTCAGCTATAGCTTCCTACTAATGAATCGGTGCAGTAGTGTGAGAGATCACCCGCTATGCTAACTTTACCTCTTTATAATATTACTATAGATTTTGTTTACAGAATATTATATTTAACATCAACAAACCTGTAGAGTAGAGTAGAGTAGAGTACAGTGTACACAGACTGACATTGTTATGTATGAGTATGAAGACTACACCCAACAAAAGTAAAACAAAGTGGCCTCGTCCAGTTTACGGTCTGTCGCCTCCTCGATGTCTGATGATGCGCGGCGTGTTACATGCTACACGTGCTTTATATTCTGGTGTCTAACATACGTACTACCTACGTCACTATGACGTGCTGAGGGTATGAGTTTACAACTATTTTAATACCTACACAAATACTACTTATATACTTAGGGATGGACATAATATGCTACCGCCGACTTTTTGTACATTATTTTATTCTACACAAATTCTTTCTTACATAATTTTCTTATACATCTGACAGATTAAATAGCATGCAATATGAAAATGCGCTAGAGCTAACAATTATGTCGGTTACTGCTCAGCTCCTAAACATGATGTGTCCATGTTTAATACTTGCAGATCTTCCTCGTGAATCAACTCGTGAAAACAACAAAATCCTGTACTGAACAGTAGTTGTTGCGGGAAATGACTACACATACATATACTAGCTGATTGTCCGCTACATATACTAGCTGATTGTCCGCTACATATACTAGCTGATTGTCCGCTACATATACTAGCTGATTGTCCGCTACATATACTAGCTGATTGTCCGCTACATATACTAGCTGATTGTCCGCTACATATAGGTACTAGCTGATTGTCCGCTACATATACTAGCTGATTGTCCGCTACATATACTAGCTGATTGTCCGCTACATATACTAGCTGATTGTCCGCTACATATACTAGCTGATTGTCCGCTACATATACTAGCTGATTGTCCACTACATATACTAGCTGATTGTCCGCTACATATAGGTACTAGCTGATTGTCCGCTACATATACTAGCTGATTGTCCGCTACATATAGTAGCTGATTGTCCGCTACATATAGGTACTAGCTGATTGTCCGCTACATATAGGTACTAGCTGATTGTCCGCTACATATACTAGCTGATTGTCCGCTACATATACTAGCTGATTGTCCGCTACATATACTAGCTGATTGTCCGCTACATATACTAGCTGATTGTCCGCTACATATAGGTACTAGCTGATTGTCCGCTACATATACTAGCTGATTGTCCGCTACATATACTAGCTGATTGTCCGCTACATATACTAGCTGATTGTCCGCTACATATACTAGCTGATTGTCCGCTACATATAGGTACTAGCTGATTGTCCGCTACATATACTAGCTGATTGTCCGCTACATATACTAGCTGATTGTCCGCTACATATACTAGCTGATTGTCCGCTACTTCGTACGCGAATACAATTCACCCCCTTGGAAATATAGCATGATGCTTAACAATTTGGATATCAAATTCAAAAATATTTTTTCAAATGGGTTCAGTAGTTTTTGAGTGTATACGAACAAACAAACAAATATCTATTTTTATATATTAGATAGTGATGAAAATTAAAGTATGTACCAACATTCACCTGTTATGTTTAACAAAATCACTGTCGAATCGATTTCGATGACAATAAGACATAGTCATTTCCCTTAGAAAGTCGTGCTACGAATTCGTAGCACCTGATTCAGAATATGGAATAAAAACACTTTTTGTAAAATCTTAATGAAAATATTACAGGAAAATATAATTAAAGAGAAGTTGTAAGAAGTCTAGTTTAGTTCATTAAAAATGTTAAGTTGTATCTACACAGTCCAGGGACGCTACGTAGCGCCCAGGTACTGATGCTACATGCTATGTGTACTGCTCTACTGACTCTCTTTGATCCTCGTCTTGTAATTAAACCTGTGATCATATTTTATATGAAGCGGAACTTTTGTAGCTTTACCTGAATATCTGAACAGTGAGAATAATAATCTATATAATAAAATCGAAAAACCAGAACGAGATAAAAAAACGAGAGAGAGCGGGATGGCGCTCTACAAAACTTTCTTGACAGGTTTTTTCCAAACGGCGTACTCCTTCTTAGGAATATGTATGTAATTCGGTTCCTTGATCTTGGGAATCTCGAAAAACTTAAGAAAATGTGACATTGGATGTGTAATTTTTGTATAGTAAGCAAAATAAAATCACAAGTTCGAATTTCGAGCCAAAAGAGAACGAATCCATTGTCTATGCCAGGTGTTGTCATTTGAAAAAATCGTAACATTTCTTGGCTGATTTACACAATATGTGAACTTATCCCAAACCGACTAGCGGTCGCTAATGCTATATAATAACTTCATTAATAGTAACCATGTTTATCGCGAGCACCACTAAACATTGTATATTATGTTACAAACAACACCACACACATTTTAGTTATATGCTATACTATCTTTCCGTCCCCGGCTTCGCCTGTGGATATATTTGGAAAAAAAATTAAAACAAAATTCCTAGAACCTACATTGCAGCGCTACCTAACACACACACACGCACGGCAATTGATATACATATATATATTTATAGATTAGGTAATTAGGTAGTATTTAATGTCAAGAAAGTTAGACAAAAGCTTCCACATTCCAGAGATCCCCAAGTACCCAAAGTCCACTTGCCCTCGCTAAGTACCCAAGAGGCTCTATTAACCCCTCACTGACAGCTCGAGATGGTCTCGGGAGGTAATTTCCTGTGTGGAAGTGACCGGACTATATATTAACGACAATAGCTTCAGGAACATTCATTTAGATCTAGATACACTCTACTATATTGTGTGTTGTGGTCATTGTATATTACTGAATATCCTGAGAGGAATTACTGCTAAATTTAAATTTACAAATTAAATAAATTGTGCAATATGTACACATTGTAAAACATGCCCTTGGAGATTTTGAAATTTCTGTTCACCATCTTCCGTGAAGTGTTATGGTTCCCTAATTACCTTAGAAATTAGCACCTTATAGTCGAAGGGAAATGATACGAAAATATTTGTAGACAATAAATGTTTCAATTTAGTAGTTGTCACAATCAAAATAAGATAATAAATAAAGTCAATAAAATGCGGTGTGTTGTATGTTGTATGGGTGACAGACACAACACAACACAAGTGACAAACCAATTTGTATCGAGATTAAAATAGAGGGTCCGTGTGTTAGTGAGCTTGATACGAGATTGAGTAGGTACAAGAGGTAGGGTTGACATTGGTACTTTTATTATTGTATTTAAGTTGAGAAGAAATATATATGCGGTTATATATGTACTTACTTAGTTATATATGTATGTACTTACTTAGTTATATATGTACTTATTTAGTTAAAGTGATATTAAACATATATTATTTTATATTTGTAACATAAATTCTTCACAAAACATAATATTAAAAAAGTTTAATAATGAGTTACAATGGCCGATTACCAACAAGTGTGCAATAAATTGAGGGCTGAGGAGAGTGTTACTATACAATAGGTGTAGTACGTACGAGGTAAATACAATACATGGACAGTATCAACAAAGCAATACGCGCGTCAATTTCACTTTTAGAACAGGATCTACAGAATAAGAACCTTAATTAGTGCTAAACAGTATCTTTTATGGTCAACAGCACGTTGTCAGTTCAGTTTTCAGAACACGTGTAACAATTGTTGTTTATATTTTACAAGCTTCTGTCCGTGGTTTCACCTGCGTGAAAATAGATAATCCCGTGGCTGTAATTTGCCCCTCCCCCGCCCGCTTTCGCGGTATAAAACGTAGTATATGTCAATCTCTGACCCTTAAACTACCACTATGCAAAAAATCATGTCGATCCCGTGAAAAACAAAAACAAATCTATTCCACGGTAACCATACATTTTTTCCGGGATAAAAAGTAGCCTATGTGCTATTCCAAACTATAATCTATCTCTGTGCCAAATTTCATCCAGATCCGTTCTGTCGTGATTGTGTAACAAACATACATACATCCATACAAAGTTTATAATGTTAGTGGGATATACAACATAATCATTAACACGAGAGTCACCCCTAGTGGCCCTACTGCTATGAAGGTGCACAATTTCGTAGAGAACATTTCAATATGAGAAGTTGACACATATCACCTCGACTATTTGACTGCAATCTTTTATATTGTCTCCTGATGCCTGCCTACTGTATCGTTACGACTACACTGTGCTGAGGGGCAGGTACATTCGTTGACTTTCTAGTTTGAGAAATATAATTAACGTAGATAGTATACTAGCTTTCCGTCCTTGTAACAATATTATGTTTTTAGTTACACAAATATTAATTGGTGTCTTAGGGAACCCTAATTTTATCTATTGTATTAACATGCTCTATGTCCAGTAGATTTCAAGTCGATTTCTTACAAACAAACAAATTTACATTTACTACAAATATGAAGTTAACTTTGTAAATTTGGATGTAAGGGGTAATCTCTCAAACTACTGAACCAATTCTAAAGCTACGACATCACTGGTAACGGCTGACATAGGCTATGTTTTATCAACGGGCGAAGTCGGAGTCGGTAATGTAGTAATATATAATGTTAAAGTCCTTAATGATTTCCTAGTTAGCAAGTGTGTTAACAAATAACGAGTATAGGAACCTATTTACAATACTTATAAATATAAATAGAGTGTTACTTGTTATTGACCTGTTTTGGTCTCTCACTCTGTCATTCATAGCTCTGTGTTTATTTGGTTTTGATGTCAAACTGATCATAATATACTATATTCTTGCATAAATACCTAATTATAATAATTATGTACCTACTTAGAAGTTTTACAAATATTTTTATAAGAGTACATTGTGTTAAGCTTCAACAACTTACATGTTTGGCCCACTGTTTGCCCAAAATAGGCTCCGAAATTGCTCAAATATTTTTTATATAGCTTCTTCCAATAGGGTGATGCCTTTTGCGCCACCCCTGTAGGTATAAGTAGTTAGGTTATACAAATTGTTGTAAATCCATATTGTACCCGTGCGGGCGTGCGGAGTCGCATAAATAGCTAGTATAAATATAAATCTGCAATTTCATCTTGATATATAAATAATAACTGCTAAATGATCGTCCTCCATGCAACATCTAGCTGACAACATATTATAACAAAGTAAGTGAGACGAAGTTAAAATCAAAATGCATTAGATACGAGTATATAAGAATGATCCATTTAAGGTCCATGTAGAGTGTAGAGGTAGTACTCGATCTAGTGGAGTGTCACAACCGGTACTAATGGAGGTTCCGTGTTAGTGTAGGCTGCCAGGGTACTGTTCCTATCTACTTGTGGTACTGTCCAGTGTTCATCAACATCACCATCACGGTCTTCATACCTCGTGTTAGAGACATTGGTAACAACGTTTACATTTATCTGTTGCTGCACTTAATGAACCTAGAACAAGAAGTCTATAAAAGCATTTACTTAATATACTTAAAGAAAATTTATGTTTAACATTTAGTACAATGTATTTTACATGGTGTGGTATTAACTAATCAGACGACGGGTTCGTACATAATCAGATAAAGCACAGTTAGAGGCTTTTCCATCTAAATATACCTCAACAGAAGTAGCTACTCATTAGGTTTAGCCTCATAAATACCATCGGCTAAAAGAGGGACACTTTCTCTTCCGCTAGGTACTCTGGGAGCTATAAAGGAACATGTGAAGAAAGATAAAATAAGTCATGAGGTAAACTTATAAATGACGCCACACTCAAATAACGATATTAGCACAGTGTAAATACCTTTAAGTATAAGTACTTACTAGTTAGTTCAAGTAACCTCTAGTATATTCGTTTCTGGATAAAAAAGAGTGAACACGTGTGGTCCATCAGTCGTGGCTGTAACTGTAACTGTAACTTGTACCAGTGGCACGATAATGTGCCACTTTAGATGCCACCCGCGCCTCTCTCCGTATTATAATTCTCAACAGTTTTTTACAACCCTCTACTACCACTTGATGCCTCCGAGTGTCTGTCTACTTTATACTAGTACATATACATCTACAAGATTATGGGATTCTGCAGTCAGAGATTTTGTGGGTGTTCGAGTTTCCTATACAGTAAACTCTCGATTATCCGTGGGCGGTTTATCCACTTTGCGGATTATCCGCGGGGCGGATAATTCTCAAAAGTAAATAAATCCTCTTTGTTCATAGTTTGAAAAGCACTGGACAAGTGATTACTGTAGGTAACTGAGGTCATACACCCCCTACCCGCATTGACTTTTTTGTTAAACAGTATACATGACTTTTAAATAACCTACATGACATTAATTGAGTTTTGTTATCAGGTCGTATCCTTTTATTGTATAATAAACTTATTTAAAGCTTTACTTGTGTGTTGTTTTTTAGTGCCTTCGGCCTTTGTTTATCCATTAATCGGCAATTTTGCGGTTTATCCGCGAAATTCGATTATCCGCGGTATCCACGCCAGTCAATCCCGCGGATAATCGGGAGTTTACTGTACTTTAATATTGCAGCTGCCAGGTAGATACAGTCCTGGAGTTGTAGATAATCATCGGGAAACATTTAACACTAATTTATTTTTTCCGGAATAATAACATTATGACAAATTGTTATTTGGTAGTCGTCTCTTACGACACCCGCGGGATAACGGTTAATTGGGTACTGTAGTATTTATTTAGAGATTATACCTACCTAACAAGTGGTCATTGATCACCACTGCTGAAGCTTCGCCCGTGGATTTTTAGCATCACTGATCACATTTGGACATTATAAGATTAAAACAATTCGTCGAATTAGTAACATTGGTATTATTGGTAATTACTCGGCTCCCAAAAGACGTAGCGTAATGTTTTTTACAGCTAAACTTTCCTCTGAATCAGTCTATCTGATTGCAGATACAGGAATAAAATCGGCCCAGTAGTGTTTGAGTGTATACAGGACAAAGAAACAAACACCTACATAAGATCAAATAGCTAGCATCCCATAATAAGTTCCGTTACGAGTGAATAACCAAAAACAGTATAAAAGTGAACAATTAGTGAGATCAAACCCTTCTCGCGGTCAGAGTTACTTCTAAACTCTAAACTCTAAAGTATAAAATTAATTAATACAAGACAGATTTCCCTCCGGAGATATTTACAAACCCTTTGAAAAGTTATTCCGACCTATCGTACGTTCGTGATTTCATTACGGCATCATTACATCACGGGGGTGAGTCAGCTCTGACAGACAGACATCTCTTGGGTTATTCACACAACCAATCAAAGTGATGGGGACAATTGTTGTTCCATAAATTATATTAATTCAGTTAAAGATTAATTGATTGACATTTTCAACTATTTCTGAGACAAACATGATATGGCGAGTCCATGAACGAAGACCTCCATTCCATATTTCAAACATCACTCTAGTATTTCACGTCTATTGTCAAGTATAATAATATGGTAGGTATACCCGGGAGCTATTCACCATAAATCACTCAGTAAGTTTGACGGAAGGCCGCTGTAGCTCAAATCAATTCACATTTCAGTTGTGGGGAAAGTTTTATTGAAAAATACGTTGGGAGTGTTGTTGCCGCCTGAAAGTCTCCGTCTGTACATTTTACATTTAAAATAACTTCTGAAATAGTAGCTCTGAATGATTCTAGAAGCTGTCACTTGAAAAAATATGATATGACATCATTTTATATTATTATAAATCAGCTTTCCGCTAGGCCTGTGTAAACGTTAAAGAAGGACAAACAAACATACTTTAGTATATATAATATTAAGTAAAGATTAATACGTCGTATCTAATATAAAATATAAGTAGATAAGTATTTGATAATAGATATATATATTTGCCGTTATCTTATATTGATATAATATAAAATGCGTAACATCTAAAACATGTTGGTTTCAAGTTTACTACAATACTAGAAACCAAACAGTAAATAAAAATATATTATTTAAACCCAAACTCAACTTCAACTTACTACCATTTTTTGGTAGAAATAATAAGATATTCTAGCTGAGACATAAACTTCGTTATCTGCTAACCCCAGCAAGCAGTACCCTAAACACCGTGATGTTATACCAGGAACCCCCCCCCCCCTCTGCAGCTGTCAGTCAGTAATACAAATTAAAGTTGGGGTTGGTAGTTTACTAACTAAACTGTTTATTGTTAACTTTGTGTATAACTAGGAGACTAACTAACTATGTAGCTAGATGTCTAACTTGTCGGTCAT
Source organism: Nemapogon koenigi (assembly GCA_963924495.1). Classification (NCBI taxonomy): domain Eukaryota; kingdom Metazoa; phylum Arthropoda; class Insecta; order Lepidoptera; family Tineidae; genus Nemapogon; species Nemapogon koenigi. Next base: position 93,656 of record OZ004641.1, on the reverse strand, counting down.
TCATTACTGGTTTACACTTTGATTTATTTATATAATTACAGTTACAATTAAATTATTGTCTGATACCGAAGATAAATCTGTCTAGCTTCGAAACGACTGAATGTTTTTTGATGTTTTCAGGCATTATATTGAATATTTAGATCAATAGGATCCGTAGATAAATAAAAATGAGTGAGTAGTGGTAAATAGTAAAGTTGAAGCAGTATGCAAGTTATATAAGTAGGATTTTCGACTTAATCATCTTTTACGAGATGTACGGACACAAATCCCAATTGAACAGTTTTCGTCTAGATCCAGACATCGCTTGCATACGATAGTTGTATGTGATTGTAGAGGAACCAATCTCGTGACTCGTACACTTTTATTGAACTTCACTTTACGACACATATTCCATAAGTTGAACAGTGGATACCTCATTTCTATTACTTTCAATAAAACAATTTATTACTTTTTTTTTCTTTTTTTATGCTCTATCTACTCCATTATAAATATAGGTATACTAATATTGTTAAAATTCAAGAGTGGAACATTTGGAACTATTCCCAAATGTGTAGCCAAATACGGTTCATGACACCAGACACCAGACAGAGAGAGAAGTATTCTATATGTATGACACCATATTGTAAAGTGAACTACTGGCGACACTGTGGCGAGGCTAGACTGCTCTAGTACTGTAGATAGACTTGTAACAATGCCTACATTTATCCAGTTATCATGTCTATTCACAACAACTATAGCTACTGCACACCATTTAACTGGACGACGACGCGCGACCTTTTGATTTACGTCTCGAGGGGAGTTAGGTAAGTGTGTCTTGTATATTAATTACATATACAATACAATGTTCTGTGATACACTAAATAAGTGGAGAGAAGTGACAACGCGCCTGTCTGTCTGTTTGTCTGTCCTACTAAAACTACTTGACATATTGTATGGTTACGTAGTAAGAGCGAAGTCAGGGCGTGTTTCACAACGCGCCTGTCTGTCTGTTTGTCTGTCCTACTAAAACTACTTGACATATTGTATGGTTACGTAGTAAGAGCGAAGTCAGGGCGTGTTTCACAACGCGCCTGTCTGTCTGTTTGTCTGTCCTACTAAAACTACTTGACATATTGTATGGTTACGTAGTAAGAGCGAAGTCAGGGCGTGTTTCACAACGCGCCTGTCTGTCTGTTTGTCTGTCCTACTAAAACTACTTGACATATTGTATCGTTACGTAGTAAGAGCGAAGTCAGGGCGTGTTTCACACTACTAAAACTACTTGACATATTGTATGGTTACGTAGTAAGAGCGAAGTCAGGGCGTGTTTCACAACGCGCCTGTCTGTCTGTTTGTCTGCCCTACTAAAACTACTTGACATATTGTATGGTTACGTAGTAAGAGCGAAGTCAGGGCGACACACAAGTATTCAATAAAGTATCTATAATCACCCTCGTGTTCAGACAACCTTGAAGATACAGTATATCGACACGTGGCACTGTCACTGTGACAGTGTGACTGCGTCACGAGACTATTATTCATATTTTGTATACAATTACAGATAAGGGTGGAAGGTTGGGGGAGACATTTACAAAACTGTCTTGTCTACTTACTGATTAGAAGATTATACTAAATATAATATCTTTATTCAATTTGAAAATTATACCGGCGCGGTACCAATGATCATGACAGACAGACTTGATCTGTGCTTAGTAGGATATATCAAGGATTCATCACAAACTGTATACTGTATAGGGAATAGGGATCTCTATTTAAGACTAAGTTAGTAGTTAGTACCTATCAATTGCTATGCAAACATATTTAATTTGTTATCTATACTAATACTACTAATATTATAAAGAATAAACTCAAAACTAAAAAAATACAGAACCGATTCTAATTATTTCATTAATAGAAAGTTACGATATCCACGGACGGAGCCTGGGGCAGAAAGATTTTGTCTTTTTACAAGAGTAGCTTTACACAACTTAACTTGTCAGTATTAAATTCCCCTGAAAGTAGATAGATACCGCTCGTCGACGGTCGCGCGGTCGGAGAAACTCTTTAGCCCCCAATAAAAGTGGTTTTTTAATAAAACTGGAACATTCCTGTACAGTAGCTACAGTTTAGTCTCAGAGATAAACTTTACACAAACTGGTTCAGTGTTGCTTCTGTCTCGACGTAAGGCTATCTACGCACTGAAACTTCTCAAATTACAGAAATGATACAATATCTGCTAGTTTTCCACCCGGGTTTGGCCGTGGATATTTATTAAAATTCGGGGTGGCAAAAGGGTAGAAAGGGGTAGGAAAGTTTTTATGTTGAAATCATATATAAATCAAATTTACTTGAAAATTTGCAAAAATAAATAATCTATATATATAAAAATGAAACCCGTTTTCCGTTGTCACGACATAACATGAAAACGGCTGAACCGATTTGGCTAATTTTAGTCTTAAAATATTCCTAGATATCCAGGGAAGGTTTTAAAGGTGAGACAATTCGAATAATTGCCGAAAAACCCCTAAAAACAGCCCTTTTCTTTTTCTCATAATAACAGAGTCAATTTGAACCTTATTGCTATTCAATAAAGTTAATTTTAAATTAAAAGCACTCATTGTTGTCTATGCATTATCTTACAGACATAATAACGAAAATCGGTTCAGTAGTTTTTCAGAAATTCAGTAATTTGTCTCTGTTTACGGCTGAAAATTATGTATCAGAGAAAAGCCTTAGCAACGGTTGCTATTGACACGAAGTTGTCAATTTTTGCATCGACGATGGTCTAACGGCTAAAGATGGCGTGCAGCTCAGGATATGGTTCAAATCCCATCCACGGCAGTATTTTTTTTTATTTTTTCATTTTTTTTTTATTTGCGTTATTATTTGTCTCTCAGGACAGCAAAATCACTTAAGAGAGAAAAATAAATTAACTTTTAGAAAAAAAGTGTGCCGACTTCAAAAATTTGCACTGAAAAGTAAGAAATAACAAAAATTTCGTCGTAGAATTTGAAGACGGTTGGTGCCAAATTAGAAACAACTTAGTTTCCAAATTCACTAATCTAGACAATTCATTAGGAACAGGACCTACGATCATCAGCACAAACTTCAATATATTTCTTCTTCTTAGATGTATACTTAATTTTGTATCCTAATTTAACACCAACCGTCTTCAAATTCTACGACGAAATATTTATTATTTCTTACTTTTCAGTGCAAATTTTTGAAGTCGGTACACTTTTTTTTTTAAAGTTAATTTATTATATAGCATGCTCCCCGACCGACATCGAACCTCGCTCTACAATATGACAGACAGACAGACGGACCATGATGATCTAATAAATAATGTATAGAGTAGAGTAGAGTGGGGAAGTTGTATGTTGTTTGTGTTTAGGTACATAATATTGTAACTAGGCAGCCACTTTACTATTGTGATAACTATTATAAACAACACGACAGGGGAGGCCACGAAGTACCAATGATCTCCAATAATGTTACCGGAAGGTTGATGGGTACTCAGATTGACTATATCGCACCTAAATTATATGTAGGTTTGTAAACAAACTGAGTATTGACTGAAGCACTTTGTATTCGTAAACTCTCACATATTTTCAATTTCCCGCCCAATGTGGAGGTTCTACTGGAATTGTATAGTTTGATACAACCGTAAGTACAACTAGGTACTGTTCAGGAACAGTAGATACGATACTGGTACCTACTTTGACTGCTATTGCACATTTATCTTGTTATCATCAACTACATGCAGTTACCACTCATTCGTTGGTTCATATTTACCGATACTTACGATTAATTTAATTATAAGATTATTTATATGTGTTATGATGTTATTGTTAAAGTTATCATTTGTTTGTTTCAGGTAATCACGTGTTTAATTATTTATTAGATACAAAGTGAGTAAAACACTGTGTAAGTTATACAACAGGATATTTCACTGTGACTTTACAACATTCCAAATTATAATGATCACCCATAGAAAACCATCTACATAAAGTATTTATTTCTTGTCTTATTTAGTGAACAAACACTGTATGTCTTTTAATACAATTTACAATAGTAAAATTTAAAAAAATATGATTATTAATTCTGCAAATGTAAAATATATAATAATAATAATAAGCTTTATTTATTCCTATATAACCTAACAAAAAAGAAATACCTTTAAAAATTACATAACAAAAATATAAAAGAAAATAACAATTAAAAGGTTATATGGACCCCATTTTGGGTAAAAGCCTCCTCCTTATTTTGCCATTCAACACGGTCTTTCGCCTCTTCCACCCATTTATGTCCAGCACAGCGAACCACTTCGTCAGCCCATCTTTCTTTGGGTCGGCCTCTTCCTCGACTTCCGCTTGGACCTGTCCATACAGTTGTTGTTTTTGTCCACCTGTCATCTGCACAATAAATTGTTACCTAATACAATGTCGTTAAAGAATTTTAATTGTAACTTATTTAAAAAAATTTTTCAGTACATTTCTTCGTAGGAGCTCGTAATATGGAATTGAATGTAGTGGAAACAAATCTGTGTGTCATGAGAAAACTGATACAAGTCCAAATAGTTGTGGCAGTTGCAATCACGTATAGATATTAATTTCAGCGCCATCTATCGGTGTTAAACTTAACTAAAACTACCACTCAGTACAAAGAATGTAAACCACCCAAAGCTCAATGTAAATGTTAGTCATTTTAGTTTGCATCTTTGCACACTAGATGGCGTTCATATGGATAAGTTATTTATTTATTTATTATGATTTGAATTTTTTTACAATAATTATAAAACAAACTGTTGAGAATTAAATAAATAATTAATTAATATAATTATTAACAAGCAGAAATTCAAATTCAAAATTCTTTATTTGTCTGATATAATTACCTACATAATATAATAACGGAACCCATACATGTGGGTATATAAATATAAACGTGGTAAAATTAATACTTAGTTTAACACTATCATAATAATTAAACAATTAAAATTACAATATTAAATTAAAAGAAAAAAAATACACAATTAACATCAACACATAGTCATACACATACATCGATGTACATTGTACACATGGCATACATGGCAAATACAACATTGATCATTTTTAGCACTATTTAGTTATAATTTTAAAATTCATTAACACTATAAAAACGATTTATATTTTTAAAGAATTAAAATAAGTACTCGATGAACTTTCTTCACTCAGTGGAAGTTCGAGCAGTTTAATTAACATAACCTAAAAGTTAGTTACTTTGAAACTGTTTGATAGCGGGAGTGGAGGGACCAAGACGATCTCAACTCTACGGGACTTGTCAACTTTATACTTTATCTTCTCGTTTCTAAACTTCATTATTTCATAGAAATGTATTTAGTAAGGAAGTATGTAGCTATACCTACTTATTGATTAATTTCCTATAAATAACTACAAAAATGTATAATACAGTAGGTAGGTAATAGGCTGTTAAGTACTGTTGCATAATTAAAGACTTTATATCTTAAAACATTGTTGTTTATTTATTCAAGTCTGTATTTCATCTGACACATAATGACACACTTGACAATAACTATTTTAATATGTAATGGCAGCAGGCATCATACTACAAGTACCACAGAGGAAACGCCTCATAACTTTTGTTCCATACAAAAACGGACTTCAGCAACTCAAGTATTGTACAAAACTTATTCAAAATAGCAAGTTCTAGTTAATGGATCCTAAAATATGTATAAAATATGTCAATATCAGCTACACGTAGCTTTTATAAAGCCCTGAAAGTCAACAATTCCACGCATATTTTCAACCAACTTTGCCACTCGAGTTCTCTTAATATATTAACTAATGAATATTTTTTTTACATTTTGAATAAAGATAATTTCACATACTTTATGGATCCATTAACTAGAACTTGCTATTTCTGTATTGTGTCTTATCGCAAGACAGGTTTTGTTGAGAAATCGTACTTCCTCGTATTTCTGGTACGTAAATCTTGGTCTATCTTAACTTATACTTGGTTATCTTATCGATTTTAATAGTAGTCCATCTTGCTCACATATTTATAAAAAGACATAGACAAAATAAGTCGCGCGTAAAACTGAGTTCGTTGTGCTGTGATGTACTAACGTAATCACGTGTATTTCGCTGTAATGCAGTAATTATATTATATTTATGTATTGCCTTATAGCTCCCGAAACCTCATGTATTATCAATAGATATTAATCATTTTATCGAGCGATAACTAGATATGATTAAAATATATCCTAAATTATTAAGAAAATACATATTAATTTAGAACAACAACATAATATGTAAATATACAAATTTTACCTACAAGATTGGTTCGCTGCCAGCTGCCAGCACAGATCCTCTATGTGTAAATAAGTAGAGCGCCATCTGGTAACGACTCCTAGAACTTCATGGACGTTTCAGCGGCGCGTTGGGGTAAAAGTTTCAAGGAAATATTTCAGTATCTGAAACTCAAGCAATGTATGAACAGTGATGTGAAGACAGATGTCGCTAGTTGTAAGTTACGACTACACTTTGACGATTTTAAATTATGACGGATTGGTTGCGTTTTAATATATCCATAATTATATGGGGATATTACTATACCCAATTTATCTGTAAATAATCCATCTGTGTCACTGTAATTTAGCATATATGTTACCTACGTATATTTCTTATTCAATAAAACCAATTGAAAAAAAAACACTATTTCACTTAGATATATTGAATAAGTAAATATATGATAAATGAGAGACAGGTGGATTACTTACAGAGAAATTGGGAATAGTTTATCCCAGAAAAATGATGGATTTAGGAACCTTATTAAATAATATTTTCTTTTAATCTGGTCCGTTTTGACGTGACAGAAGGACAAACAAACAATACAAAGTACATTATAACAGATTATATAGCTACCAAAGTTGTAGTGCTTATTTTACCTACTATACATGAAGTTTCAGATTATGAGTTGCAATACTTTTCACCTTGACTAATGCTCAGATGATCAATATTTGACAATAATATCAAGATTTACTTGACACACACCACAATTTATGGACATAGCCTAGTGACCGTTGTAGTAAGATGAAAGATCGTTTATTGTAATTTGTTGGTATTTAAAATAATTACCTTTTGGCGTCCTATTTCTAATGAATTCAAATTGTGAATCGTTGCAGAAGTTTCAGTGACCGCTAACGAGGCAAACAAAGTAAATATAAACCGGCCAATACGAGCACGATACTTGAACATACCATCACATACGGAACCTCTGAAATCTGCTTAATTAGTTCAGTAACTGAAAATCTCAAATCTACCTAGATATTAAAAAGTGTTTTTTCCAAATATTATCATAACATGGTTATATATTATTATAACATGGCTCATAATTATAAAAGTCATTTAGAAGCCTCTAGAGGTATACCTACCTACCTACACAGTACGCACATCGTGTCAGTCAATTTTCATTAGAATCTCTATAATGATGACAGAGTTAGGTATGGCCTGTAACGGACTGTCATGACATATATATATATTTGGGTTCCGTTTTTGCAATTTGTCTTCGGAACCCTAAAAATATAAAAAAATCCGTCAGTGTGGCGAACATAAATCTCATCTCATTTAAATAAAGTTCGTGTTAGTCGTAAACGGCGTTGGTGATTACCCCGCGGTGGGGTAATTTACCCACAATTTTCTCTCGGAACAAAATGCGGGGGAATTTTCTTTGTGTAGCTCAATATCGTTTTGATTGCTTCCTGCCCCTTATTGATAAGTGTATAAAGAAGTGAGATACGCTCGTGCAAGTCATCATTGATATCGGTTTGTAATACTCGTATTGAGAGGAAATTGTCATTTGGAGATTATTGATTAAATATCATACCGCATAGTACTTGATACGAGTGTCGAGTATACTTCTATTTATAACCTTGTGAAATGTATGCATTTTAATTAGTTATCTAATTAGATATTAGAAATTGAAAAACGAGATTACATTTAAGATTTTGGGATTTAAAATTAAAATTATAATAGATGCTATTTTATAACAAGTGATATAGCTTCAACACTACTTTTAGATATGTAGGTAACATTTATCAATACGTTATCGTTTCACACATGAATATTTTGAATATCAATAGTTAGTATTGAAGAGAGTTGTAATATAACAAAGGGAGAGCAGTCCCTCAACCGATGGATAACTAAATCCGAATATCATATAAGTACCATATTATATACCAGTCGATGTGAGGGGACTTATAAAATATATATCCTCGGGATTACTTTCTCTATAACTATTTATAACAAAACTAAATACTAATAAACTTCATGAGTTCATCTCACAATCATCATATAAGATGTTAAATCATTTAACAAGTGTAAGTTAGGTAGGTTTATACAACAATGAACAATAAACAAGCGGAGCGGATTACAAAAAATCACAGATCTATCTTATATATCAAAAAATATTATTATCGACATTTGAAGTATGTGTGATAGTAGATAGTCAAGGTAGATCATGTCCATTCTGAACTTACGATATAGACAGGCATAATATTATCGTTCATGATAAAGCCCAACTGGACCAAGATCACGACTGATAATAATGTCTAATATGTCGCAACTTCACAATGAACGTGTTCAATTATTACAATACAATTACCATAGATTTTGTGCTACACGATAATGGATGAAACATAAAAGCAGGTCCTACAATCTAGAGTTATTGGTGGATAACATTACATTATATTTATTTTATTTTAATTTGAGCTTTTATTTGGATGTTAGTTATTTTTACACTATACCTACATTTTATTACAGCAATCCTAATAAAAAAAAAAATTAGATTAGATTATTTATTTAAATAGGTATGTCATCTTAAATGATCTTAGTATTGGTAGTCAACACAACTAGTACACCCTTGTTACTTAACTTTACATCAACTATACCTACTAATTGTTAAGTTAAAGTGTTTACCACACTATAATCCTACTAAGTACAACTTAGAGAGAACAACACAGTTGTTGAGATGTACTACAGAGGACTTATACACTTCCATCTTCACAACTGGAACATTCGGCTTTATTTTCAACTCGAGCACTAGTAACTATGTCCACATTTAGCTGATACAATTATAAATAAGTTGTGTAGTAAATAAAATATATTGATGTGAAGTGCACTAGTAAGCTCTGATGGTTTCTGTCATTAGTGACCGCAGACAGTTCTCATTACCATAATGTTCATTGTGGTGTGTGTGGTGTGTGGTGTGTGGTGTGTGGTGCGACTACACTGCACACTACACAGTACCTTTATAAGTACACCTTCAAAAATATAATGTATCATATTTATATTGCAATCTGTATAAATATAAAAGTTTATCTACAGAGACGAGAGCCTCTACAATATAATTGGTCTGGTAGTTAACGAAGTAACGAAGTAACGAAGGTCGCAAGGCGCAAGTCACAACACAAAGTAACAAAGTTAACAAAGAAACAAGTATAGACAATGTCCGGTGTCCAGTACAGTACAAGAGAAGTTAAGGAGACGGGACACTTGATGTTGGGGAGCGAGCTGCGAGACTTACCTACAGTATAATAGATACTGCACACAAGTTTGTGTCTAATAATTTTATATCACTAAAATTCGATCCCTTGATAGTTATTAGAAATTTGGCGCTTAGATGTCAGACGGACAATTGAATTTTAATTTAAGATTTTAATTTTTAGTATAGTATTAACAGACTACACTGCAAATCTTAAAAAAATACCCATTTCCCATCAAAAATACTAATTGCACAGCCAAATACTTGCTTCGAGACATAGATATTATTATCGTATTGCACTATGCCTACGTGAAATATCGTACGGGATCTGTCCAGGGTGGTTTTATGTGCGGATATAAAAAACAACCCTAATCTACTTCTACGTGCCAACAGGGTCGTACTGTCAACAATTTATTTTTAAGGGCCCTATATCCATAATTTGTATGGAGATATTACTATTCCCAATTTCTCTGTAAATACTCCACCTGTGTCACTGTAATTTAGCATATAGTTACTTATTCAATATAATTATCTAAGTGAAATAGTCGTTATTTTTTTAATTGGTTTTATTTAATAGGAAATATGGTTGGTAGAATAAAGGATTATTCTGCCCCTGCTGTCTCTTTCATAATCTATCACAAAACTCTAATTTTTTTTAAGAGCTCTTATACCATTATTCTTTAATATTATTATATATATATATTATTTTATATATTTCGCTTTTTTGTAGCTTATTGAAAATTAAAAAAAAATTATGAATTTTTAATTTTGCAAAAATAATAAAAAAAAAAAATAATATTAATAAGCGAAATATATAATTGAAGAATAATGGTATAAGAGCGCTTAAAAAAAATTTAGAGTTCTGTGATAGATTATGAAAGAGACAGCAGGGGCAAAGTTAAACCACCCATAATTTCCTATTCAATAAAACCCATTGAAAAAATAAGAGCTATTTCACTTAGATATATTCAATAAGTAACTATATGCTAAATTATAGTGACACAGGTCGATTATTTACAGAGAAATTGGGAATAGTTTATCCCAGAAAAAATCCCAGTATAGGACCCTTAAGAATAACCCTTCTTATAGACTTACATAAGAAATATATTTAGAGTAGTAGTTGTAGTACACATGAGTGGTACACCCGTACAGTACAACCCTCACCGCACCACTTTACCTCTAACTTCCACGTTTACTTGAACAGCCCCAAACTACCTTTTAATGGTCTCGCTAACTACATTATAAGGTTATGTTTAATGATTGCGCTCTCACTACATAACAACAAATTTTCATAAAATATCGAAATTGGTCAAAAAGAGACAAGATAAGTGATTTAAAATATGTCAAAGTGTGTTTGTCTGTTTGTTTGTAGGTACTCTTTATTTATATATTATTATATGTACAGAAATAGGTGGAGGGACGGAGAGTCACATAGGGTACTTTTTATCCTGGTGTAATGTCTCGAGGAAACATTTTTTTATTAATAAGTTTTGTAACCGTGCAAAGTGGTAACTGCTAATTATATGAAATTCCTGTAAATCATGAATGTCCTCACCAGTCACCAGTCACCAGTCACCAGTCACCAGTCACCAGTCACCAGTCACCAGTCACCAGTCACCAGTCACCAGTCACCAGTCACCAGTCACCAGTCACCAGTCACCAGTCACCAGTCACCAGTCACCAGTCACCAGTCACCAGTCACCAGTCACCAGTCACCAGTCACCAGTCACCAGTCACCAGTCACCAGTCACCAGTCACCAGTCACCAGTCACCAGTCACCAGTCACCAGTCACCAGTCACCAGTCACCAGTCACCAGTCACCAGTCACCAGTCACCAGTCACCAGTCACCAGTCACCAGTCACCAGTCACCAGTCACCAGTCACCAGTCACCACAATAACCTCCCAACATTACACAGTAGGTAGGTACAGAAGTAGCAGGTTGATGAAGTGTATTTTTGACTTGTCTTATTTGGTAAACCAAACTTTGCAAATATTATTATGAAGTACCATGTCAAATTATTAATATAATGTCTTTTAAGAATTTAAATATTTAAAAAGGACATGCAACATTTGTTTATCATATAAGACAAGTAAAAAATATATTTACATTGTTTGTTTTATTGCACGACTACCAAATAAATTTATATTCGCTCGGCCGCTCTCCGCTATACATTGTATTTCAGTTTTTGTACAATACAATACTTGTGTAATGTCTTGATGTTATATCAACAAATACAGTTTTGGTACTTTTACCTTTTTCAATACAAATAAACTGTTTTTCATAAATTCTATTATCTCTTCATGCATAACAGTAATATTGAAATCCACCTTTCACATTATGAAAGTTCAAGCATGTTTTATGTAAATGTGTAGAAGTAAACAAGTAAAGTATATTTATTATATATAAAATATTCTAACATAACAAATTCTATAGATGAGTCCCTAAAAATTACTGTTTCCAAAATTTTAAACCAAAATTTCAATAATCGTTCTTGGACCCAAGCGACTCTCCCTGTCCAGTTCGGTGGCCTGGGAATTCGTACTTCGTCGTGTGTTGCGCTTCCTGCCTTTTTGTCATCAACCTATAGCGCGCTAACCCTCATCGGTACTATATTGAACTTGATGGGGAAGTTGCGGGTGTAGACGAGGCCAGAAGTACATGGAGTGCAACTCACCTAGGAGTGGACGTTCCCACAGAATTAAGTAGCCAGCGAGCGTGGGATTTACCATCCATAAAGGCAACCCACGCTACATTACTCGAACAGTGTCCTGATGATTTCGACAGAGCACGGCTTCTAGCTGTATCTGAAAAAGAGTCAGGACACTGGCTTCACGCATTGCCCTCCCATAACATAGGTACGGTGTTGGACTCGTCGACCTTACGTATCGCCGTTAGTTTACGATTAGGTACTAAGGTCTGTGAACCTCATCGTTGCCTATGTGGAAGAGACGTGGACTATTTTGGTCGCCATGGACTTTCATGCACAAAAAGTGCTGGTCGCACCTACCGCCACGGTACCTTAAATGATATAGTACGCCGATCTCTTGCCACTGCCTCTGTTCCTGCGATTCTTGAACCATCTGGTATGAGCAGGGACGATGGCAAGAGACCTGATGGCGTAACTTTAGTACCGTGGCATTTAGGAAAAAATTTGGTGTGGGACGCTACCTGTGTTGATACACTGGCAGCATCTCACATACAGTATACAAAATTAAAAGCGGGTGCGACGGCAGAACACGCTCAACTGCTCAAGCGCCAAAAATATTCAAATATTTTAACAAATTACTTATTTTCGGCGCTTGCAGTGGAAACAATGGGTCCATGGTCTACCGAAATGAAAATATTCTTGAAAAATTTAGGTACTAGATTAGTCCACGCCTCGGGTGACCTAAAGGCTGGCTCTTACCTCGCTCAAAGGATCAGTTTAACCATTCAGCGAGGTAACGCAGCCAGTGTTTTGGGAACCATGCCACAGGGAGGGGTTCTGGAAGAGGTATTCTTTTTATAATTTGTATATATAGTTTTTAAATATATTATTTATTTATTACCATTACATTTAAGTTATGATGTAAATATTTAAACTAATACAATAAAAATCAAATTATATTTGTTTTACAAAAATTTAGTAAAGTATTATTAATATTTAGTAATCTAGTTACAAACAGTTATTTGAGAGATACTAGTAGTACCAGGTAGTTACTATAATGTTAGTTCTACCAAACATTAATATCCTATATAACTTTCAACTACGTAAACTGCAATTTCAAAGTTCCCTTTATACCAAATTATTTCACACAACACGACGCAGGTAGCGACCGACTCCGCGCCTCAACTTTACACCAATATTTCGCAGGATTTCAGTATTTCATTTATTTCGGTTTCAGTGATTTCCCGCCGCACCTTCATAGCTATATAGCTCGTAACTTCCGTGAAAATGCCTCTGTGAGATATCCAGTGTGCATTTATAGAACAACAATCAAATATAGAACCTTGCATGTAGATTGTAAACATTTTGAAAACTGAAATTATATTAATTTTGTCTCTCTCTATAATAATGAACGATGGATTTGTTAGAAAGAGAGATGTAACACTGACTTTTTTATTAGAGTATTAAATGTATTTGAACCCTTAACTGAAGCACCTTGTCGAGGTAGCCTCTACGGTCTACCCTTGTTCAAGTTAACGCTAATTATTTAAATAACCCGTAAAGATGCTCCTTATTATTATTTGGAGTTAGAAGGTGTCCGGAGCGGTTCGTTAACCATTTTCTTAATTAAATCTGAGAGCCGCTCGTCAGTACTCAGTACGGGGGAGGGGGAGGGTGGTGTAGTGGAGTGGGGGATGATCATCGTTCACATTTTTTTATCGTATTAATCGTCCGGAGAAAGTTCCAGCTTTATTTAAGGAGGTTATTTTGTGGGTCGTCACTCATCACTCGGCAGGTCGGGACTCGTACTCACTACGTATACCAACAAAACTTTATTATAAAACAAAGTCTGTCTGTGAGTCTGTGACCGCCTCCCTCCCTCCCTCCCTCCCTCCTTCCCTCCCTCACGTAACAACAACAACAACAACTGACCGGATTTCGATGCAGTTTTCACCATTAGATAGGTTCATTCACGAGTAATAAAACATCGACCGATCATGTTTAGGAGCTGAGCATTAACAGTATTATGTGAATCAACTCGGGGAAAAGTGAGCTCCAGCGTATTTTCATGGTGTATGCTGTTTATTCCGTCAGAGCCGTAACAAAATGATGTAGAAAATAATTATGTAAAATAAAATTATCTACAAGAAAGTTTGCGGTAGCATATATTTATATATCTGATAGATAAGTAGTTAGTAGGCGTATTTTATGTAGGTACATATTCAAAGTGTTGTAAACCCAAATTGTACCCGTGCGAAGTCGAGGGCAGTGGGTATATTATTATATTTTCAAATAAAATTTATATTTTAGAAACAAACAAAGTGTTTTTTAATAATATAAGTATTAGGTATAAATATAAACATATCGTATTGGATTATAAGATAACAATAAAGCCAATGAAACACAGCAACAGACGTCAATGACAGGTGTGTGTGAGCCACGTGATCGTGCCGCTAGCACGCTCCTGACACACCTCCCACATACAACATAATTATACACTGTACAAGATACTCACGGACAATGTACAACACTTATCTGACCATCCTACAGCTTAGTGATCACACCTACTTTTGTTATAATATATCATCTATCTATACAACTCTACAACTGATAAAAGGCCTTCAATTTGAACATTTTTAAATTTAAAGTAATTTTTGACCTCACATCAATAGATTTTCTTAGGTTTAAATGCTAGTCCTCACAAATGAACAGCTTCTCTGGTGACAAGAGGACTGACCCTTGCACAACGAATTCAGCGGGGAAATGCAGCCAGGATTCTATTGACACTATTTCATGAAGACTTAGTTTTACTTGTATTAAGATTTTTATGTTATTTTGTGAATAAAATTATAAAATTTTCATACAATATTAAGGTGTAAAGAACGTGCGCTACATACGTAAAATATTAAGTTTAACATTTGAACGTCTCTCAATATATGAATAAAGCAGACCCTAAAAAGGATTTCCTTAGAATATAGAATATAATAAAATGGTGCACATAAGTATAGCAGTAAGGTAATGTGAGGTAAGGTAAGCAGCTTTATGTCGGTTGTGGACGTTGTGGTTTGTGGTCGACTTCCCGACATATAGTACCCATACTATGTAAAGTACAGGACTACAGGAGGGTTCCTGACCCATTATAAAGGTTTTTCAGAATATTATTCCACCCTTTCAGGAATTATTAAATGTTTCCGAAGTATTTTTAATATTACTGCCGCTGTAATAACACGCTTCTCGCTCGGGTATATTCGAAGTAACTGTGCGATATTGAAAAACTTGCTCTACATCACATTTAATACCTACTTAGACGCTTTTGAGGGAGTTAAAGCACCAACATTCATGTAAACTTATTTTTATTGAATAGTCTCTTAAAAATGAGTCTACAAATAAGTAGACTATTATATCTTATAACGTAGTAACGTTTGGTTTATAGAAGTTTAGTAATACTATGGAGTATCTAAACGTCACGGCATCTATGTGAATTAAAATGTGAATTAGTAACGCTTTATGTGATCGTAAATCTGTTCATATTGTAACGAATAGGTACTTAAATCGCACCTAAACACATCAAGGTCAACAGACGTCTCTAGAAGGTTCCAGAGAGAATCAAGTACAAACGAAATGGACCGTATGTGCCTTGCCATAGGTACCAAAATCGGCCGCGGTCGGTGTATAGGTATTTGGCGCCGAGCCGCATCGAGGCGCGTCTACAACTTTGTACAACAATCTCGGCGTTTCTCAAATGTTCGGTGGGCAATATAAACAGAGGATCTTTGCCGGAAATAACACAATGCGAATAAGAGCGATCAAAGCGAAACAGTGAAGTGGAATTTAGTGCGACTAAGTGTTATTCTAGTGTTTTCATTTATTTAACTGTATTTTTGTGGTGTTGAAGTAAAGTTTGTCTATTTAATCGGTATTTTGAATCTCTTCGAACCCTAGCTCGTAACAATATTATATTATATTTGATTCTTTCATAGTTTACGACTCGCTGCAGCTGGGAGCTGGGACAACTCTATGAATGGTTCACTCGTTAATATTTTGTATTACCGAATTTTTAAAGTTCTGTTGTTTGTAAAAAATAAATTCGAAGTTACTGGACCGATTTGAAAATAATATTTCACTGTTATAAAGCTACATTATTGCAAATGGACATTAGGTTGTAAGTTTTTATTACAAGAAAGTTGGGGTTCTGCAAGATATAGATAGTAATATAATGTAAGTAAGACGAAGCCGGGTCTAGTCTCTGGTATAAAATAACAAGTGTCATTTACAAGTCATTATTATTTATCTTGCCAAATAAGTTGACTCCCCACCTCTAGCGCTCAATCTGGCTCAACATTATGTAATGTAGGTATAAGTACACATCACATTACGGCACAGTAGAGACAGGAGTGGTACAGTAGGTACGGTGCACATTACACTCATACATTTTTACTGAACATGTATTTTGAGATGCAGGTACAGTCAGCATTGGTATGGATAGCTACAACTACTTTATTGATCCTCTCTATAGTCTACAACATAGTTATATTACTTAAAACTTGCAATACGTATTGTATATTGTAACATTGATCATAACACTGTTCCTAATTATTATAGACAATAACGTTACTAACAAATAAAACACTAATTTGACTATAATTTACCCATGGATAAGTGAGTGGTCATATTGGGACGTGCTCCATTCATTGTGTACCTACTATAAGTATTGTACGCCCGTACTATAAATATTGTAATATTTACAACAATTTGAATACCTATATAAATATGCTTATAACGACTTGTCTTGTGTAATAGAGATAGATCTGCTCTCGCGGAATTGTTTGTAGAGCATTTTATTTTACACAATTATTTCCTACATAATTTTGTTATATCTCTGACGGATTAGTTTTTGCGTGAGGCGGTCACAGACAGACGGGGCAGGGCACTTTGTTTTATAATATGAAGTGATGATAGTGAAGTGATAGTCATGATAGTGATGATGATATGTCATGACTTGACAATTTTTGTAAAGAAAGTTTTAATACAAGTTATATCATCAAAAAAGAAGTACACAAATGAAGTTGTAGAGTGTAGAGCTCTCGTTTGTGTGCTCAGTATGTACAGAGGAGGGGTCTAGTACTAGCCACCCCGCACTGGTAACTCAGCGTGATTATAATGAGTTAAGCACTACTCGTCTACACCAAACAACGGGGGTGCTTACACACTACACACTATACAACTACACACAGACAGATCTGCACAAATAATGAATATAAATACGAGTACCTATGTTGTGGAATACTCTTCTTTATACACGATGTGTTGGGATAATAAGCTCTGATATTCATTTTCTCTTGGTACCTAGTTAAATTAAAAAATGTATATACAAATGGCTATGTAAGTGTAAGCAGTGACATCAAAGAAATACGGGCGTGCGATATGAGCAGTGGGTATATGAGCAGTGGGTATATGAGCAGTGGGTATATGAGCAGTGGGTATATGAGCAGTGGGTATATGAGCAGTGGGTATATGAGCAGTGGGTATATGAGCAGTGGGTATATGAGCCCGAGACTGATTTACATTATTGTTGGTTAATACGGTTTCGTACATCCGACGGACAGAAAATGGGAAATCTGTCTGTCCGTCTGTCACAGCTTCTACTCTCTGATACTACTGGATAAAAAAGGTTGAAGTTTGGTACATATGTAGAGTTTGACGTACAGCGTAAATATACAAATTTCGATTTAGGGGGCTAATGTTGAGGAAGAAAGTTAATAAAACATTTTTTTCAAGTGCATCATGTGACAAGTGCATCATGTGACAAGTGCATCATGTGACAAGTGCATCATGTGACAAGTGCATCATGTGACAAATATGTCATTTAATAAAATGAAAGGGCTTGTTATAAGAAACACATACTATTATAATTTTAAAATGCATAGTTTAAATTATATCAAAGAAAATATACGAAAATTGAAAGTTCCTCCCCCCATATCTCCGAAAAACATGGTACGAATCCCCCTCCACGCGAGGTCGACTCGCTCTTGACCAATTGTTGTTCTTACTTACAATGCTCTCTCTCAAGCAGAGAATAGCAAGAAAATACAGTGACATTGGCTATATTCCGGGTATCCTTCGGGATATATTTTACGTCACATTTCAATTTACAAGGACGAAAGTTAGTATTATAATAAATCTTCTATATCCATGCTTTTATACCCTACTGACACAGATTTTTTTTTATATTTTGTAGTGTTGTCGATTGACATGAGGATGACATTGTCAGAAATATGATTCAATGTAGATTCAATCCTTCTGTGTGACAGAATAAAAAAAAATGTATCAGTCAGTAATTATTTATTGGCAACCTTTTATAATTTTTTATAACGTGGTTATAATTATTCTCTTTGTTCTTTGGGGACAATATTTACACAATGAATAGTAGTTTATGAAACGGGTTCATAATAGGGGTAATTAAAACACAAGTGGATATTTTTAATAGCATCCACGAGTGTTTTAATTCCAAGTTATGTGCCCCGTTCATACACTACTTTATCTAATCCCATGCAATAGTTATTTTAAATAATTGACCAATTTCTTAATCGCCAAATTGGCGGCAAACCGCGGTTACCTACTGCGCATGCGCGTTAACTGTCAAGTGACTCGCGTGTCAATTTTTTCATAGAGTTTAATGTGGCTGTATAACACATAATATCCTCAACCCTTTCTGCATTAAAAAAAACAAAACATTATGATATCGTTTTTGTATGAAAACTTCAGTAGGTACTGTGTGTGATACATTACAGTATCGAAGTTGACATATTACAGACGCGTCTATATAAAACATATCATTATGAACTATAATGTAATAGAGACTTTACGATATAAGAGTAGATAAAATTATATACCTACTAGCTGATTGCCCGAAGCGTACGTGTTGTATTAGGAATACAATTCACTCCCTTGAGTAGGTAACATGATGTTAATAGCCTATTAGCTTTTCCGACAATTGGGCTATCAAATGCAAAAATAATTATTTAAATCGGTCCAGTAGTTTTCGAGTCTATAGAATACAAACAAAAAAACAAATAAACAAATATTCATTAGAAAAATATTTATTTTCTGTACACCTTCTCAATATAAAATGTAACTATGCCAAATCTCATACTCGTCGGTGAGACACAACCGGCGGGCACAACATACTAGAAAATGGGTACAAAGGTTTGTCTTCACGTATTGATATATACCTATATAGTATCTCCAACTATTATAGATTGCGCTGTTTGTAATATTTGTCTTATTTTAAACCAAACATAAAGAGATGATCTCCTCTCTGCGCTTCACAGAACAACATTCATAATGTTTACTTATCGTACTACGTACGTACAGTGACTGTCTAGAGCGCTACGAATGCATTTAACAAGGATTTTGTACACATCACGCTTTTATTATTTATATTACACGGCTGACGGGTTTATGTGTGGCTCGCTGTTCATATACAAGTACACAAGGGTCGCAACCTGACTGCACTCATACTCAGCTCAACGTTATTATTAAACTCGCATAATTAAAGTTCGTAGCACTTAAACCAGCGGAGCATACAAAGGCAGAGGATGGAAATAGCATTATATATATTATATATTGTGTCTGTCTGTCTATTGGGTCATATATAATAATACATTGTATACTATAAAATTTGGTGTTTAATCATATATCTTATAAAACGTTATTAAATATATTATAGTAACATTAGTAACGGATTATTTATTTTCCACTTTCTAGTTGCGCTATGAATGTTTAGTGTGTCTTGTACAGTAGTTAACTATACAAAGTGTAGTATCATTACAATGTCCCCTTAAACAAGTAACACACCCTCCACCCTCCACCCTCCACCCTCCACCCTCACAGTTCTCGCGGAAATATTTTCAATTCAGCTCCGCGAGCAGAGAAAGACGCGGTGATCATTTTGAATATAATTGATTTGTTACTAGTGTTGGGATACGTTGTAACTTGTATATCGATACATACACTATTATTTATAAATTAAAATATCGTAAAAATCGGAAAATATATATTTTGGTCGTTTATTTGTTAAAAATAATCCTAGGAATGCCTTACTATTTACCACAGATTAAACAATAATTATTTAAGTTTCAAAATGGTTGACGCCAAAAATACCTCTCGTAAATAGAACTATGTTAGGTTAGACCACATGATCGACAGTCTTATCACGAAATTAACATTTGCGAAGGATTGTATAATACTTCCTGTCAACGTAACTAAACTCAAAACAGACCCTACCGAATAACTAACGATAAATGTTAGTACTAGATGTATGTAACCTACTTGCGAGCTATTTAAATACTTACAACTAGATTAAGTGTTTGCAATTTTAGACCGTTGCTATAGGGATTGAATTGCGGGATTTGTAAAAATATCAATATAATCATCCATGATTTATCCTAACTAATAATATGCGAACGCGTGTTTCTTTTCTTTCACGTCAACACAGAGCAACAGGAGATAGTAGGAGGGCCGAAGAGTGACCTAGGCTACTTTGTATAATACATTCTTATGTCACTTTTTAAAAAAAAACCACGGGCAAAGCCTAGTATAAAAGTAAAACAAAACAGAATAACGTCACAATGGGCGTGGTATCATAAATCTGTTAGTTTATCTAATAAGTACTATATATAATAATGATTCACTGTAAGTTGTACTTGTAGTTGAGTGTGTATCACGACATGTAGTTATGTATATTACACAAGTTCACGTGAATGACTTGTAACATTATTGTTGTAATCTTTACTTACTTCACTTTATCTACAAAAGGTTTTTGACTTAATGTAATCTTACTGATACTATCAATGCAATAGTTTGACTGTTTGTTTAGCCAAAACGGTTAAACGCATTACGATGAAATTAAAAAAAAATTGAGCATTTAAAACAGGAAGGGGGAAGGGTCTGAAGTATATTACAGACACAGGTTGGGTTATTTTTGTTTCTATAAAATGATTGTATTGTATTTGAACAATTGTAACTTCAGACTATTATTTCTACTCTGTGTTACAGTTAGCATATATGAAGACCAAACAAGTGCTTTAGTAACAATCTATAACTAGTTGTCAACTTTCTTGTTCTATCAAATTATCTCAAATGATCATTTCTTTGAGCTACACAAAATCACAGATAAGAGCCGTCAACGATTCCTTACTCGTAGAGAGCCGTTTCATAGCTGCTAATCAGTAAACACGTTCATGAATGATATCTTATTGATGTTGAGATACACCGAGATGACAACTGTACAACACTAGTGCAGGTCCCCCGGCGACGCTCGGCTCTAGTGAACTCACAGCTACATCACTAACTATCATGCAGTAAGAGTTCTGACTGAGATCTGTAGCTTCATTTGGTGATTATTTCAAATTGATTAAAAATCCAGCACTATTTTTACGTGACGCAAACTAATGTAACTTGCATTGGAATCGATATTAGAGTCAAACAGGTGTTTTATGCCACCTCTTATACTTCGGAGAGCACGTTAAACTCATGAAACTAATAATCTATTGAATATTAGACAGCTTTAGGTTCAGTAGGCGCGGCGACAGGCTTGTACCTACATTCTTAGTATAAGATAAAACCTATTAGACACGTGTTCAGCTCCCTCCACACAACACCACTCATACACTTTACTCTACAATACATTTTAAATATGATAGCTCTATTGTTCGTCTGTCGCGCCCATGCAGGGGCCGCATGATGAAACTATACTTCGATTTACAAGAGTTGGCAAGTACCAATATATTTACATTTTATTATATTATTCACGTCAGTTCTCAGTTAATTACATTACACCTTATCTAATTCCATTATTATTAAGCCGACATGATATCGACATGAAACTGACGAAACAAAGATCAGTGTGGACAGTTAGTAAAGTAGTGGTTATCGCGAAAAGTTTGATTAAAATTAATTTAACCGTTTTGGAGTAAATTATAAACAAACTAACCCTGAAAATGTCGCTGAAAGACACTTCAATAATATAAATTCCATTTAGAGTCCACCCGAGTGGTACAGTATGGTTCACCAAGTACAGTAGTACACCCTCATCCTCAGTCCCTCATCAATATTAATACAGCGTCACTCGCTCACTAATTATCTTCAAACTCCACAAAACTGAACACTGTATTGTAAACAAATTAATTGTTGTTTATGAACAATTATATTTTATTGTACAGTGTGCTACTGCTGCTCTACAGACTTCGTCCCCGGAATTTAGATACGAATGCTCAACCGATCCCATTTTAACCAACTTAAAAAAAATTTGGATGTCCGCTAATTGCGAACCGATTTTAATATAATAATAAACATAGATAACATTGAACAGATCTTCTTTAGAATATATTTTAATTTAGCAGGTTCTAAATCTAAGTACCCACTCTAGTTTATCAAAATCTATTGAGCCATCACGAAGCCAAACTAACTTTGGGACAGACAAACGTTCTAAATATCATCATTTACTTACATTTTGTAGTTATTTTGAAATGACAGCCAGACATTCAATTTGATCCGTTTGCAGACGCGACACGCGCGGTATGACGGCCGGGGGGGGGGGACTTTCATGAGATATTATGGCGTCACTTGCTCCCCCTCCCCTCCCCCTACTTAGTTCCTCTTAGTTTCGGTATAACAACTTAGTATAGAGACTTTACTGCAGCTACGATCTACATAATTGAGTGATAATATAAGAACGTTTTTGTAGTAAAAACTAATTTAAAATACTTATAAGATATAAATAGTCGGACAAAATGACAATACAGTTACTTAGTATGGCGTGTGTGAGAGTTCTGTATAATACCTACAGACTGTAGTAGGTAGATATGTTTGAATATAAATGATGATCGCTAATGGATGTCGGTACTCAAATATAAATGTAAATCAAAATAGCCCCAAGTAAGGTCCCGTCCGCCTCCCGACTAATGGTAACGTTAAGGTCCTTATACAGACATTATACAGCTACCAGTCGCGGTCGCGGTCGGGGTGGAATAATACTTAGTTTACATAACATGCATTATACTTACTATAAAGTCATTTTATTCCCCTCTGATCTGATTCACAGCTCCCCTACTACGTGTGCACTGTGCAGTAAATATCTACTGAGATTTACAGTCCCGAGGACGTGCCAAAAACACTGCCGCACGTTGCAGAACCCAAACATTTAAATCAGTAGACAATAATGTGCGCACGAAATAATTGTACTCGCCGAAAGCTGTGCGTGCACTCATTATACAGGGAACGAAACATGTTAGACAGTACCTTATATAATAACGTAGCAGCGCTAAGAACTACTTACCTTGTACCAATTATGTCACTTGTCAACGGAAGAATGGATTATAAATTTAAATAATAAGTACATATATTATGTTGACTATTTACTGATTTAGTGACCGCGGTCCGTGATTTATTTATCTATATTGATCATGAAGACGATCACAATGTTATATTGTTCAGTTGGTACCGTCTTGTCAGGTCATCACTGAGATACACCGGTTTGATCATGAAGACGATCACAATGTTATATTGTTCAGTTGGTACCGTCTTGTCAGGTCATCACTGAGATACACCGGTTTGATCATGAAGACGATCACAATGTTATATTGTTCAGTTGGTACCGTCTTGTCAGGTCATCACTGAGATACACCGGTTTGATCATGAAGACGATCACAATGTTATATTGTTCAGTTGGTACCGTCTTGTCAGGTCATCACTGAGATACACCGGTTTGATCATGAAGACGATCACAATGTTATATTGTTCAGTTGGTACCGTCTTGTCAGGTCATCACTGAGATACACCGGTTTGATCATGAAGACGATCACAATGTTATATTGTTCAGTTGGTACCGTCTTGTCAGGTCATCACTGAGATACACCGGTTTGATCATGAAGACGATCACAATGTTATATTGTTCAGTTGGTACCGTCTTGTCAGGTCATCACTGAGATACACCGGTTTGATCATGAAGACGATCACAATGTTATATTGTTCAGTTGGTACCGTCTTGTCAGGTCATCACTGAGATACACCGGTTTGATCATGAAGACGATCACAATGTTATATTGTTCAGTTGGTACCGTCTTGTCAGGTCATCACTGAGATACACCGGTTTGATCATGAAGACGATCACAATGTTATATTGTTCAGTTGGTACCGTCTTGTCAGGTCATCACTGAGATACACCGGTTTGATCATGAAGACGATCACAATGTTATATTGTTCAGTTGGTACCGTCTTGTCAGGTCATCACTGAGATACACCGGTTTGATCATGAAGACGATCACAATGTTATATTGTTCAGTTGGTACCGTCTTGTCAGGTCATCACTGAGATACACCGGTTTGATCATGAAGACGATCACAATGTTATATTGTTCAGTTGGTACCGTCTTGTCAGGTCATCACTGAGATACACCGGTTTGATCATGAAGACGATCACAATGTTATATTGTTCAGTTGGTACCGTCTTGTCAGGTCATCACTGAGATACACCGGTTTGATCATGAAGACGATCACAATGTTATATTGTTCAGTTGGTACCGTCTTGTCAGGTCATCACTGAGATACACCGGTTTGATCATGAAGACGATCACAATGTTATATTGTTCAGTTGGTACCGTCTTGTCAGGTCATCACTGAGATACACCGGTTTGATCATGAAGACGATCACAATGTTATATTGTTCAGTTGGTACCGTCTTGTCAGGTCATCACTGAGATACACCGGTTTGATCATGAAGACGATCACAATGTTATATTGTTCAGTTGGTACCGTCTTGTCAGGTCATCACTGAGATACACCGGTCCAATCATTATGTACCGAAAATATATTCATATTTTAGATGTGACACTGTGAAAAGTTATAGGGTGGTTACAATTAAGTTACAATACTTATAGTAGAGGTATAGAGGGATTGTATTGGAGCATTTATGTATATACCGGATTATGGTGAATAATATGAAAACGTGGAGACATTAAAGATCTCATGATGGACTCAAAAAGTGCTACCTGAACTTTTATCTGAACTGTCGTGTCGCTGACTGACTGACAATTTAATCAACGCACAGCCTAAACCATATCAAAATTGGAAGGTATATTCCTTAGGGGGTTAAATCAACCCCTAAAGGGGTAAAACGGGCGTAAATGTAAAAAAAAAACTCTACCACAAAACTAATCAATGGATGCCAACAATTTTAGTATTTCGTTCTATATAGCTATCGCTATTTCAGCAGGAACAAAATAATATCAAATATAAGTAACTATACTTCATCAATATATATCTCGCAGTCATATAGAGTCGCAGAGCGGTAGCTGGTAGAGTAACGTTCTGATCATCCGAAAATGGAATTCGAAATATTTGATTTTGTAGAGGGTCCGGTCTACACACTACCCAGTCAGTACCCAGTACGCACCCTACGGACCTTTTGTTGAGTGTGGGTCTGTGTGGGTGGACGGTGCTACTCGTACTAGAGCTGTAATAGTTTCCGGCGGAGACGAGCCACTTCCTCCACCGAGTGTTCAGTGTGCCCTGTATAACGTTATCTATCCAACACATCAATATATTTAGAAGACGCGCGATGTCGAACATTTACATTAATCCTGCTAATGGATGGTGGGAGGTAATATCGCAGAGTTTTTTTAATTAATAACGACTTGGCGGCCTCGTGCCCTCTATACATCTCTATACAGGCTACAGTTCTACACCCCCACGACTTGTCAAACATTTTGTTGAAAGTTTTTCTCAGCGCTACAGAACAAACTTATGTTTTAATGAGCGATGTTTTGATACCGTAATATGAGGTGTTTACAAGTTGATGACGGGGCGGGGGCGGGGACGGTCTCATGTATATTGTATAACGAAGATAGAAAAGTTAATACATATAAAGAAAGTGTCTCGAAACGTGTGTACATTTTTGGATAACGAAAGTTTTAGAATCAGTATACTTAGGCCTAAGGTTATTAGGAGCACCATGTCTGTGTGAAAAGGAGGTTGATCAATTTGGATCTCAAGGACTTTCCTGCATAAAAAGTGCAGGCAGACTTTCACGCCACAGCGCCCTCAACACACATCGTGGACACATTAGTCCCGTCTCATATCAGGGAAACAGTAATCAAAGCACAGCGGCGAAAATCACAGAGTCTAACAAATATAGTTCAATTATCGAAAACTAAATTTTTTTTCAAATTACAAAAAGTTTATTAAAGATATATCGCCTCCACCGATCATCTCTTCTGGTGACAAGAGGTCTGGCTCCTTCCTCACTCAACGAATCAGCATCGCGATTCAGCGGGGTAATGCAGCCAGTATTCTTGCCACTATTCCACGCGGATCTGGTTTATTTAGTTATTTTTAATGTTTAGATTAATTTTAACGGCTTTATATTATTAGTAACTTATTAGTCCAGTTTATACGTAAACGATTTAACTGTTTCCTCTATCTTACACAAATGGTTCAAAAACCTATTTAGTATTAAATCTGATTGTGATCCTGTCAAAATTAAACTTTAGAGTTGTGGTAAGATCTTTCAACCTGGACGAGCAATAAAACCAATAAAATGTAGTTAAATAAAATGTATAATTAACGTAATATCACAGTTATATAATAAACCGGAGAATCGCGGCCCCGGCGAGCAGCAGAGAGGACAGCAAGGCAGCGGGCGAGGCGGCATCACAGACAGGCGCGTGTAGCCCGTCACCCAGACAGGCCGCGTAGCCCATGAGATGCGGCACTTGGCTCTGTTCGTACACTCCCGCGAACATGTGCTGCTGCGGACCTCGCGCGTACACCACCACGTCCTCACCGCCGTGAGTCTCTGAGTTTCTTTGCGCGTCCGCGTGTGACATCCACTCGAGTCCACCTGAAGCGTGGTATCATAATATTACACATTGTTCGTGACCGTGGATACAGAACGTGGTATAGTTACTCACCATAGTTGGTCTCTTCCGTGATGTCTGCTCGAAGACCGAGCGCGGCGTGCGGCCGGAACCCGGGCCCGTTGGCGTAGGACAAGATCTGGTAGGGCACACCTAGCACGTCGCTCGAGCCAGCTCTTCCCAGCACGTCACTCCCGCGCGGACTGTAACCCGCGTAAGCCATAACATGCGAGTGGTCAGCCGTGACCAGTATGAGCGTGTCCTCGGCGTCGGTCAGCTCCAGTGCGCGTTGCACGGCGCGGTCAAACTCCTCTGTCTCGTCCAGTGCTTCCCGAATGAAGTTGTCATGATGTGCATGATCAATACGTCCACCCTCCACAAACAGGAAGTATCCCTCGCTGTGAGTGGACAGTGAACGGATGGCCAGTTCTGTGAGCTCTGCTAGCGGCGGCGTGGTGACTTCGTCTGTGTGTAGGTGGTAGGGCAGGTGGCTCTGTGCGAGCAGTGCTAGCACGTACTCCGTGTTGTTGAGATCGACAGCACGCAACTCGGCCGCGTTCTCCGCGTACTTGTACGTCACGTTGCGCGCGCGCTTATCCGCCTCCCACTCCTCGATGAGATTCCGTCCGTCACACCTCCGGCCTGACCCTGCCGGTGGAGCTCGGAAGTTGCGACGACCTCCGCCTATGATCACCTACAGAATATTCTGTATTAGAGAAGTCTAGGAGAAGCGACATCACGTATAGTCGACGTGACCTACCTTAAAGTCTCTGCCCGGGTATCCGTGTACGAGCTGGTGCGCGATGTCCGGACACATAGTCGGGTCGGCGCCGGAGTCTGTCACGGCGCAGTCCCACTCCCAGTCGCGGCTCGCTGTGTGAGCGTAAGTACCGGCGGGAGAGGCGTGAGTGATGCGCGTAGTGGTGACGACGCCGGCGGCGCGCCCGTCTTGCAGCGCCCAGGCCGCGATAGACGGGACGTGTGTAGAAGTGTCTACCTGAGCGGCACAGTCCTCGAACTTCACGCGCGCCGTTACTCCGATGGTGTCAACATTATTCTTTATTCCGCTAAGGTACGCTGTCGCAGTGCACGCAGAGTCTGCAACTTGTGTGTCAACGCAGTATGTCTGCAAAATTCAACACAATATCATTAGCAAGTTATAAAGTTTATGAGCTTTTAAACATTTTTATTTACTCTTATAACGTAAAATCTCTATTACAAAATCGAATTATACTTTACATACACGCGTCTCTAATATGTCAAACTTCGATACTATAATGTATTATAGTACCGAAGTTTCCATACAAAAATGACATCGTAATGTTTTGTTTTTTTTAAATGCAGAAAAAGCAAAGCATATGTGTTATGCAGCCACATTAAACTCTATGAAAATATCGACTCTCCCATGTAGGAGTCACTTGACAGTTAACGCGCATGCGTAGTAGGTAAGTAACCGCGTTTACCGCCAATTTGTCGATTAAGAAAAATATCTTGGTTCAATTTGTTTCTATTGCATGGGATTAGATAAAGTAGTGTATGAACGGGCACATAACTTGGAATTAAAACAATCGTGGATGCTATTAAAAAAATCCACTTGTATTTTAATTATCCCTATTATGATCCTATATGATAAACTACTATTAATGAACTTGAAAATCGTTATATAATTATGTTGTAAAACTCCCCTGATATTATGAGTTACGAGGTGCAAATAATATTATATTTTGACATTAAGTAGTGGCTAAGCTACGGTGCGTCCCCAGAGTACATGATGACGTATTTACTTGTGGACGATGATCGAGACTGACCTTAGCGAGTCCGGTGACGGGGAAGGTCTCGTAGGTGAGCACCTGTTCCTCGCCGGGGTGGCCTGCCTGCCGTCCCTTGTAGACGCGCGTCGCGGCCGTCGTGGTCAGCGACAGTCCGTCCCCCAGGAACATGATGACGTTGCGCGCCGCCCGTGTGCGCGCCAGGTCCGGCTGTGCGCGATCTCGCAGGGCTCTCTGCGCCTCGTGTACCCAGAAGGCCGCGTCCAGCTCGGCCGGGTCCCCCGCACGGCCCGCCCCGGCTCCGCCCGCCCAGCTCTCGTGAGCGTGCCGCGCCGCTACACTCGCCACCAGCGCTACGAGCGTACACACAAACAGACGGCTGGTCATCGTACCTACGGCGGAGTGCCGCCAACTCCCGCCTCCTAGATATATATATGGAGCGACTCCTACTACACAACTACACAATCTACATCCATTATCTAGTGGATTAGCTACGTGATGTGTCATTATTACTGTAGTACAGGCTGAACTCACCGCGCTCGTAGACCGCGGCGGTGTCGCTGGACTCTGCCCCCGTGCCCCGTACGTCTCACTACCACAGCCGCGCCCGCCGCCCAGTAGGTACTACAAGCCTACACAGTCTTCTTTGTTACATCGTTTATAGAGACGTAAAATTCAGTAGATGTCATTAACAGAGTTCTAAAAGAAGTGTGATATCTGATATTACTCGTTTTATCTTTTACATTTATGAACCGATATTGATATATTTAATAGGATATCTTGAGAGTGATTTTTTTTATTAATACTCAGGTTCCCAGTAGACAAAATTATTTTCCGAATTTTCCCTAATATTCAAGGCAATGGCACGTCAAGCCGATGTTGGACAGGCAACCGGATGTCGAGTGGTAATCTGGGCCTTTGAGTGGTACAGAGTCCCCTGGTAGCGGCCAAAGTGACCCCAAATGGACAAGTTCGGCGATATGGTGGAGGGGCAAAATCGAAATTTTTTTGAAAAGGCAAACGGATAAAAATGCGGTAGCATTAAAGGAAATACCCTAATTATATAATAATTTTTTTTTGCCAGCCGAAACACGCGGGCCGTTCTTGCACTAGCGAGTACAAAAAAAAAAGTGAAAAGGCAACCGCTTCAAAATTAGTGAGCATACTTATTGACACCACCAAACGTTGGGAAAAAATTGCCATCCGATCCTGATGGGCAGTTTCGGAGAAACAACCCCTCAAAGTCGCCGAAAAACACTTTTTTTCGATTGTTTCAACAATTACAACACTTTAGATTAAACACTCTAAAGGGCCTCTACGTGTTGGACCTATGTCCCCATGCAAGCCTTACAAAGGACCGGGTATTATTCCCGTGAATTTAGAGTTATATAATAAAAAAAATTATAAAAATTGTTCAAATCGGATGGCATTCGAAATTTATACTGTCCTAAGTACAAATAATGGTGTGTATCAATGCCATCCTATTTCGATTAAATTAACCCCTATTTAGCCACCCCCCCAAACCTCATGAAAATACCAATAATTCCATACGCTGCAAAAAATTGTTGAAAATCCTTATCAATTAATATTTAACGACTGCTTGGACCTGATGGCATATGTATGTATATGTGCTATAAAATTTTCGACACAATGAATGAATTAATGAAATCATTCAACCGGGGAGGTGCAAAAATGGAAAAACTACATATGTTTTCCTATTACAAAAATGTGAGCGGTAAACTAGTATGTATTATAGAAATTAAGTATTTAAATATTTCATTATTTATCCCCTAACTCTGAGATGGAAAAAGGGGTTGTACCTACCTATATAAATGATTATGGGAATAACTTACCTCAACTTCGACTAAATATAAGTTTTTAGCATTTCCCAAAATTCAACCCCTAGTAGATAAAAATTTGATTTAAGGGTCCTATACTGGGAATTTGTATGGAAATATTACTATTCCCAATTTCTCTGTAAATACTCCACCTGTGTCACTGTAATTTAGCATATAGTTACTTATTCAATATATCTAAGTGAAATAGTCGTTATTTTTTCAATTCGTTTTATTTAATAGGAAATATGGGTGGTAGAATAAAGGATTATTCTGCCCCTGCTGTCTCTTTCATAATCTATCACAAAACTCTTTAAGCGTTCTTATACCATTATTCTTCAATTATATATATCGCTTTTTTGTAGCTTATTAAAAATTAAAAAAAAAATTATGAGGTATTCTTTTTGTAATTTGTATATATAGTTTTTAAATATATTATTTATTTATTATTGTACATTTTAGTTAAGTTGTAAATTGTAAATTAAACTTTTATTACCATAAAATTATAATTATTTTAAATTTTCAATAAGCTACCAAAAATTCGACATATATAATTGAAGGGTAATGGTATAACAGTGCTTTTAAAAAAATTTAGAGTTTTGTGATAGATTATGAAAGAGACAGCAGGGGCAAAGTTAAACTACCCATATTTCCTATTCAATAAAACCTAAGATTTTGCAAGACGACGCCCCTACTAGATGTGTTGTTTAGAACAAACAAACGTGTCACTTTGTCACGCACGCACACAACTTTAATTTGCAATCATACACTAGGCATACACTATCGATAAAAATTAATATCGATAACATCATTTTTATGTTATTTGCCATAGTTATTTTTGTACTATACATTTTTAGGTAGAAAACAAATTCAAATAGATATACATATTATATTTATTATCATTTGTCAAAATAAAAACAAATACTTTAGCGGTAGGTAATTATAATTAATAAGAAAGAAACAGTAATCAAGTTTAAATAATATAGTAATAATATAGGTAGGTAATAATTAAATACTAAAATAAACAAAATTAAACCAAATATTTTATAATAACAATAATAAAACTATATTTAATTCAATGTTTACAATATGAGCTCTTGGCATTGTATTATCTAGGTGTTGAAATAAACTAATTCTAAACATAAAACATTATTTAGTATTTACAATTTAATATTTACATTAATACAAAATATAATTAAATTCTAATATCCACTAAATAAAACTTGTTTATTGTAAAAGTGTCGTAGCGACTGTTTCCTATCTACACTTTTCGTCAGGTAATGTAAACGTATATCTATATATTTTTCCATTATTGCCCTAGTCAACTCATTAATATGGTTATCTAGAGGTTCTTGGTCAAATTGGTGATAATATATGCTTTGAAATATATCAAGACCTAAAGTTAGTTGTAATGCTTTTGTCATTATATATTTTTTGTTATCTTTAGATTTAATTGTACGATTTAACATCATACGCGTTTTTATTACAGTCTCAGCCTGCTTACAAATCAATATCACACTTTCAGAAGGGTATATAATTCCACCTCTGTGTTTAGTATTTAAAAATCGATGACTGGTATTATTCACCTGTCTGGCAAATATTGCGTTTATACAAGTTGTACATTTTAATTTTATGGATAAATATTTAGTTACAAATCCTGCAATGTAGGCGACTACTTGATTACAAAATTCTGAAAGTATTTCTTCATTAAATTCATCATAGACAGATATTTCATCATTGTTATCGTCATTATTATCATAATTTTCATCGGTTAATCTTTGTGTATCAGTTGTTTTATTAATCTTTTCCACTGCTGATGAACAATTAAGAATAGAAATTTTCTCCAAAGGTATACAATTCCCCATACCCGTATCTCTGAGTTCCATATGTGTAAGTATTTTTTTTGTAGATACTTACAAACTGACGTGCAGTCGGGTTATTATTTGAACCCCCGTGAGAGCGAATATTGCAAAACAGCAGCTCCAGGTGATCCTGACTAAACTTGTACAATGGTAAATATTTTAAAATGCGCCGGTTTTCTATCAGATTAGTGTACAATGCCTGAGCGCTTTCAATACACGCAATTAAACCTACAAAACCAACTTTTCTGTCACTTTTTACAATAATTCTACCATCAGATAATATCAGTGTTTTTAAATATAATTTAGTTTCTTCAAAAAAATTAAACATTTCTAATTTATTGCTAGAATGTAAAGGTTTTTTAAAATCAAATTGTCGAATGTTTTTTGAATTTAGAGAATCAAACAAATTATTTATTGTTCTAATAAAATGCGTTGTGCCATTGGTATTTAGAAAATAGTCTAATTGCAACTCATTTTCGCAAAAATCGATCGCATCGGCCACACAACAGCTGAACAATTGAGAAGCAAGTTTGACTTTCATTTTGTTATTTTCAAAATAAATGTGTTGCTTACCAAGTCGATTGCCTAAATGTAAATATTCTTTTTCTTGCAACTCATGTAACTTTTTGACTAATTCCCATTTTATGACTCTCTCATCACGATCTATGAACACATTGTTATAGTGAAACGCATTTCGCACTAATTTTATCATGTGACATGCGTCCAAAAATGCATAAACTTTTTGATTTGTAATCGGATGTTCAAAATATGGTTTCATATTTTCCATGTCAAAGGAACAGCCCAATTTTCGTAACATGCTTATGTTCGCAGGACATCCATCGCAAGTCATAGATATAATTTCTATTCCTGTTTCGTGTATTAATTTTAAACACTGAATAATCAGATTTGCCCTCTGCTCCCCATTAACCCCCGTCTACTAAAAAATACCCCACAGGTGTCTTCCATTCTCCGTTGATAACCTTAACTAAAAACACAAGAGCTTCTTTGGCTTCTTTTAAATTGTCTGTATTTAAATTACTTCCTATATCTACATAACCATGGAATTTATAGCCATCCCATTCGACTCTTTTTCTTATAGCCATTTCGTCTATAACTAGATTACCAACCAGTTGATGTTTTGACATATCCTGTTTGTACTTCATTGCTTTTAAAGCTTCTTCAGTAAATCCAGCCTTTGCATCAATACTAGAGTACCATTTTTTTAGAGTCCTGGGGTGTGGCAGGCATGTATCAAATTTTTCTCTTATATAATCATATGCTTTCGGTGAATAAAAATGAAGGGTTAACGCAAAGGACCTAACTTCAGGGGGATATTGTCCGGGTTTGCTTGAATTTCTTGTATCTTTATTAATTATTAAATGATCTTTCTTTATTTTTGTACTTTTTAAAACAGACATTTCTTCATCTTGCAGATTATATATTTTTTTTATTTCATTTAAAATGTCACTTAAGAGTGAAATTTTCTTCGAATTTCGTCTACTTTTCTCACGAAGTTTCTTAATGGAAAGTTTTTGCCTTTTAATAATATTACATGACCTAAAAAGTGATGCACGTAATTTCCTTTTTCTAGGTGTGTCATCTAGTTTATTTTCTAATTTTATATCAGATGTAGGTATAGTGCATAATGCTGGGGCTTCTTGAGGAGTGACCTGTAAAGTGGACAATCAATTTAACATAGAGAAGAATATTTTAACCAAAACTAATTAAGTGTAAATGTAAATTAATTTTTAGATTACGAACAGGCAAATACAAAGTTGGAATTGCACCGTCAAGTATTCGACGATTTTTTCCTGGTAAATAAAGTTGTACTTCAAAATGTTTGGAACAAATTGTGCTGGTTTTTTGTGGAAACCAATTCATATTATTCCTCCCAGTCGCTAATATCCATTGCTCTTTTACTTTTGAGTCACTACGAAATCTAAAAAAAAAACAATATTGTAATTAACTTTAAAAGTGAATATTTCTAATTTAAATAAATATAAATATAAATCTAAATAAAATATGCATATTTTATTTATGTACGCATGAAATCGATATCGATAAAATTCGTACGGCGACTAGACATCACTACGCCTGAAACGGCGTGCGTAAAATCTACATAAATAAAAACAAATAAAACAATTTTAAAATGACTTACTTGTGGTATGACACACCAGAATTTTATAAATTAGTTGTTCCACTATGATTTCTACACGTGATAATAGAACAGTACGGCATTATTATCGTAGTAAAACAATTTTTATAATAAAATATTATTAGCGTGCAAACGTCAGACGACAATGCAGGCTGACGCGTATAGTTGTCTTAGAAGACAACTCTCTGGCACGATCTTATAGTGAGCGGAACACATCTAGTAGAGGCGGGCCACGCATCGTCTTATAAAATCTTAGAATAAAACCCATTAAAAAAATAAGAGCTATTTCACTTAGATATATTCAATAAGTAACTATATGCTAAATTACAGTGACACAGGTGGATTATTTACAGAGAAATTGGGAATAGTTTATCCCAGAAAAAATCCCAATATAGGACCCTTAAGAATATGTATAAATTATATTATATTACACCATTGAGAATTAGGATTACAATATACTTAATTAATATGTCGTAATAACAATTTTACTATATTTAATAGATCAAGATATCGTCAAGTGTGCGTAACAATGAGTTTGACTTCTATTGAACGAGTACTGAGGGAGCGTCGTGTGGTCACTCGTCCTTTGTGAAGATCCTATACTTATGTATTTATTATAAGATGATCCAAGACTCGTAGTACATTACAAAGTTTTAATTTTATATACATACTTAATGAAAATACAATGATGTTGTAAATGTATTATCTGACTGTAAAGTACTAAATTAAATTGATTAGACACGTATTTTACTATTGATAGTTTGTTCACTCAACATTAAGAACTTGTATACTTACACTCGTTCGTACAAATGTTGAGTATAACATTCTAGCAAGTACATTTTTTTTAGAAAAATGTTAAAACTGTAGTAACTTAGGGTGCAAAAGGGGTTTTTGAAATGCAAATTAAAAGCATAGTTCTAAAATGTTTTTTCCGACATCAACGTCTAATGCCTTTGATACAAGTAACATGACTCTACATTGTCGCTCCTCATTGTTGTGACAACGTGTTATTGTTAGTCAGTTTATTGGACGTCTTGCTTTGGTTGACTGTGATGTCTGTGGTTCATTATAGAAGGTGTAGCGGTGTAGCGGTGTAGGAAGGTATCGTCGAATATACAAGTGGTACTATAGATAGACCATACCATTTCAAAATACCATTTAAAACACAAAAACCGGCCAATTCCGGTTCCGTACCATTATCTATAAAAACGGCAAAAAATCACGTTTGTTGTATGGGAGTCCTCCCTAAATATTAATTTTATTTTAATTTTATTATTTATTTTTTAAAGTGAATAATATAACTCAATATTGTGTGAATATTTCAAACGTCTATCTGTTGCCGTTATCAATATCGAGTAAAAACGAGCAAAAAAAAACGTTTGTTGTATGGGAGCCCCCCTTAAAGATTTGTTTTATTTTAATTTAATTATTTATTTTTAAAGTGAATAATATATATTCTGTGATTATTTCAAACGTCTACCTGTTACCGTTATCAATATCGAGCAAAAACGAGCAAAAAAATCACGTTTATTGTAATATGTGTTTTTTTATTCTGTTTTTTTAGTATTTGTTGTTATAGCGACAACAGAAATACATCATCTGTGAAAAATTCAACTGTCTAACTATCACGGTTCATGAGATACAGCCTGGTGCGTGGTGACAGACGGACAGACAGATATAATACCGTAATATATATTAGAGCTGCGTGTGTGTGTGGTCACTCAAAGATTTCTTTAGAAAACGTCTATAATTTATATTAAAACATTTAAGACATAAAATTAAAAATAAAAAAAAATAAAACGAAATTTTGAACTGACCACATTATTATACAAGAAATGCATAAAATACAAATTATGGCAAAAGGAAGATGTATAATCAATCAATAACATTTAGTGTAGCAGATAGTAACATTGTAAGTGAACGTACAAAAAACATTATTTAGTAAGTATAAAATATTTATGAGTAATACAAATTATTTAAACCTAACCTAAACATAACATATATTATATTGAACCTGAATTGACGCCGCCAAGTATATCGTTTAATTCACAAACCGCTCAATATCCACCACTCCATGTAACTTTAATATAATTGTACAATATTTTGTCACTTGGCAAATAATGAACGCTTATGTAGATTAGACTTTAGAAAGGCTCGTTCTATTAAATACATAATAGAGCAAGTGGGAACGCACCTTGTTTACCACTGAAACAAATTAGATATAATGTTTTGTTATTTGTTATACATACTCAAGCCTCACTAGATAACTGGGAGTCGGGAGGCGGGAGCAGTAACAACATGTTACGTGCGGTTAATGAAGTAGAGATATCATTGTTATAGCTAACCTATCGTGCATCATACACACGCAGCTCTACATCTGGGGAGGGGGAGGGGAAGGATGCTTATTGTAGCTTTATTATGACATTATCTCATTTGGTATAATAAGGGTAGGTTTATTCTAACAACATATTTAAAAAGACGCAAATAAAGTACTACATAATATATTAAACTACACCGGCAACCATATACTACTGGCGCCATCTATTATCACTGTTGTATAATAAAAGTTTATCTTCAAATTGTAGTCGGATTTGTCCATTATCTTTAGTCGAATAATAAAGTGTTATCAGTTGGCGATTGTGTTTATAAATGTGGACGATTTTATAGATACTGACACAGTCGATTGTTGAGGTTTAAAGTAAACTTACACATTGATGTCACAAAATAAATAGCTAAATTGTTATTGCCAAGACAAAATATTAATAAATTAAAATGGAGAGGTGCATATTAATATTCCTAACATTAGACTTGGGTCTACATGAGATGTCAATACATTGATCTATACGGGGCTGGCTTCGGGAGCTTGGCTGTTATTTGGCAAAAGATCGGGAAATCGTTCCTTAGAACCATATTTCCCTACCTCTTATAGATCCAGAGTTACTATTCGCCATAGTGGTTAGTGATCGTTCTTGATGTGAACACTCTGTATTACGAGACGACGCGACGGCGGCGCATGGCGCATGGCGGCGGTCGGCGACCACAACATTTGTTGTAGTGAAGTGATCTGTCTACCATAGTACTGTGCCATGGTAGTATTCTCACAGAATATGTCGTAACCTAGATGGATATCATTGAGATAGTTATGAACCCTATATTCATACCAAATTATTATTTAGTTTAGTATTTTATTTGTAATGTTAGATACACATAATTACTTGTTACGTTACTGTTAGAATAATGTTGGATACACTTTATGTCTGCCCGGCAGTCCCGGCCGTGTGGTCTCTACTCTGCTGTCGTCTACATGATCTCTTTGTAGCTAGATTGACGTTCAGCTTACTATGTACCTAGCTAGCAGGTGGCAGGTGGCAGGTGGCAGGTGGCAGGTGGCAGGTAGTTAGTACTGCACCTGACTTATTACTGCTATTCTGTTGACTTGACACTGTACTAACTACGGGCTATATGAACATGAAGACAGTTGTTGTTAGTCCTGAAATTATATAGTACATTTGATATCATGTCACGTATCTAAATGTGTACAAAAAGCGGTACGAGCTTGAAGCCGCAGTCCGCAGGGGATAACCCGAAGTGAATATAAATCGAGATGAAAAAACGGGTAAAGGTGTCGACGGAGTGTAGAGTGTGCGGAGGGTGCGGTGGAGGGAGAGAGGGACGAGGTATGATTGGTCAGCTTACTGTCAGTCACACTGCCTCCACAGTCCTCACACAACCAGAGAATACCCTCCTAACGAGCTGACACACAAAGGAGACCATTATCACTTCGTTCTGTACTGTATCGATTGGTAG
Source organism: Nemapogon koenigi (assembly GCA_963924495.1). Lineage (NCBI taxonomy): Eukaryota > Metazoa > Arthropoda > Insecta > Lepidoptera > Tineidae > Nemapogon > Nemapogon koenigi. The sequence goes on along the minus strand of OZ004641.1, from coordinate 55,143 downwards.
ACAGAGACACATCTCTACCAGACTTCTTGATATACATATTATATATGTCGACGCCAAATGGTTAAAACAGCCACTCAATTGGATGGCTACAAGGCATTTCATTAAATGGCGGCAATCAATTAAATGGCTAGGCTATTCGTTAAATAAATTATGATATCTTAACGTCCAATGTCTTGGCTAATTGAAAGCTAGCTCTTTAGAAACGGCTGAACCAAAAGCTGCCGGTCATTTAAAAATCATTCAATTGATTTATTAAGTCGAAGAGAATAAATAAATGTCATGTTAATTATTTATTAAATAGAACTAGAACAACCTTTGTATTATTACTTTTAAGAACATTGTTTCTACACTGTAAAAGAATACTTGACAAATAAATATTAGAATTTCCTTACTCGTAGATTAGAATATAATATGTTGTTTATACTTGTGCTTTAGAATATAATAATGTATTGGTGTCATGTAATATGGAAGTAATAATGTGCCACTTACTGTATTTTGCATACCAGGAATCTGGTGAAAGTCCCTAGGCAAATAAATATCTTTCTTTCTTTCTTTCTTTCTTCTTATTATAATTAAAGTAAGTACTTACTTTTTTTCTTAAAACAAAGGTATTTTATTTTTACCCATATCTAAATATACTTTCTACTAAATTTTAACACCATCACTTTCTTAAATCAACAGATTCGAATAAAATAGTTCCGCTAACGTTGTCATAGTCACCCTAATAATGCACATATCAATTTCATTTAACCAAGAGGCTGCGACATTCAGCCCTTATGTTAAACGTTTTTTCAACAATTTGGCTAAGCATCTTTTAGCCATTCTATTGAATGCCGCCATTTCAAACAATTTGGCGGCGACATATATATATATATATATATATGTATTTGTAGACGTCAGCTCTAGTTGACTCGCCTATATATAGTACCTAATGTATACGTCCACTTATTAAAACGTCGCGTCCCTCAGTAAAGAGTGACACAATACACAAAGTTAGTCAAAGCGAGGAGGAGTATCGCCTGAAGCAACTCAGTCAGTCTCATGTAATATTCATTATGTACCGACAGAGTAATTGTGCCCTGTGCAGGACTGCAGGACTGCAGGCCGGTGTCAGTATACTGTCCTGTCCTCTGTCACAACACAACACAACATCTACTGGTCGACACTAATACCTATTACTTATTACCTACCTACCTAATAGTAGTTGGTAAATGTCGACCATGTTATCGTCAACTTTTATAGAACGTCCGAATTAAAATGGATGTTTTGCTTTTAGCCTAAATCTGTTCATAATTTTAATAATTGCTATAATACTATAAATGACCGTGTTTAACTACTTGTACTATAAATACAAATATATCATTTTGGGATTGAAATTTATTAACATAAGTAGGCGCTTCTGTTAATACGATAAAATAATAATTAATAAAACTCCTAATTTAATTAGCTTATAATATTATTATGAATGTATTACTATTTATACCAAAGATAAATGTAACATTGACGCACAGTGTACACTTGAAACTGTCAGAGTGACAAATGAGATAAACCGATCAATAACATCGAGATATGTGTACAAGAAGGTATAAACAAGATGAAGAGTGTAGACGTCAAACACTATACGTGAGGACTGAGGACACACCTTTATGTCAGTATAATACATTTACTCTCTGTCTGATACTTATTGACGTCATTTTTCATAAAATCTTTCCAAGTAATATCACAGATGAGAATAGGTACATTAACTAACACGCACTCGTCGGCTGACTATTTACACAAATGAAGCTTTCTAATTTAATTATTTTAAATTTATGTATCATACTGGAAATTAAATTATGTATTATTGAATAATGTATAATTCTGAAAATTGCGAATTGGAACTATAGATACCTACCTATTGTAAAATATATCAAATTGAATATTGCGTTTGGGATGCGTGCATACATGTAGCCGACTATACCTGTACAGACGCAGACAATCTGCTTTATTGTGCACGTATTAGTATTATGGGTAATTGGGTACTCATAACAATATAAAAACCTTCAAATTAATTTAAACATTAAAAATAACTAAATAAACCAGATCCGTGTGGAGTAGTGGCAAGAATACTAGACTCCCCGCTGAATCGCGATGCTGATTATTATAAAAGATGCGAAAGAAAAGTGTGTCAGGATCGTAGCAAATGTCATTCGATTGTGTACCCCTCTTGGTATAAAAGGCGTAATGATAGATTTCAAAAATATTTTTGCGATATATTGGTATAACTGTTATTAACATGTGGTAAAAAAATAAGCTAACATCTGTCGAGTGTTTTGTAAGTAATTAACATTTTGTATCAAACAAGTTTTGTAATCGCGTCAACAAGTCATGACGCGATGATATCCTTCGCAAACGGCCAGTTTTGTGGGTGGAAAGCTCATGGACATAGAGGTGGTGAAATAAAATACGAGGAAGGCGCTGAAAGTTATTATCTGCTTATGAAAAGTGTTTCGAGGACTGGTATATTTACAATTTCCGGGTACTTTTGGGACAGAATGTATAATATAGGTATCATCAGTCAGCCAGCAATATATAATGTAGAGCAGCTTATCTCTTACAAAACCAAATTAAATCCCAATACGTCATGTAGCCTACAGGTAGAGAGCACACTGACGATTCTGAAAAATTGAAGCGGGATTACCGTGAGCTCCATCAGATTATGTAAAGTGATGTCGCTGTTACTGTAGGAGGAGGTCTATGTCATATATAGGTAGATGTGTAAGTATTCGTAGTGTAGAGAAGCACAGGTGACAGGTGACAGGAGACAGGAGACACACAGCGCGGACTTCCGACATCTCCCAGTGTTACTTATTATATTGTGGTATAGTCGCTTCAGTACCCTTGTATTGTGACACTAGTTGCGGACCCGGTTCCGCTCGGGACAATTATTAATTTACAAATACACAGACTCTAGACATTTCACGAAACTTCTTCGCTCCCTTCATTATTACGTTGGTATCATTTAATTTCATAGTTTTCGAATAGTTCAGTCAATTTAGGAAAATAAAGATCAAACAAGTTAATTTGTCAGTAATATGTCATAGTATACCCACATTACCCACAGTTCCACACCCATTCTCACATCATGTTTTACGAGCTATTCTCAGGAACTACCAGTCCGATTTTAATTTGATTTGGGTTAAATATCCTGTTTATTAAGGTTGTATTAAGGCTGTATAACATTACGCTACAATCCAAAGGAGCTGAGCAGTAATCATAAACGTAAACTTGAATTCTTCAAAATATTGATCATATTTTTATGAGATGAAAATAATCTTCTAAATCGGACCCACTCAGTGCAACACTAGATTTAATTAAAACTCCTGAATCAATTGTTTCATAAAAAATAAATTATCGGAGTTTAATGTACTCATAATACATAATTACAGGAGTTCTATTATGATCGAAAAAAAATTAAATTCGTCTAAAACTTTACGATTAGCACTATTCCTATTGTGGTTGGTTGGTTTGACCCAATAAACATTGATCACCGAGCAGAACATGAATATATTCACAGTTTGAGGTTCAACTCCCTTACCCACGCAGGGTACTCCCGGGGGACTACAGAGTACAGAGGGTCCTAATTATATTATGTCTCTCAGTTTGGGTATGATGCTGTTGTGATGTGTGATGTGCCTAACTATATAGCTATTACACAACTATACCTACTTAATGTTATGTTGCAGTTTCACTTACTACTATTTGACCATAATGTATATATATAACTATTATAACTAAGTACGAGAACACAATACTAAGTATTTTTATTTTGTTGTAAACTTGCTCTGATGCACGTTTTCATCTAATACTTTGAGTAGATACAGGTGAGTAAGGTTTATCAACTTTACAAAATTTATAATTCAAGATCCTTGCATTTAAAGCTCTCATGAACCAAAATAAGTAACACCTGTCTTGTAACATGTTGTTGTGAGATCATAAACTAACAATCAGTGTTGCCGGACACACACACTTCTCTGATTATATCCCCGCAGCACACGCTCACACACACACACACACACACACTCCTTATACCGATAATCCCGGGGTTAATCACACTCGTGTGTGCTGCTACTGTGATATGAGTTTTAGAAGTGTATGTTGTGACACTTGTGAGGGATTATAACTCCTACATTATATTATGGTAATCGCGCTACATACGAGTTATTGTTTGTTACTTGTACTGTAAATATTATATAACCAAATATTTGATTGTATAAATGGGCAGAAATGTTTTAATTTTCAAGTAGTACACAGTAGAGCTCTAAACGTTTGGTCATCTCAGGATACAGTATGCGGTGATACTTACATTGACTGCGGTTCTATATGTAATGTATATGTGAGTCAGGTAGCAGACAGCAAGTAGGTGGAACAGGTGTCACACTCACACACAATAACAAATCTGTTCTACACCAATATTAATGACACCTCGGGGTCAACCCGGGCCACCGCGACCTGCGACCTACTTGTAGACCGGACAACCCAGAAGGGTTATTATATTGTGGATCTTCCTGTGAGCCTGTGAGTCTGTGTCTCTGTGAGCCTGTGTCAACTGTCATGTTCTATGCCACGAGGTATTATATTTGATGGTTGGAGGTTTAGGTAACGACACTCTCGTACTCGGGTGGGACGATCTGGAACAGGAGCAGACGTCTTACAAACATGTTTAGGCACTTGACCAAATTATTATAAGAAAGTCAAATGTGAATTACTACCATACCATACTAAGTATAGGTGCGAGCACTATGCGGCTTTCATTTTTGCATTTCAGTATATTTATGAAAAAGTAGTGACATCGCTTGGATAACAGATCACTTGTTACCGTCTTAATGTCGGTAGAGCTTTGTCTCCTAGTTACGGCCGATTGTTGATTGAACGGTCGTTAGTAATATGATACAGTCGAGTCACATGGATGGCACTCTACCTAGATTTACTATTGTTAGGGAAGAGAAATCATATTATGAAGGTGAGATGGCAACATTTTGACAAGAGATTTGGTCTATGGCAAAGAGATAATAAAATGTTTAGAGAGGATCTTTGATTGATATAGGTACCTATAAATAAAGGAAATAGAATGTAGATAAGAATAACCAAGAGTGTCCCTCACAGACAACTTGCTGACAACGGCGCGGGCGTGCGACATCCAGCGCATGACACATCAATCATCACATTAACATAAAACGTTCAAACGCAGCATCTCTGTGTACTTGTGATCCCACACATAACGCCGACTTCTGGATGTCATGTACAGTATGATAAACGACGTAAGTCTTGTAGTGTCGCGGTCGCCCCGACTTTGGTTACACAATCTAACTGTAGGGTGTGTGTGTGTGTGCAGTGTGTCGAACGTTGTTAGTTATAGATACAGTCCACAGTCATACTATTACTGGGAGATTATTCCACTTATCTGAGAGTCCAGGATTTTTTGTGTTCGTATTTATATTTAGGGGTTGGATGTACAGTTGTACACATTATAATATAATACGGTGTCCTATGTGTGACTATCGCACCATTATTGTGTATCAGTTAAGACGAGCGCTTATCTTTTAGTTTTATAATTACCGGAACTATAAAACTATACAACTGCATAACGCAAATAGACGCAAATATATTTAAAACGTCAACCAATCAAAAATGTCCACGGACGAAGGGACATAAATGGATTATCTATATTATTATCATCGAAAACAGAGACGTTCCGAGTTGCCGTGAGCGTTCGTGAGCGCGTCAACAGAGATATGTCAAATATGACACATTTAACATTTAGTTGTTTTGTAGTCTATTGCCGCTCCTAAAAGATGGATCAAATCATAATAATATTACCGTTAGAGTCAAACCAGATATCAGTACGATAACAAATCAGGTCCTGGTACAAAAATACCGGCAGTACCTACTACCTACTATACCTACCTATCTACAAGTTGCTAAGTACCAGTCGCGCGCGCCTCTTATCTTTATAATGTACATCTATATCGACACACTCTTATCCGCACATATAATTACTTCATTATCGTATAATTATGTTATACGAGCTGTAATGCAGCACTGTTACTGTCTTATTCTAATTCGCTATGTAAAGGTATTTTTTTCTGATAGAAGGCGTTATTTTAAGAAACTAATTTCGCTATTAATATTTTTTATTACTTTAGTTTATCATACAAAATTTATTTTTAAAAAAATTTATCACCGTAACCCCAATTGGTTCGGCATTATAAAAAATAAGCCATGCGTATCTGAATTATAAATAGTAATGTCGGGAAAAAACTTTACTCTATGACATTTATATATCACAAACTAGATCTAAACTCTTAACAGTGTAAACCAAAGAGATTTTTTTTATTGGTTAATTTCTCAGTTTGTTCCTTTTCAGGATAAACCAAAGAGATTAAGTGTAAACAAAGAAAACAAACATTTATGTCATTGCATTGTGGCATAACATCACAGCATTGCCAGACTACAGATGTATTCTACCACTTCTCCCAAACTTACAAGAGAATACTATGCGAAATAATATATGATTCTATTGATCTCAAGTAAAATAACTGTTGAGGACAGATGACTGGCTGTATATTTGTTGTCTTCGAAATATACATAATAAAAAAATATATGAGGTTGTCATAACGATAACAGATTCATGTAAACAGTATGAAAAATAAAAACAGTAAAAAAGATAGAAAGTTCTTTTAATATAATGATTGTGTACATTCGTATTGTGTACACAACAGTTTGGTCCTTCGAGCCGGATGTGACGAAGTGGAAACACGCAGTCCGAATGTTGAGGACAGATGACTGGCTGTATATTTGTTGTCTTCGAAATATACATAATAAAAAATATATGAGGTTGTCATAACGATAACAGATTCATGTAAACAGTATGAAAAATAAAAACAGTAAAAAAGATAGAAAGTTCTTTTAATATAATGATTGTGTACATTCGTATTGTGTACACAACAGTTTGGTCCTTCGAGCCGGATGTGACGAAGTGGAAACACGCAGTCCGAATGTTGAGGACAGATGACTGGCTGTATATTTGTTGTCTTCGAAATATACATAATAAAAAAATATATGAGGTTGTCATAACGATAACAGATTCATGTAAACAGTATGAAAAATAAAAACAGTAAAAAAGATAGAAAGTTCTTTTAATATAATGATTGTGTACATTCGTATTGTGTACACAACAGTTTGGTCCTTCGAGCCGGATGTGACGAAGTGGAAACACGCATTCCGAATGTTGAGGACAGATGACTGGCTGTATATTTGTTGTCTTCGAAATATACATAATAAAAAAATATATGAGGTTGTCATAACGATAACAGATTCATATAAACAGTATGAAAAATAAAAACAGTAAAAAAGATAGAAAGTTCTTTTAATATAATGATTGTGTACATTCGTATTGTGTACACAACAGTTTGGTCCTTCGAGCCGGATGTGACGAAGTGGAAACACGCAGTCCGAAGTCGCAGAACGCGACAACTAAGAAGGTTGGAAGTTTTATTATAATCGACTATGGTGGTGACCAGAAGCCAGACGGACGAGATGGAACGTCGGGAGCCACCATATACGAACGACCCGCAACAGATTCCGACCCCGTCTGCAGCTCAGCCTGCACGTCATGACATGGCTGCTACTGCATCCAGAGAACGCGTTGCCTCGCCGGCGCGGTCGCAACGATCGACACGCTCGATTACGAGTGTCACGACCCGCCTTCGAACCGCCGAGCTGGAAGCAGAGGAGAAGCTGGCCGCCATACGACGGGAGGAGTTAAAAATCGAAACGGAGCTTGTCAAAAAGCGACTCGGTTTACAATTGGAAATTATCCATGACGATGCTGAAGTACAAGTCTACAATCCCAACGTGAGTACTCACAATGTCGACAATTGGCTGCACACTCACCCGAGCACGTCACGGGGGGAGCCTGCAGTAAATCAAGAACAACGGGCGACAACTAAAGTAAATAATCGTCCGCAACCGACACTGAATATCGACGAACGATTAGTTACGGCGTTAGAAAATATGACACATTCAAGACCGCCGCCACGTCAAGCTGCTGAATTGCCGATATTTACCGGGGCAATTACGAAGTGGTTGCCATTCAAGGCAGCTATGCGCGACTCTACACAAATTTATAAATATTCGGACACAGAGAAAGATTAACCCGTCTGCGCACGGTCGTTAGAGGTGAAGCACGTGACGCCGTAGCTACGTTGTTATATTCCGCCACTGATCCTGAGGTGATTATGAAAGCTCTCGAGCGCTGCTTTGGACGCCCTGAGGCTCTCATGGACAGCGCGATGGAGGATATAAAGAAATTACCACGCATCGGGACGACCACCACTGATATAAATATGTTTGCGGTCCGAGTGCAAAATGTAATTTACGCTCTAAAATGTATGAATAACCCGTATTATCTACACAACCCTTTGCTAGCAAGGGAGATTGTCGAGAAGCTCAGTCCATGGATGAGATCAAAGTGGAACGAGTACGCTGAGAGCTTCAATGACTTGACGGACGAACCCAAGTTGGTTACACTGTCGCAGTTCTTGAATCAAGAAGCAGACTTGACACTCAAGCACTCTTATACAACCGTACCGACACGCATAAGTAAGGAACCGCCTAAACAAGCGCCAGTTATACCTACAAAGAGGAAACAAGTCTTTGCTACAACCGTCGAGATAGAGCCTGAACAACGCTGCCCAAACTGCGAGCAAAATCATGTACTAACTCGATGCCCAGGTTACAAGACTATGAACGTGAACCAACGTTGGAACCTTGTGCGAGAGAAAGGGATGTGCTTCCGGTGCGTGGACAAGAAACACCGGCGCACAAAATGTAAAGAAAGTCCGTGTGGTGTTAAATCCTGCCGTCGCCCCCACCATCACACGCTACACGAAGAGCGACCTGTACCGAGTGACACGAATGTCACACACGAGCAGCTCACCACTGCTGACGAAGCAAAGGTGACGAACATCACTTCACATAACCACAGGGAAGTGTTGCTTAAAGTGTGTCCAGTCACTGTCATCGGTCCCCGCGGAAAAGTCGAGACATACGCCCTCCTTGATGAAGGTTCAACGATCTCGCTCATCGATGAAGAGATGGCAACTAAGATTGGAACAGAGGGACTGTCTCGTCCGCTACAATTACGTGGCGTGAACGGCATGAGTCGGAGAGAAGAAGGTAGCCGACTAGTGCGAGTTAGACTACGGCGGAAGGCAGACGGTACAGACTACGAATTACAAGCGCGAACGGTACAAAGGTTAAGTTTACACAAACAAACCATACCGAGAGCGCTGCTGCAGCACCACCATTTACGAGACCTAAATAAGAACCAGGTATGCTACAAATCGGCTCGCCCTACCATTCTAGTGGGTAGCGACAACTGGGAGCTAATCGTTTCGAGAGAGTTGCAAGTCGGCGAACTAAATCAGCCTGCAGCTTCAAGGACTCAATTCGGATGGGTGGTGAACGGAACAGCACCTCATGCCATCGTAAAAGATGATGAAGATGTTCTACATGTCTACACACCGACTTACAGGACATATGTAAACAATGACGTTCTACATGAATTAGTAGAAGCTCATTTTAAAATAGACACTTTAGGAGTATCGACAATAAGTAAAACAAGCGATGCAGACCAACGAGCCATGAAGATCTTCGAGACGACGGTAAAGAAGATTGAAGGCAGATACGAAGTGGGACTTCCCTGGCGATACGACAACGTTACGATGCCGCCAAGCTATAACTCAGCTCTTCGTAGACTACGCTCAATTGAAAAGAAAATGGATTTGTCCGCCTGTTTCTCAACAGAATATAGCGCTCAAATTAAAAACTTACTGGAAAAAAGCTACGCAACACCGTGTGAAGGCAGCGAGAAACATAGCGCTGTCAGTTGGTACTTGCCTCACTTTTCAGTCCGGAATCCGAATAAGCCCGGTAAGGTACGTCTAGTCTTCGACGCAGCAGCACGGTGCAATCGCGTGAGTCTAAACGACAAATTGTTACAGGGACCAGATTTGTTGCAATCGCTTCTTGGTATCATGTTTAGATTTCGAGAAAGACCAATTGCGGTTACGGCAGATATAGCAGAGATGTTCCTGCAAGTGAAGATACGTCCCGAAGACCAGCCGGCGCAATTGTTTCTATGGCGTGGTGCCGATCGTACAAGCCCGCCCAAACATTATAAAATGACTTCCATGATATTTGGTGCGTCAAGCTCCCCATTTTTAGCTCATAGCGTTCGAAAAGGTGTCGACAGCTACAATACTAAGGAGGAAGCCCTTCAAACAATAGCAGAGGTGCGCGAGGTGCACGCAGTCGCTGGCTTTACACTACGGGGATGGAGCGCTAACGATGACGAAGTGTTGGTGGAAGTCCCAAGCGAATTGCGAGCTCAAGTTCCAAACCAGTTGGGTGGACGTCATCTGGATAACAAGATATTAGGTATATATTGGAACGCTGCAACTGATGAAATTGGATTCAACACAATCATGCATCGGGTGCCAGATGACGTACGCACAAGCAAGCGTCCACCAACAAAGCGCGAAGCCTTGAGTGCTGTCATGTCTATATATGACCCTCTTGGGCTACTAAGCCACTTTACGATTAGAGCGAAAATCATAATACAAAATTTATGGCGACGTCAACTTGACTGAGACGAGTCCATACCTGGAGATGAAGCGGATGACTTCAGTTTGTGGCTTAAGCAACTAGATGACATCACGAAATTACGGTTGCCGAGATGTTACGAACCGAACGCTTACAGTCACGTCGAACTACATGTTTTTTGCGACGCTAGTGAACAAGCGTACGCAACTGTCGCATATTGGAGAATAACTCGCCTGGACGCTTGCATTGGCTGCCGCTAAAGCTAAAGTGGCACCGAAGAAAGCGCAGAGCATTCCGAGACTCGAGCTGCAAGCGGCCATCATTGGAGCACGACTTGGAGATATAGTGCGGCGAGAACATCGTTTACAGATCTCACGCATAATTTACTGGACAGATTCAGCCACAGTGGTGCACTGAAAACGCAACGACGGGAGACACTATACGCCGTTTGTTGCCCATCGATTGGGCGAGCTTGCCGAATTGTCGGAGTCACGGCAGTGGAGATGGCTGCCTACTGACTACAACGTAGCGGATGACGCTACACGAATGAAGCACGCAGACATTCATAGTGCGCAAAGGTTCATTGGGCCTCCGTAAGAACGGGTCACCGAAGTAGACTGGCCCCAAGAACTCGATACTCCTGACGATAACGGAGTTGAGGAATACGTGGTACACATCGTTGAGAACGATGGAGGAGTATGCCTACCCGAGGCAACGCGCTTCTCCAGCTTTGAGCGACTAGAACGAGCAACGGCGCAAATATTCGTGTTTATTGACATATGTTTGCACCGAGCCACACGCCTCGAGAAAAAACATATCGACCGAGCGGAAGAAGAATTGCTGAAGGAAGCACAGCGGAACAGTTTTGGCAGTGATGTACAAAGGCTTTGTGTAGGAAAACCTATTTTGCGTAGTAGCCGTCTCTATCGTTTAGATCCAGAGCTTGATGGCACTGGACTGTTGCGGCTAAGAGGACGTGTAGGAGTTGCTGACGTGCCGGAACACACCAAGAGACCGCTAATTCTAGACGGCCGGCACGCGCTCACACGACTCATAACGTTGCGAGAGCATTGTGCCGCAGGTCACGCCGGTAGAGAACGAGTTACAAACAACTTACGGCAGCGATACTGGATCTTACGTCTTCGGCCTACGGTGCGTGCCGTGGAGCATTCTTGTGTACTCTGTCAAGTTCGACGTGCACGACCACGACCGCCAGTCACCGGAGACCTGCCGTTAGCACGCCTTGATTCGTACCACCGACCTTTTACCAACTGCGGGGTAGACTATTTCGGCCCCCTGCAGGTCACCATAGGTCGACGACGAGAAAAACGCTGGGTGGCCCTCTTCACGTGCCTTACGACTCGCGCACTGCACCTAGAAGTGGTAGCATCACTTTCGACCGACTCCGCTATTATGGCGTTTCGACGAATGGCTGCCCGCAGAGGTTGGCCAGCCGTCATATACAGCGACAATGCAACAAATTTTAAAGGAGCCGACCGAGAGCTACGTGCTGCTTACGAAGAGTGGGCCCCAGCATTACATAAAGAAGGGCTCAAACACCGTACAGAATGGAGATTCATACCACCGGGAGCCCCGAATCAAGGAGGCGCATGGGAACGTCTGGTCCGTTCTGTGAAGAACGCGCTGGCTATAACCTTACATGAACGGGCCCCGAAGGAGGAAGTGTTAATGACAGTGTTAGCAGAGGCCGAGTACTCCATCAACGCTCGACCTCTCACCCATGTGTCTGTCGACCCAGCGGACCCAGAAGCATTGACTCCTAATCACTTTCTTCTAGGATCTTCAATGGGTTTGCCATCCACCGGACAGTACCATGATGCTGGTAGATTATATTACAACACCGCGAATATGCAATTTTTCCGTTATTTGCTTTTGAATGTCATTGGATAAAGAAAAAAAATCCGCTTTTATTGCACCAATCGCGTTCAAGAAAACTCGCCATAATTCAAAAACTGTATCACCCCGAATGTCGCTCATTGGTTACTTTGGAATAAACACCGCGAATCTACATCAGTCACCAAACGTTTTTGCGGCGAGAGTTTCGGTAAGCGTGTTTTTTAATTGCATTTAATACTTATTTGCATTATTTGAAAGAAATATCACTTTATGTAATAAAAACATTGTTAAATAGTTAATACACATTAAGTTTTAATACATCGCATGATTTTGTAGTGCTATAAATTACTGTTAAAGTCACGCTCATTCGTTCGCAGTGTTACATTGCAACTTTTCTTCATATTCGCGGTGTTTACAGGTTCAACTACGGCAAAATAGAAACACACAAAACATGAGCAGTGAATTCGACACATCTTCTTTAGAATCTTTAGATGGTGAGGACAATTCAGACATTGAGGAGTTGTGTAAACTAGCTAAAGTCAAATATGAAAGGCCTAAACAACGTTACAAAGTCACTAAACCATCTACATTAACTATATTTCCTGAGAACAGCAGTGTGCAGATTGATAATAACACAGAAAATATTAACGTACAACCTTTGACACAACAGCCAGTGGTGGCAAGTGATACGGTGCATAGTCCGATAATAAATATGGATGGATTTGAAATTACGGGCGATTTTAATCTGGTTCAGCCTACAGAGGCCAACGGACTTGATATCATTCTTCTCGAAGATTCAACCCCTTGTTCGAGCAATATAAATCACACTCCGAAAAAACAAAAAATCACCATACTAGAAGACATAATTTTACCAACAGAAAATATATTTCACGGAGAACATAAGAGAAAGGGACAAAATAAAGCAAATAAAAATTCAAAGAAGTGGCAAAGAGAATTTAATAAGAAATTAAGAGAACAAGGAAAGTCATATTTAGGATACAGACGTGATAAAAAAGTTGACCAGTACAATCCTAATTTTAAAGTTATACATGACACTCTTAAACCAGCCAAAGAAATAGGCCCACGCTGTGAATCCGCTCTTTGCTATAAATCTAAGCTCCGTGGATGTCATGAAATTACTGAGTCAGAACGACAAAGTATTTTCGATAATTTTTGGAAAACAATGAGCTGGGAACAGAGACGACAGTTTGTGTGCTCAAATGTTTCTGTAGCACCATGTAAACGGAAGGTGACAAAGAGTGAGACCTCTAGAAAAAGTGAGACCAAGTCCTATTATTTACTATTATCCAGAAATTCGAATGTAACAAGAGTACAAGTTTGTCGAGGAATGTTTCTTCGCACCTTGGGAATGTCTGAGTGGTTCCTTAGATACTGGCTTAACAAAACTAAAGAAACAAACGGCATAGCGCCTAAGTCGGAAATATCACTGCAAAGGCGAACGTCTCCAAAAAAGAAAGATCAGGCACAGACATTGACTGCCTTCTTTGACAAACTACCCAAGTTACCATCACACTATTGCCGACAGACGTCTAGTAGACTTTATCTTGAACCCACTGTTAGAAATATCTCTGAACTGTATGAGGCCTACAAAAAGGATTGCCATGAAAATGATAAAGACTTCCTTTGTCGCCGCACTTTCGACAATATTGTTTCTCAAAAGTAATCTAAGCTTATACTTACCAAAAAAGGATCAATGCGACTATTGTTGCTCTTATAAAGTGGGTAACATAGCAGAAGAGGCATGGAAGAAACACATTGATTTAAAAAACCGAGCCAGAGCCGAAAAATCTGCTGATAAAAGTTTTGCTGTCGGAGGTGCCTGTCATGTTTTGACGCAAGATGTTGAGGCTGTGAAAATGGCTCCATACCTACAAGCAAGTGCCTTGTACTTCAAGACAAAATTATGCGTCCACAACTTTACTACATACAACTTAGCTAGTTATGTTATGTTCCCAGCCACGTTATTTTAAAGGTAAACATGGTCTCAATATTCACATTGGAAAGACACATAAAACAAAATTATTACCGACTTCAGTATCCACCACACCAATAGTACAAAACAATACCTCCTCCAACACATCCGATAATATAGAGGAGGTACTCGCTAAACTCAAGACATCAACCCCCATAGTAAAGAGAATTCCTCGTGGCGCTCGGGTTACAGTAGCGACTACTCTGACAAAATGTATCGAAACTGTAATCCGAGATAATAATAAAGTGAGTTGGGAACATTTATTGACATTTGCATATAAAACATTACAATTACAAGTATATTCAGAAAATAATAATCGCTGTTCCCTTACTCAAAAAATTAAAGAAAATTGCAAAAATCCACAAATATTATTTAGACAAAATACAAACCAAAATAAATTTAAAAACATATATAAAAAAGTTGAAACTAAAGTAAATGATGGCGACCTTAAAGGAGCAGCACAATTATTATTTTCTGATGATGTCATCGCACCTGACTCCGATGAAACCCTTTCGGTCCTCAAATCCAAACACCCGTCACCAGCTTCAAACCTTCACCTTCCAGATTCACCTCTTGCTTTAGATAGTCATCTTACCACCACCGAAGACTCAGTCCAGGCAGCCATATTAAGTTTTAAAAACGGATCTGCCGGGGGCCTCGATGGGTTGTCGCCTCAACATTTTAAAGACCTCATAAGCGGCACAACTGGAGACACCGGCAGATCACTATTATGTTCACTAACAAAATTAATAAACCTTATGTTTTCAGGCCAAGTCAATGCAGATATTTTGGATGTCTTATACGGCGCAAATTTATGTGCCTTGAAAAAAAAGACGGAGGCATAAGACCAATCGCAATTGGCTGCACTTTGCGTCGCATAGCATCCAAAATTTGCTGCAGAAACATTACACCCTTAATGCAAAAACTCCAACCTACACAATTGGGCGTCTGTTGTAAAGGAGGGTGTGAAGCTGCAGTTCATGCAGCTCGCACCTTCTTGAACAATAAGGAAGGTGAAGTATTTCTGAAGGTGGATATAAAAAACGCATTTAATTCCGTAGACAGGGGCACCATGCTGACTCAAGTTAAAAAAGAAACACCTTTAATTTATAAATATGTCCATCAGTGTTACAGTGTACCATCAAAATTATTATACAAAAATCATGTCATTACCTCTGCAGTCGGATGTCAGCAGGGTGACCCTCTTGGACCGGCCATTTTCAGCTTATCCATTCATCCCTACATATCTTCACTCACCTCCTCATTAAACATGTGGTATTTGGATGACGGCGCTATAGGAGGCGATGCGAATACTGTTCTGGACGATTTATGCAAATTGACACAAAATTTCAGCTCTATTGGATTAAATCTAAATTTTTTAAAATGTGAACTCTTCATCGCCGATCACGTAACGTATCCAAATCGTGTCAATATCATTAACTCATTTAACGCCATAGCTCCTCAAATTAAAATTCTAAATAAAAATTCCCTTCGCCTTCTAGGTGCGCCAATATTCCAAGAATCCATACAATCACTTTTAGATGATCATACTAAATATTTTCATACTTCATTAGAACGATTACTTCAAATTAATATACATATAGCTATAACGATCATCCGATTTTGTTTGTTTGTCCCAAAATTCACATACATTTTAAGAT
Organism: Nemapogon koenigi; assembly: GCA_963924495.1. Taxonomy (NCBI): domain Eukaryota; kingdom Metazoa; phylum Arthropoda; class Insecta; order Lepidoptera; family Tineidae; genus Nemapogon; species Nemapogon koenigi. The sequence goes on along the minus strand of OZ004641.1, from coordinate 38,985 downwards.
GTAGTCCTTTATGGCAACATCATACATTACTGACATCAATAGACACTATCATAAAAAACACTCTTATAGAAATATTAAACTCTCCATTAAATGACAAAGCCTGGGCCCAAGCTTCACTCCCCATGCGTTTCGGTGGCTTGGGCATTAGAAAAATTTCACATGTCTCATTACCGGCATTTTTATCTTCCATCCACAGCACGCACACTTTAATAAATAAAATTTTACATACGTCTTCGGACGGTTTTAAGGTGTCGTGTTTGGAGGAGGCAATAAATGCCTGGAAATTGGCCTGTCCAAATCAAAATTTACCTATAAATACAAATTTACAGAAGCAATGGGACGAGCCGCTCTGCAAAAATGTACAAACAATATTATTACAAGACGCAAGTACTAAGCACGAACGTGCTCGTCTCCTTGCTGTGACAGAACGGGAGTCAGGATACTGGCTTCAATCTATTCCAAATTCTAAAATTGGTACTCAATTAGATAACATTACTTTTCGTCTTTCTGTGTGCTTACGACTCGGTATCAAAATTAATGAACCCCATCAATGTCGCTGCGGTCAAAATGTCGATTCTCTGGGACATCACGGACTATCATGTACGAAAAGTGCTGGTAGAATACCACGCCACGCCAGTCTTAATGATGTCATCCGTAGGGCCCTTGCCACTGTCCACGTGCCAGCTATATTAGAGCCGCCTGGTATAGCACGTGATGATGGAAAGAGGCCCGACGGTATGACACTCGTGCCCTGGACGCAGGGAAGACCGTTAGTGTGGGACGCTACCTGTGTCGATACATTGGCGGCTTCTCACGTCCAGGCTACGTCTAATAATGCTGGTGCAGCAGCAACAACAGCTGAAAACCTCAAACGGCGTAAGTACGCAAACCTTGCACAAGATTACTTATTTGCACCGTTTGGGGTTGAAACCATGGGTCCGTGGGGCCTCGGAGCGAAGAAATTATATAAGGAACTATCATTTCGTCTAATCGACATTTCAGGTGACAAGAGGGCTGGAGCATACCTTGGACAACGTATTAGCATAGCTATACAGCGAGGAAACGCTGCTAGCCTTCTTGGCACTTTACCGCAGGACAGTGATTTCGAGAAAGTTTTCTACTTATGAGTATGTATCCTACATATTCATGATTAGAGAGCCACTCATGGGGTTCCCTGTGTTTAATTTTTATTATATTTAAACTTTGTATGTAGATATATATTATTTAATATTGTTTTAATAAAGTGTTTTACTAGATTGTTAAAAAACTTAGCTAGCCATGACGTGAGATGTTATTGGTTTGATGAAAGCAATGGGGATCTTGAAGCTTCAGTATTTGCCTCGTGGACAATCCCATTTGCGGAGAGCACAAGTCAAGCGCTTGTCCTAAGTGTCTTTGAGGTCAAATAAATACTTTTTTCTTCTTAATTTTTTTGTGAATTAATATAAAGATTACAAAAAGTTAATATACAATAAGTTAATGGTTCTAATTATAAATCTAAAGACGTGATCTCAACATTTTTAGTTTTTTAGTGTAAGAAACTTCTAATTTTGTTATCACAAGGTTTTTCTAATAAAAATATAAATAAAAGTTAATGTTTTTTATTTATTGTAACCGAATAGGGAACCTAGGGTACCCTAGAGGTCACAAGAACCTCGGTTCAGTAGTTTCTGAGGAAACAGTGCCTGCCTAGCCAGTCGGTTTACATGAGACTCTCATTTAAGATGATGGGGCGGACACCTCAGGGTCGTACAGTGTCTGTAGTGCTATCTAATATGGGTGAGGGTAGACAGAGCAGTCGGGCTTCAAAGAATACAAGGGTTACACATTCAATATACAATTTAATAAGCACACCTATTCTAGCTAACCTAATCTTACCTAATTTCACACTACTTAACTAACTAACTAATCCTAATTATATTTACATTATATGTACAGTGGCTTGTTGAAGATGGTCGGGTTAGTTTCTTTAATGATGGGTTTTATATGCGGGCGTGCGATAGCTCCTGATTTTATGATGAGGTGGTGCAGACATCTCAGGCATGGCGACAAAGTACTAAGAGTGGCGATGAGGCAGATTCTGAATGCGGATTTAATGTGGAAGAAGCGGTTCACTGGTGCAAGGTTACATACACGGCGATGATTAATTAAATGGTTTGAGGTTACCAGATTTTGTGGTCGGCGGTCCGTAGATATTACAAGGACCTCCGTTTTACTTCCTTTTCCTGTTCATGCGGGTTTAGATGCGCCTCCACTGCCTTTCTAGTGTAGCTCGCACAGTCACCTCCACGATCGGGGATCCACCATTCTGCCACCAGTTCACGTGCCAAGCGTTATCTCTCTCGACCCATTGTTATGCGTCCGTCCCGTGAGGCAATCTCCATTACACAGCCTAGTGTCAAATTCCCTCTCCCTTCACCTTTCCTCAAACCCTTCCTCACCTCGCACGCATCTTGTGTTGCAAGACTATAATATTATATCTATTCGCACCGCATTCGGATTTAATATTTTATTTTAGTTGTTAGTATCTAATAAATGCGAGTGCCACTCTCGCCATTTTACAATTTAGCAACACTCATGAGCATGTCTTTCAGCGCTCGCCCCAGCTCCCGACTCACATATAGTACAGAGATGTAGCAGTAATCGATTATGAATCGACTACTGCTACATTATCCATAACATAATGATATTTATAAGAATAAAATATCACATAAACAAATATACCTTATGTACAATCCAAAATATATGCACACAAACATATACACGTCGATGTGACGTATGGTTATATTTAAGTGTACTACGAAATATGGTTATCTTTCTAGGGTTAAGCAACAGAAGGCTATCATCTGTCGCGTCTGTCTGTCACAGTTACAAACTTACAAATATTAATATCTGTGGTAGGTACTTCACACTTGACACACCATACAATAACCAAACAATAAGAACACAATAAAGTACGGACTGCGAGTCTGTCATGTGTCACGTTTATAAGGTTTTGGGCTTCTCAACATGATGGTTGAGTAGAGGAGACCTCTAAAGGTGACAATAAGAAAGTTCGGTTCAGTAGTTTTTGTTCTTAGTAGTTGCCCTTAGCTGCTCTGCCGGGTGTTTGGCATGAGACCCTTGGGCTCAAGGCCCTGTCAGGGTCGGCGGCCGTCTCCTAGTTATTTGGGGTACTATCTTAAGTACTGAGAGAGGGAAGGCTTCATATTAATTAAACTACAGTTGTGAATTAAATATATTACAATTGTATTCATGGCCAAACCTAACTAGATTACTACCTATTTATTTTAACCTATCTAGAATATATACAACTTAACTGCTACACTTAATATCTAACTATATACATGTGGCTATTCAATCTGGTTAGTACTGAAGACGGCGCTGGAGTTTGTGGGCATATCAAAGTGATGTTGCTTACGTGTCGTTGGTATACAGTAATGTCGAGTCTATGTGAGTGGCTTTATCATGAGTGGCTTTCCTCAGTTGCAGTCAGGGACGGAGAATAAGAAATAGAACGATACCATGACATCTCGAGTGGTACTTGCAGGGCTCCAGGCGGTACCTGGCGGTCCTTCGACCATCGAGCTGCTGGGTGTCCTGTGGCCGTGCCGATAGCTCCGCACAGATCTGCTATTCAGGTCCTTCAGCTGCATCCAACTTCATGATGTTCCTCGTGTATGATGGTCAAGTCCTGAGGGTGGACATTGACGGTAGGCCAGCGCGGCCAATATGAATGTCTTCTCACATTGCGTACGTGTGTCTTCCTCGCCGGTTCCAGATCAAATGCACGTGTGTGTTCGCCGACGGTTCCAGATTCCAGATCAAATGCCCCGAATAAAAATTATTTGCACCTCGATTTCTAAATATCTCTTCTTTGTCATCCTGTTGACATTCATCATGCGTCTGCGCCTCTGTCTGCGCCGTCAGCTGTCAGCTTGCCGACCAATCACGACATGCGTGTTTCACAGAGTAAAGTTCATAGACAATATTTCATGGACCACAGACCGTCGATTTTCGATGCTTTGCTTTTTGGTTTAATCACTTCTCTTAATTTATAATTATCTTCTTATTCCAACATCCCTGATATGCCCGCCTTTCAATTTAAACAATTCTACAATTACACATTTATCAATAACTAAAAATAAAATCAATACTACAATAACATTCCTTTGTTAGTTCATTTATCTACCAATAGATGGCGCCACTAGTCCATAATCAATATTACACAACTTTAATAATTTATTTTATTTCAATTAACTCTTGACTATTCAGATTCCTGCTCGTGTCTAATTCCTTGGAGGAATATTTCATTAAGGATGAAATATTGTTACACATGTTACCAAGTGTATATATACTAATTATATTATAACGAAGTAAGGTTTGTAAGTTTGGATATAGTGGGTAATCTCTCAAACTTCTAAACCGATTCTAAACTCTGATTATCACTGAACTGATTTATAAATTCTAAATCTCTCGGACTCTGGCCTCAATTGCACACTTGTTGATGATCCACCAATTTTATGGTGAAGAATCTGTATAATACAATAATGATACATTTGTCTACTGAGTATACCTGCCGTACTTACAGCATGACACTTCATACTTAATGCTTAAAATAAGCATGTTATTAAACTGTACATTAAGCTGGCTCAAAGCAAACAATAAAACATACTAGAAAATACAAGTGAACTAATAAATCAAAACAGTAATTGCCAACAGTTACAATGTAACGGGATTAACGAAGTGTGAAAGGAAAATAATGCTTATATGAGATTAATATTTGGTTTATTCAATATACGTCTTCACATAGCACCAGAGTGCCAGATTGAGCTCTGCCTTCCGTTTCGAACCCTTCAGAGATTCCAATATCTTATTTATAATATTTGAATCTCTGTCTAAAACATTACCTGCCAGTAAAACAAATACTGCCAGTATATTCTACAAAAAGTCTGAATAGGTATTTATACCTTACGCAATGATAATGACATAGTCAGTTCCATCCTCACGATTGCTCTCGTCGAACCTTCTCGTGGTACCTTAATGTTAGAACAATAGAGTGGCCAATCTACGACCGCACGTGCTCTCTGGTTCACAAATGACGTTTCCAAATGAATTATAATACCTTCACGCCGTCCTCAACGACTGAAGTCCTCGTTATTTTATGAACGAAATACTTTAATAAGTCAGTTCTTTTTAGGTTTTCCAAAATATACAATAAAATGTTCGATGAGATCAATCTCTTCAAAATTATTGCATCATAATAAACAAAAAAAATTAACTTAGGACATTTCTAATTGGCTTTGTTTATTGATTATACGTACGAGTATATATTTAATAAGTATTATTTGTATAGCTGTAAGTTTCTCATTATAAATAAATAAATAAAAAAAAATTAAATTAAAACATTACGTCTGCGGTATATTTCAGTCACAAAGTTCCGTGGACTGCGCAAGAATTATAACCCTGTCCAATTTACAAATAAATCGTCCGGCTGATGCATCATATCTCTAGCACCCTGGCTAGACGCTAGAGGAGTCGAATAGAAAAAGACGAAATATGTTTAAGTATGTGAAAAGTTGGACACTTGCTCTCGCCGTTTGCATCGCACGAGGGACCTTCTTCTGTGTATGGTTGTGGATTTGGGATATCATTATGCATTTATAGATCCCATCATGAGGATTCGTTCGAAGACGACTCAGCTTTTCGAGTACCTACTTGATTGAGCAGAGCAACAGATGTGGTGTATACATCAGCTCCATCATGCAGAGCTGGTGTTTTTAAGAGATATCAATTCCCATAATATGCAATGAAGTGGCTTGACTCCCTCAAGAGTGACGGGGGTATCGTCGTCTATAGAAAAATGTTTGCCCTTCCACACATGCAACTAGTGCATTTGTGTGCTTGCTAATGTATACCACAGGAAAAAATTACATTAATAGACAATAAAATTTTGAATTCATATATTATTACTAACTTTTGCCCACATAAGCTATATGCCTGTGTATAAATTCGATATAAGTTAATTTCATGTTTTATTCATTAAAATTCATCAAGAGCGTGCATAGACAGAAAAACATCTTATATTTTGTGAAGCTCATCATTTCCTTCCTCTCCTCTGTGGACTGGACCGACCTTTACTTGCTCTGTGGACCGACCGGCCGCCATTGTAATTTGTTGTGATTGCGCAGCCGCAACATTTTTTCCGGATAATAAATATAATTATTACCACCAGTTGTTATGTTCCTTGATTAGCTCGTTTTTAAAGTGTTTTTGTGTTACATATGTATTGTACATAATTATTATTTACGAATTGACGTAATTACGAAACTTAGGCTATGAAACGTTTTTACTTGTGTTTTTATTTTAAGTGTATAAACTATTAAATTTGCGTAAAATGTCTTCAAACGATTAAAGATAATGTGCCAAGTGCGGAAAAACACGACCTGAAGATATGTCAGTGAAAATATTTTGATTTAATAATAGTTATGTACTTTCAGTTACATGTATCTAGGTACATAATAATTATGAAATTTGTACTGTGAAGTTAAATAAAAGCTTTTAAATAGACCGGTTGTTTTGTTTCAATTGTAATTTTATAATACTATACTATGAATTCAGAACTAATGATGTCATATGGATGACCAACGCAATTGTTATTTTTGTGTAAATTGAGTCCGTCGCAAAGTGATAGAAAATAGAAACAAGTGCAACGAACTCAATTTACACAAAAATGACAATTGTGTTGGTCATCCAAGGCCAAGGGCGGCAAAAAAGCGAATTGTCAGTTTTGAATATTCCCGCCTTTATACATTTTGCCATTCCGCAATGGCGCTAGTGTCAATAGGTGTGTAAAGTATGGGCGCAGTTTTTTACTATGTAGTCAGCATTCTTCTCTCGGTAGAGACTACTTATATTCCTTGAGTTTTTTATTTTCGCCGATGTGGGCAGAACCGCGCATGCTTGTGCTATCACGTATGGACTGCCTTAATTGGTAGACCAGCCTACCAGGATACCAGATACCAGTCATGTCATCTCTAAGCTACATCCAACTGGATATGGTAGACGCTCCTTTGGGTACCTTTGACCACACTGTCGAGTTGTTTCTTCGGCGCCATCATCGCCTCCTCCAGTAGTTATAGCTGTGGAATATCGTTTTTGGTACTACTCGTAAACAGAATTGGATGAAATGTGAGACTACTTTGCTATCACATGGGGTCAGTGTTGTTTCAAAATCAAAAACCCGTGAATTTATTGTGTCTCAACAAGTGCTGACAAGATCATGGTCAAGCCACTACAATTACGTAAAGATAAAGCCTTTCCCGTCCACTCTGCCTATCTAAAAGATAAAGACTGATATCGATTGTCTTAAGAGGAATGTTCTGAAGATATGCATGACCTTGTCCCTGCATCCCCTTTTGGTGGCATCCATACGTAGTGACACGTTCCTGTGTCCACTATTAAAAAGTGGCAAAAACTTCCGGCGTCGTTCTTTCTTGCCTCCTACAACTGGGGTCCTTCAAGCGAATCGTGAAAATGCGCCCACAGAGGTGCCATGGGCCAACTACCTTTGCTTAGGAACGTGGTGTTAAGATCGTGTCATACCGTCTTCTCTATAAAAATCTAGAAGATCAAAACTTGGTTTATAGTAGAGATGCGAGAATATGGTCTCTTACATTTAACACATTTAAATAATATTTGAAGAAACTATATCATAATAATATTATTATCATGTATAAATAACGATTGTGTCCACTTGTTGACAGATTGCGTGCACTTACAAGTGTACCGCGAGCCACGAGCTCGTCTACGAGGCGGCCAAGTGCGAGCATCGCTATCTCTACAAGGGTACCTTGGGGCCGAGTCTGGGTTCACTCTGGACCGCGAAAGTCACACACTCGCTGTCATCTGTCGGGACGTTACTGTCGTGCTCGCCTTCGAGACCCGAGAGAGACTCATCGCGTGGCAGGTACGTACTAGGTACCTATAGTGGGGGTTCTATTGACTCTCCTATAAGGGGGACCTTGCAAAATGTGATTAAAGGAAGGCGCTTGGCACAGTTGTTCCTAGGGTCAAACTGTGCAGATTTAGCCCGGTAGGCAATACACCCCCCCCCCCCTCTGGTTCATCAAACTTGGCAAAAAGGGCAAGATCGCATAAAATAATTAATGATTGCTTATTCTTTCTTTGATCTCTAACTGACAAAGTTTGCGTCCTGGAATAATAATCCATCTAATTTATGCTAAATGTTCCAAGAACTAAATACAATTTTATTCACAAACCACCAACTCCTGAACTAACCAGATGCGCTACTAAGTTCTCTAGAAGTACGCTCTGATACTGAAACTGCTAGAGTCAATTCACATTTTGTAATATACCTATGTTTAATAGCGAGATCGATAAACATAGTAAGTCTCTTGTTATTATGCTGTTTAGTCTGAAGCTGAAGTCCCGTGGAAGGTAACGTTGACGACTGTCATTCTCTGCAGGTGAAAGTTCGTCGCGAGTTGGGCACGTCTCAAGAGTTTCCGGTGGTTGTGTGTAGCGGGGGAGTGCCGGGGGGACCAGCCAGACTACACGTGAGGGAGGGGACCGCCGCGCTGGTAGGGGGACGACCGCCCGCGCTGCTCGCTGTGTGGCAGCTGGACCAGCTACGGTACTTACCCACGCACGTATACACGCACCCCCACATACACAGCTTTGTACAGCGTCCTGCTAAATATAAATTTATTATTCCTCAATTGGTTGGTTGCATTATATGATAGTGCGAGGTGTTTGTTGCAGACGATACGGTGTGGTGGAGGGAAAGTTTTGTGTGGAGGGAGGGTCGCGATGCGGGCGGGGAGCGGGGCTGTACGTGATGTTGGCTGACAGGCCGCACGAGCTGGCCGCGTGTGTGGAGAGAGCTGCGGGGGCGGGAGGGACGCGCACCGGGGGCGACGAGCCGCAGTACGACACCTGTCCTCCCGCGCCTCTCGGTCCTCCCGACTTCTCTCCCGCGTGGAGCATGTCTCGTCCGCCCCGCCCCGCTCATAACGACAACTACGACGTACCTCGAGCCGTACCCTCCCCGCTGCCCCCCGCTGGAGACCTTTACGACACCCCCCGACGCCTGCGCTCCCTTGTGGTAGAGTGCGGGGAGGCGCCGGCCCCGTCGTGTGCGTGTCGTAGCGTCACCGAGTGGGCGGGAGGTCTGCTCGCTCCGTACTGCAGGCGGGGGTCAGACCCTCAGTACGCGACCGTAGACCTCACTAGGAAGACCCGCCGCTCGACCTCCCCCTCCCGCGACAACTACGAAAACCTCCAGTTTGCGCTGTCTCTGCGACACTATGAGAACGCGCGACAGCTGCTGCGGCGGGCAGGAGTCACTCGGGGCGAGCTTCGAGCGCTCGCAGGGGAGGAAGCTGCGGGCTCGGGGCAAGGCGGGGAGCAGGCAGGGGGGCCAGCCGGAGAGTACCTCGTGATGCGTCCCACCGCAGCCCCTCCGACCCTCGAGAAGTCCCGCAGCATCCCCGCCCTCAGCGCGTCGTGCGGCGCGACGTGTCCCCCGCGTCATAACCGAGATTCGTCCAGCTCCAACGACTCCGGGGTGTGCTCGAGGGGCTCGCGGGGCGGGGGAGGGCCTGGCGGGGGGTGCGAGACGGGGGAGGCTGCCGGCTCTTCCAGTGGGACGTCCGACATGTCCGACTACATCGACACTCTGTCTCTCTGCTCCGACCACTCTGACGACCGCGCTGCCTGCAGGTAGGCTGCACCCTATACAACTGTGTGTTGTCTGACAGTACAGTAGTGCTACTCCTCCTAGTTACACTGTGTCATGTTGCAGGTCCCGGCCCGCCACGTGCACACTCCGGCCGCGCTCCGGGGGGGAGTACCGCGCTCCGCACACCCCCCGTGACATCCAGCAGCGCTCTGTACAGTGTACACTAACTACTCGAGAACATTCAGTGCAATAACTATAATAAATATACTTACTCCTAATGACGAACAGAGCTACGAGCATTTACGTTGTAATCTCCAGCGACTTATCGGTGGTCATACTGGTCATGTTGTTGGTCAGTTTGTGATCATCTTGAAGTGTCCACCTACGCGGTAGTAGAGAGCTCGTGTTTGCAACAAGACTGATGATGACTAGTGCGGTATGTTCTCTATACTATAGTTCCCCTATACCTAGGTACTCGTAGAGCCCGAGAGACCTAAACACCTATGTACCTTAGGTTTATTGACGAAGCAGATTTGTAATAACTTTTGTACATTGTATACTACTATAGTGTAAGCGAGAGTGTCTCAATGATAATTATTGTTTATATCTTATATATATATATATATCACAGCAATAACGTAGTGATGACTGTTTATGTCAGAATATGTAGTGACGATGATGTGCGTGTGTGACTAACATAATACCTACTGTAGAACACTGTTAACTATCTATCTACCAACCTAGACCCTACACTCGTTTATATCACCCAACAATCCAAATCCCACAATCTTGTCAACATCTGTGTGCTAGTCAGGTCATATCACATCATCCTCATAGTCCTGTCACTAAATTGCTGGTAATGCTGGTATAGGGTATAGACCAGAGAATTCGGCGTCATTCGAGCTTTCTGGTCCAAACAAGCAGACCTCCTACCAACTTTTATTTACCTAATTTATTTCTCAACTTTGATACTTATTTTAACAATTTCAAATGTATCCCGTATAGTTTTCATTTAATCTATATACACGCTTTGCCTTTCAAGTATTGTGTGGTATCGTCCAGTATGTCAATTTAAAGACATGTTTATTAATTATTAATTATTTGGATGTAAGGAGAGGTGTGATGTAGCAGTGTGGTAGGCTGCCTCAACACTCAACACTCACACTCACCGCTTGTAAGTTGTACCCATGTTGTAACCCATTTAAACTGTTTACTTTATGAACACGCAACCTGATCACGCACCTGTACAGCAGATTGTTAAGTTGATAACTAAATAATATTTATATGTCCTAATACATGAGTTGTACAACACACGTGACACACGCACTCGTCCACTCACTACCAATATGATTGTAGTAGTTAGTATGGTAACTGAATGTGAACAAATAAACTATATAGAGATACACAAGAGTTTCATTATCGTGTATGTATGTATGTACGTAGGGCGTTCAATACATTCTCGGTATAGATAGGTTGTAACCTCTTTTTGCATACTTTTTAATACTGGCCATATACATTCACTTAGGCCAAAAAAAAGAAATGAAAAATTATTCATTTGTTTTTCTGTTAATGTTGAACATAAACGCTACTAACATGAGCAATTTTACTTTTTTAGTTAAACTAGAGCATCGTGCTGTTATTAAATTCTTAACCAAACTAGGAAAAGCCAAAAATACATTAAAGAGAAAATTGATGCTGTTTACGGGGAATCTGGCCCTTCGTTATCTATCCAAAAGTGGTCGAGTGAGTTTAAATGTGGGAGAGAGAACATCGATGATGACCCTCGCGCCGGCCGGTCTATCGAAGCCTCTTCACAGGAAAATGTTGAAAAAGTGGAGAAAATTATATTGGAAGACAGTCGAGTGAAAATTAAATCTATAGCTGAGACTCTTGGCCTTTCTACTGGTACCGTATATAATATAATTAATGACCAACTTCACATGTCAAAGGTGACCGCGAATGTTGTTCACAATTTTTGAAGCTGTTTGGAAACAATCCAGACGCAGTGATCGAAAGAATTGTTACTGGAGATGAAACGTGGGTTCACCATTATATTCGAGGATCAGCACATCCCAAGAAATTCAAGGTCGTTCCTTCGGCTGGAAAGGTCATGGCCACTATATTTTGGGATTATCAGTTAATAGACTACAAGGATAAAGGTGTCAATATCACGGGAACATACTTAAGAGCAGCCATTAAAGAAAAAAGGAGGGGAAAATTGGCTAAAGGTGTGCTGCTTCTGCATGATAATGCTTCTGTCCATACTGCTCACATTGCTAAGACTACTGCGCGCGACTGTGGGTTAGAAACCATGGACCACCCACCTTATAGTCCAGACTTGGCCCGCTGTGATTATTTCTTATTCTCGAACCTAAAAAAGATCTCCGAGGAAATCGATATGCTGACGATGAAGCACTGAAGGCCGCTGTGACCGAGCATTTTGAGGACAAAAATGAAACCTACTTTTATTACGGTTTAAAAAAATAATTGATCGATTGATAAATGCATTGAGATAAGAGGGGACTATATTCAAAAATAATAAAAACTATACTTTGTTTTCTTACCTATACCGAGAACTTACTGAACGCCCCTATGTTGTGCTGAGTGCTCTGAGGACCAATCTACGTCAAACGATAAAAAAAAACAAATAAATAACAGTGGAATCTTACACCAATAAATATAAATTGAACTTCAACTCGAGAAAAACCTAATGTAGCTAAATTCACATTTCACAGGCTGTATAAGATAGGTATCTGTTCCGAGAGCTGGTCAGTGGTCAGTGTGGTCAGTGTGGTCAGTGGTCATAATGTAAGTAATCATCGGTAGGTACTGACACACACATACATACAGCTATCTGTATGGTAGCACTGTATGTATGAGTGAACTTTGTACATCCCACCTTACTAATAAACGTTGTACAAATTTATACAGTGCTTTCTCCCTCTAACAAATATGTCATTCAATATGATAGAGGAAGACAAAAGAATGTATAGCTTTGTAAATAGTTTATTAATAAGTACATATTATTTCCTGCTATAACCTGTATATACAACGGGTATTGTTTTCATTATTTCTGTTCATAGTGCTTGCAACAAATCAAACTCATATTGTATATTATTATGTAAACACACTTCATAATAGCGAGCATGACAATGATTTCTCGTAGGCATTATGATCAGAAATAACTTTGGACAGATATATGCTACCGCGGACTTTTTATTCTATTATAGCCTATGTGCTATTCTGATGTATAAGCTATAACGTTGTAAAGTTTCATCTAAATCCGTCCAGTAGTTTTTGCGTGAAGAAGTAACAAACAAGCATCCATCCTCACAAACTTTGACGTTTAATATTAGTAGGATTAATCAATAGTCATTGTAAACTACATATTTACGATATCACTACAGATAAATAAATATATGACATACGTAATATACCTACATACGAATAACTTACCTATTAAAGCGATATCAACAACTAAATACCTACAGTAGATTACGTAAATTGAAAGAGATATTGTGTCGAATTTATTATTTTGTAAGTACTAGCTGTCCGCCCCGGCTTAGCTTGGGGAAATATTCTATAGTATTATCTAAATTTTAGCTCTATTTACTGACTTGAAATTCGCCTTAACACTTTGAGGATATACAATTCTAGAATTCTATGGTTCCAGAACATTTAGATGCATTACATTTTCTCTGTAGAAGTTCGTCTTAACACCTTAGAAGATAGATAGTACTGGAACACACTGTTTACAATTTACATTCAGACTCTCTCCTCTATACACTGTACTTCCTGCAGTACAGTTCGTGGTGTGATAAATCTTAAGACGAGGAACGACTCAGAATTTTTTAATCGTAAGCCACGCCCTAAACCTCGTGGTTCGGGCCCATGAGTGGTTCGAGCGCAACGATCACGTCATGCAAGAAAACGACGGCGCTTTGTCCGTTCTTGCTGCAGAAGTGAGAAAGGCATAATGTGTCGCTTCTCGGAATAAATGACGTAAGCGGCTCATTACAAATAAATAATTTATTAAAAAACGATCAAATGCAGGAAAAATCTTCCTAATCAATTACTAGGTACTGAAATTACCAACAGATTCGTATAAAATCTAAACGTAAATGCCTTTAGAGTATGGTCGTATGACTAAAAAGGTGTTTTTGAAGAGGTGATTTCAAAAATTTAAGTAATCGAGAAATTTTTCACTAATCATGTTTTCATCCTACACAATACTAGATAAAATCCTCTAGTTTTCGATGCCCAAATTGTATGTTCATAGCATTCGTAAAATTCGGGAATTTCAGTTCAGCAATCAACCAAAATTATTCGTTCCTCCCCTTAAATGCGCTATTCCCCAAATCTGACACAATAACTAATAACATTCAAGTGATATTGAGTGATATCAACCATATCAACATTTTCAAGTATCTATGTGTGACTTTATACTGGACTATGTTATTAATTAAATTAAATATAATAATGTTTACAATAATTTAATAATCAAATAATTCACTAGTATTGAGCCCCCTTCAAAGTTAAATAATAACGAACATCATAATTAATAAACTAAGTACACCACGTTGTAATGGTAGAGGTTCGTCAATTTCAGTACTAATTCACCAAATTAAGTTATACCTACCTACGAATTTCTGTGTCATTTCGTAGGGATTAATTTCATGCGACGGAAATGCGTAACAGGAACTAAAATAGATTTATATTTCGAACATTCAAATTATTATAAATATGAGGTTGTTTATATTATGTAACACATCGTTCCTGAAATGTGTGCGTCAAACTCTCCAGCTTTAATATTAGTACAGATATTGAAGTTATAAATTTTCAAGTAAAATATACTAAATTCATTCCAATGTCACATGTAGAAAAATGTTGGTACCTATTGGTGGGTATCGTGTGGGTACCACGAAAGCTGTCAGCTGTTACTGTGTGTCGCTGCGCCCAGCGATGGATGGTTCCGTGGTTTGTGTGTTACATTCTTAGTAAATAACTTTGAGAACCATGTCTTTGCGACCTCCCTCAATCTTTACTAAACAATAAAAACGTCGTGTCGCTGACTGACTGACAATCAACCAACGCACAGCCTAAACCACTGAAGATATACATAATATGAAGATTGGAAAGTATTTACCTTAGGGGGTGATGTAGAGGCGCAGTGCGCACTAAGAAAGGGAACGACATGGGGTGTAAACGATGTATTTCTAATACAACGCGTGCGAAGTCGCGGACAACTGCTAGCCGACTTATATACCTAGGTACATTTGTGTCCAACAAGTGACATTCTGTGACATAACGCAGGTAGGAGTGAAATAAATAGTGCCAAAGTTGTAAAAACGTCTAATATCTTATAAGTTATAAGTCTCCATATATTATGTTATTGCTATCTGTGGTCACAGTTCGCACGTAGATATAGGTCAGTCACGTGGTCACGTCTACAGTGCGGTGGTGGCGGTACTCGCAGCAAGAGCGGGGGCGGTGTCGTCGTGCGGGGCGGGGGAGGAGAGGAGAACACGAGCCGGATGACACGCCCGACACGCCGGAGTCGCAAGATGCGGGAGAGCGACGTCGCGCTGTCCGACCCGGAATCATGCTGGTGTAGTGGGAAGGAGGGGAGGGCGGGGAACGAGGCCACATTGGCAAGTAGTCGTCGTGACTGTAGCTCATGTTCTCGTAGTGGGGCGCGGGTCGCGGGGCCCCAGGGACGCGGGTAACGCGGGTCAAAGACACAGCGGTACATGCGGCGAGCGGTGCGGGTGCGGGCGGCACGTTGTAGTTGTAGTCCTGCCTTGTGACCCTCCCTCTCCGCCCCCGCTCCATGCTCCGTCCCCTCTCCCCGTGCACCTCCTGCATGGTCCAGGCGGGATGAAACCCGACCTCTAGCGGAGCGGTATGTGAACGAGATAGCGTCCCCCGCGTCACCCGCTCCATCCGAGCCTGCCTGTCCAGAACGCGACAGATTTCGCCCGCGGCGCGACACTCCAGCACGTGTAGCCCGGCGTGCTTGCCGCTCCGCGCGCCTGCCTCTAGACAGAACTTACCCCCCACCACGCCGTAACGCCTGTAATCAAGATGGACTTTGTCAACTGTTAATATATTTAGGTATTCTAAAAACCATTATGTGTCGTTCTCGTCACACTAACAAACTATTGACATAGTATTTGATTAAAAAGATTTTGAAGTTACAAATAAAGTAAGTACAGCAATGAAGTAGAACAGTCCCAAAATAATACTGACCTAATGTGAGCCAGACTCCAGCGTGCCAACAACCGCGGCGGCGTGTCTGTCAGCAGCGCCAGCTGTCCCCCTGCCACCAGCAAACTGCCTGCCACGCTCCCCGCGCGCACCGCCCACACCTGGTCCCGCTCTCCCGTGCCCCCCAGCGCCCCGCTCCACTGGCGCGCCCCTTCTCCGCTCACGACCGCCAGAAGCGCCCCCCGACCCCCTCCCAAGGCCCACACCGTGTGCTGCTCCCCGTGCACCCTCCCCGCACCACATCCCGCGACCACCACCCCTCGCACCAACACCGTCCGGTCCTCACCGTCTCCACCACACCTCACCGCCTCTTCCTTACTGCTGTACACCTCCAGCTGCACGCTGTCTGTACATAAACACACAGTAGTAACAGTTATACAGTAAGGTTCGCACTAGTACACACACACACACCTGCTGCCGGCGAGGCTCTCCTCACGACACACCAGCGCTCCGCCCACTTCCTCCCCTCCCGCACCCGCACCGCACCCTGCAGCACCACACCGGCACTCATGACTTGAACAATAGGGAAGATGATAGGGTAAACAAAATATTATTCTATTTAGTCCGACATTTAGATTATCAAAAAATATTGGACACGTATTTTTTCTTTTGTCAATCAAACAAAAAATTACAGAGATAAAGCCCGTCAAAGTTTGGGAGTGGGGGCCGGTGACGTCACTTCTAGGTCAGAAGTGTACTCAAATGTGACGTCACGCGGAATTTTAGCGGGCTATATCTTCATCATTTTTTGTTTAATTGACAAAAGAAAAATACGTGTCCATTATTTTCTGATAATCTACCTGACGGACTAATTAGAATTTTTAGTCATCATGCCTATTACAAAACAACCACTTAAAAATGTATTTGGCACCAATCGATATTAGTAGTTTATGAAACGGGTTCATAAAATAGGGCTAATAGAATCCACGAGTGTTTTAATTCCAAGTTATGTGCCCGTTCATACACAACTTTATCTTATCCCATGCAATAGGTATTTTAATTAATAAACCAATTTCTTAATTGACAAATTGGCGGCAAACCGCGGTTACCTACTGACTCGCACATGCGCGTGTCGATATTTTCATAGAGTTTAAGGTGGCTGTATAAGACACATCCTGTACCATTTCTGCATTAAAAAAAAACAAGACAATACAGTATCGAAGTTTGACATATTACAGACGCGTGTGTATAAAACATATAATTATAAAGTATAATTCGATTTTGTAATAGAGACTTTACGATATAAGAGTAGATAAAATTATGGGATTAGATAAAGTAGTGTATGAACGGGCACATAACTTGGAATTAAAACACTCGTGGATGCTATTGAAGAATTTCACTTGTGTTTTAATTACCTCTATTATGAACCCGTTTCATAAACTACTAATATATGTGTATATATTTATTATATACGATGACACAAAGAAGTAGGTATGTCAGGATTGTAGCAAATGTAAACTAACCATATTTTATTAAAAGGGGTGATGATAATATACAACTAGATAGATGTTATTACTTTGACAATCTCAGAGATATTATGCTACTTAGATACTTACTGAAACTTTTAGTGAAAATAAAAAGATATAAAACTAGTCATTGTAATTACATATTGGGTATTTTATCGATATACTCTTGAAACATTTATTGATTAATATAAATTAACTATTAAAATAAATGTTGTGACTTTAAATACACTGCACACTGAAAAGCAAAAAATAATTAAATATTTCGTCTTAGAATGTAAAGGTGGTGCCAAATTAAAAACTACTTCATTATAACAATAAGATGGGTTGACTAGATTCGGTTGTAAGGTTGTAAGTAATGGTTGCTATGCGACAACTATCTATATATATATAATACAAGAAGCTTTTTTTATGCAGCCTAAGGCTTTTAAACGGAAAGACTAACTGCAGTGTATGATATTATGTCATTTTAATCGTCTTACGCTGTAGAAGGTCACTAGGGTAATATTTTATTGAAATTTTTAAGTTTTATTTCATAAAAATGCATTTTAAATAATGTACTAGAATCACATAATAGCTAATGCGCATGTCCAGATTGTGACAAAAAGGTACTCTTTGATTTGAATTTCGATTTCGGTTTAAAAGGAATAATTGTTGACATTTGTTTTTCATTTTACAAGTTCAATTATTTTTCGACTTTATTTTTATTTGATAACCTGCAGTGATATGCCACGAATAAGCGATCAGAAAGAGCTCGGCAAGCACTGCCACCAGTGTAGCATATGGATTCCCAGACAGGCTCTTCGTAAGGAAGTTTCATGACATTTAAGACATTTGTAGTTTGGTTAAATTACCGATTCTACCACGGTAGCAGGATTGTAGCTAAATACTTTCAATTAATGTAGCATTTTCTTTTCAGTTCAATGCGGTACATGTAAATGTAAAAAAAAAATTTCCCTAAAACTGTTATTCAGACTATTACTGTTGAATTTATGTACCGTCATATCTATACAAAAATTAAAATGTGTTTTGCTCGCCTACCGTCAATGGCTTAGACCTTGTTAGAAGACAGACGTGTTCCAAGTGTAAACACAAATTAAATCAATCTATAAAATATATTTCTTTTATTTAAGACCATAACTTCCTATAATTACGACCATTTAAAAAAATAACCAAATCGGTCCAGCCGTTCTCAAGCGAGCGCCTAGAGCGTTGTCTTCAAAACCGGGAGGTCCCGAGTTCAATTCTCACTCGTATCTATATATTATATCAAAATCATATCAAAATGAATCCCTATTTCCCTTGGTCTCGCCATAACTTAAGAACGACTTAACCGATTTGAATAATTCTTTTATGTTTTGTTCGTTATAATATAATACAGGGGTGGTTTAGAGTGGTAGTGTTAGGGGTAGTGGTTGGGGTAGGAGTAGGAGTAGAGGTAGTGGTTGGGGTAGGGGTTGTGGTATGGGTAGGAGTAGAGGTAGGGGTAGAGGTAGGAAACTAATATAAAGCGTGTAAAAAATTTATGTTGGTCTATTATGGTATATTTGTCTGTCTGGAACATGTTATACAAGATTGATTGGCGAGGAAGGTTTATGTGTATAAAACATGACGCTTCACAGTCATGCTACGAGCGTCGAGCAGTCATATTGTTTATTCGACGTATTGGCATCGGGTGAGCAGTTATTATATGTAAAATACACGGGCGAAGATATTAAAATAAATAAAACAAGTAAAGATCTGAAACATTTGGAATACTGATTTTATTCCATTATTATTGTTAAATTTGTTAAATTTTGTAAAAACTAATGGTGAGAATAATTTAAAGGGTATATGGGGCACTTCCTCACTTTATAGAGCATTTTGAGATCTATGTAACTTTTCCGTAATTATGTAAAATAATAATAATGTAAGATAATTATGTAAAAAATCGGAAATTTTCCGTAGAATTCAATGCAATATTTTTAAAACAACTGACATTAGGGGGTCTTATTGAAAATGGCGGCCAAAGTTGGTGAAAAACACTTTATTTAGTTTTAAAATAAAATAGGCTTTGTTTAAAAAAAGTTTATTACACAAGTTATGGAACTATTTATTTCGGATCAGTCTAGCCCGGTCCGATGTCAAAAAATTGTAAAATATATTATTTATTTAGAAAAAAACCGTAAAAAATCGCATTATTTTAAAACGCCTGTATCTCATTAAAAAAATAGGTAAAAATGTAGCCCTTGACAAGCCAAAAAAGAGCGTATTTTCAAATTTTAAAAATATTGAAAAGATGTTTTGAAAAAAAGTCATTTTTTAAAATTCCTATAAATATTAACAATATCGGTCGAAAAATGGGTATTTTTCGGAAAAATGCAGGAATAGCGTCGCGACAGTCGCTCATATTTTAATATAGATCTATCATGCGACCTCGCTCGGCTCACCACCGCTAGTGCTAACGTATATGTACCACAGCTTCGTGTGTTATTAATTTTGCAGTGCTCAAATGAAATGAAATGAAATTTAACTATAATTAAATAACTTTAAGTCATGTAAATTTTAGCTCTTAATAATATTAAAAAACGGCGCCACAGGATTTTTTCAAGGAAAAAAAATTTAGCTCCAAAAGGTCGGAGAAAAAAAAATTGTTTTATAAATTTGCAGAAAAATACCAACTATGCATGGCTTAAACGTAAATTTTATAAAATTTTAACTATTAAATATAAATTATGTTTTTGGAAAAAAAAGGAAACCGATTTTTGACCGATATTTGGCATATTACCGATCACTTACCCCCAGTTTCTGAAAGGTCGATCAAAAGTTAACCTACGATTACTAAACATAACAGTTGTCAAATACGTGAAAATGTATGTATTTTGACAGTTGTTGATTAACTAATCTTTGATTAACTTTGACAAGCCTTTCAGAAACTGGGCGTTAATGAAGCGCGCAATACTGGCACATGTAACGGCAACTATTAAAGAAAATTTTAAGCTCAGAGACAAATATAAAAAGCTACGGATTTATGATTTGTTGGAATTTAAAATGAAAATACGCTCTTTTTTGGCTTGTCAAGGGCTACATTTTCACCATTTTTCGTTTACATAATTTTTTTTTCAATGTGATACAGGCGTTTTAAATTAATGCGAATTATTTAAGGTTTTTTTTAAATAAATAATAAATTTTACAATTTATTGACATCGAAACGGGCTAGACCGATCCGAAATAAATAGTTCCACAGCTTGTGTATTAAACTTTTTTTAAACAAAGCCTATTTTATTTTAAAACGAAATAAAGTGTTTTTCACCAACGTTGGCCGCCATTTTCTATAAGTCTTCTTCCTTCTTCCTTGTCAGTTCACTCTTGACAGAGCGGTCGTGGTCCTCATGTTGCAGCAAGATTCCGGGCTGCCGTGATTCGTCCCACGATGCGGCGCCACCTCTCTCTGTCGGCTGTGACACGTATACACTCATGCAATGGGCCACCCACCGCAGATTTAATCTGGTCGGTCCATCGCATGGGTGATCTGCCGCGTGTTCTTGTGCCCTCGACCCTACCCTGCACGACAAGGCGCTCTATGGATTCGTTTTCCCGCCGCGACACGTGTCCAAAGAATTGGAGTATCCTAGTCTGGACTATGGCTGATAAACGCTGCCTGATGTCAAGTTCCTGGAGTATCGATACATTGGTCTATAAGTATTCTATAAGTCAGTTGTTTTGAATTCTACGGAAAATTTCCGATTTTTTACATAATTATCTTCGTTTGCTGTATAGTGATTTTGGTCCTAAAAATTTACACAGACTGGCCTATTATGCTTATCTTGTGTATGTCTTGTTTAACCTACACCTTTTTGTAAATCTCCTTAATAAATAAATAAGTAAATAAATTTAATTATATAGACAATTTCTGAACTTAAATGTTTTTTTTTTATAAAAATAAATTAATTAAACAAAATCTTCTTTTGTAAGTCGATTACAAAAATCTCCATAAGTTGTTAATATTTATTTTGACTATTGCTTTTCTACTTATTTTATTTATCCACGAACACAAATATTTCATACCTACAACCTACAACCTACCTAACACAATATATTTGTAAGTTTGTTAGATTTTAATATCAACATTATGCTAAATATGTCGTTTGGAGTTAAGTCTCAGTATTTGTAAACAATAATTACCTCCTACGAGCGTGTCGTAGCACTACGTGTGCTCGTAGCGGCTGACAGCTACGCGGGCGTCTCTACAGACGGTCAGCACGAGACTGCCGCGTGTTGTGTGTCGTAGCACTACGTGTGCTCGTAGCGGCTGAGAGCTACACGGCCGTCTCTACGGACGATCGGCACGAGACTGCCGCGTGTTGTGTGTCGTAGCACTACGTGTGCTCGTAGCGGCTGATCGCTACACGTCCGTCTCTACAGACCGTCAGCACGAGACTGCCGCGTGTTGTGTGTCCGTGCGTCGTAGCACTACGTGTGTTCGTAGCGGCTGTAAGTTATTTGCCGTGACAACGTCTTTATGTTGGATATTTTTTTCCTAGAGTCAATGGCTGTATACCAATACCGAGTGTCATTCCAATATAAAAAGCTACACCAAAAAGGTCAAGTTTTAAACGACTGATACTCCACAACTTCTGAACCGATAAAATAGAAAGAGCAGATTTCAAGAGACGAAAGTTGTAAGCGATAGAAAATTTTACCGAAATTTTTCCCAAACATCATACAATGCGAGGGAGGGGCTGTGTAGCCATGGTTTGGTTTGATAAAAAATTATTACTGTTTTCTTTAGACACTTTAAAATGAAGTACTGTGGGGTTTCAGTCGGTTGGAGTCAAAGAAAACCCGTCCTCTCACCCTCTCACAAAAAAGGATAGGGTAAAACACCGAGAGTCAGTCTTTTAGTGAGAACTAAGGTTTGTTTCAACTGTATTTTAAAAATCAAACACTACGAATAAAAAGACCCATTATTGTCAGAAAGATTCTTTATTAAACTTTCTAAAGAGATTAACAAAGTAGTATACTTATAATAAAATTATAGAAAAAATGGACATTAAACAAAATTTGGTGCTTTTTACCAATAGTCAGCATAATTCTCCACAAGTCAGTCATGTAGTTACTTACCCTGTAGTTAAACATATTTTCATAGACGTCCCTAGTGAATTTAGTACATTTTAAATGATACCATGCCGGTGTCTGTGTCGCTAGTCAAATCCTGTTCACATTTTTCGCATCTTATTCTGTTTACTGTGCATGTGCAATATGTGCATGTCGCATTTTTCTTTCTCTTTTTACTATTTTTGGAGTTCAACAGCTTTTCTGCTTTCTTTTTTAGGATTCCGTACCCAAAAGGTACTGTCTGTCTGTCTGTCTGTCTGTCTGTCTGTCCGTCTGTCACCAGGCTGTATATCATGAACCGTGATAGTTAGACAGTTGATTGAATTTTTACAGATGATGTATTTCTATTGCCGCTATAACAACTAATACTAAAAAATAGAATAAAATAAATATTTAAGGGGGCTCCCATACAACAAACGTGTTTTTTTGCAATAGGTAGACCCTTGAAATATTCACAGAATATTTAGTTATATATTAACTTTAAAAATAAATATTTTCTTTTTGCTGTTTTTATAGATAATGAATGGTACTTAACCCTTCTTGCGCGAGTCCAGTTTTGTAATATGTGCCCAATGCTACCCTCTCCCAGGACGGTCTCTTATCAGAAATACGTGACACCAATTTTTGCCAATTATAAGTAAAACGAAATCCCAGATTTTCATAACTTCATTCACGATTCAATCGTAAATCGTAATTTACTTATCTATAATGTTGCGAAAATCGTTTTATAGAAAATGAGTAATGAATTAGAAAACTGTGCAATTAATGGATTTATTTTTAGTTTTATTGGCGTTTTCTAGCAAATGTATTGAAAAACGTCGTTTGATACACGTGCGGAACTGTTCACTCGTCCCAACTAACGTCACTCACCTACGGGCTACGAGCGCTACGGGCTACGAGCGCTACGGGCTACGAGCGCTACGGGCTACGAGCGCTACGGGCTACGAGCGCTACGGGCTACGAGCTTTGTACAGATTACAAGGTATGTCTACGACCAAGACCGCAGGGGCGAGGAGCGCGAGACGAGAGGGGAGGTGCACGGGACGCGCGGGAGGGGACGGGCGGCGCGAGCGCATCGTCCATCGCCAGAACCTAAAGAGACGAATAAAACACGCCACGCATTACAGCATTTATAACAATATACATTATAATTCATTTAAAATCATTAGTTTTTTATTCTTGTAAACATCACCAACAAGAAATTGGCGACCGTGACAGGACCCTGCAGTCTTCAGATTCCATAAAAAGCAAGAAAACGGAGTGAAGACTTGACCCACTCAGCACCTCGGACGTTGCTGCGCTGCTGTGCCCGTGGAAACCAAGGACACTGCAGTCTTCAGATTCCAGTGCAGAGCAAGGGAACGGAGTGGAGGCGAGTTGACTCAACCCGCTTGGCACCTCGGACGTGGCTGCGCGGCTGTGCCCGTGGAAACCAAGGGGAGTGCCTTTCCTTTTCTTTCTTTCACATTTTCCTCTTTGATTTGGTTGTTCAAGGTGTTGCTCGTTCTGAATACGGTGAAGGTAGTTACCTAGCTATACAACTTGTGGGCTCACGGACTGGAAATTATTTCCTTCTCGCGTGCCTACGAAGTTATTTTGTGAAATTCTATATCTAATCTTAAAGCATTATTATAATCCGTTCATCATAAAAACATAATTTAATGTTTTCGCGCAGTTGATGGCGATTTAAATTTGAATTTATTTTATACATACCTACCCAACCTAAGTCGTTAAATTGAATTAATCCAAACCCAAAATATAATACATAATTTTAATGTGCAATTTGTCTCGCTTTCTTTAAATAAGTAAATAAATTCCTAATAGTCTTTAATTTAATAGATCATAAAAAATATAATTTTGCATATAAGTAAAAAATATCCGCCGATCGCTTCCAGGGTACGGCGTAGCGGCGCTTGCTTCTTACCTAACTCCGCTGAATATACCTACAATCTACATACGCTGTGCTGTGACTGCTCTGCGCTCCTCTGCTTGCCGTTCGCTACCTACCGATTGCTGAAACACTACTAACTTCGTGACGTGGTTTGATGCACATTTTACCTTATTTAATTGATTATTGGTCTATCTTATTTTAATTAAAAATGGCTCAGGCGGATGAAAACATTAATGTAGCAGATACAAGAGAGTATAATGAATTAGTAAGGCAACGCAGTTCTATTAGGGGTCGTTTAACTATATTTGAAAAGTATTTGTTTACGTTAAAGGCATTTCAGCATTCCGAAATTACATTACCACAGATTCAAGAATTGAGCTTACGAGTTCAAAAAATTGAAAATTTGTTTTCTGATTTTGAAAGGTGTCAAACGAGAATAGAAGTTTTATGTCCCAGTCTTGATATGCAGTTAAATGAAGGAGATGCCACTGAGAGTAAATTCTATACCAATTTATCAAATGCCGAGACAATAATTAAAGCACATATGTCCAATCATGAGCAAAGACGGGGAAGTACCAGTTCTGGCTCACATAATAATGACTTTGAGATAAAATTACCTATTATAAAACTACCTTCATTTGATGGCAATTATTTTATGTGGTTAGAATATCGCGATACCTTTGAATCCTTAATACATAATCGAGAGTCAATTCCAGACATAAATAAGTTCCATTATTTACGTTCTTCGTTAGAGGGAAGTGCCGCTCTTATCATTAAATCTATAGAGTTTACTTCACAGAACTATCAAGTAGCTTGGGACTTATTATGTCAAAGATATAATAATAAAAAAATCCTTATAAATAATCACTTGAAGGCTTTGTTCAGACTCGAACAAATCACTAAAGAATCACATAGATCCCTACGCTACTTAATTGATATAGTTACTAAGAATCTCAGAGCTTTAGAGACCCTAGGACAGCCGGTCGAAAGTTGGGACACCCTCATAATATACATGGTGTCCGCAAAATTAGATCCTATTTCTAATAATAAATGGGAAGAACAGAGACATAATTTGTCTGACTTGCCTCTCTTGAGCGACTTTATTGACTTTCTTCGAAATAGGGCTGATATACTTGAGACTATGCAGGTCAATAGAAGTGAAAAATATGAAAATAAAAATATCTTTCATAATAATAAAGATACAAGGTATGATCATAAAAATACATACCCAAATTCTAAAGTTACTAAAACTTTTTTTACCTTTAAACCTAAATCTATCGAATCAATATCTTGTCCTCTCTGCAATCAAACTCATAGAATTATTGATTGTAATACTTTTAAAACATTTTCTCCTAATAAAAAATCGACTGAGGCCACAAGATTAAACCTTTGCTTAAATTGTTTACGAAAAGGTCATAAGGCATCTGATTGTCGCTTGGGCTCATGTCGATTATGTAACGAGAAACATAATACTTTGCTACATAAAGACAGCATTGACAAACCTAATTTCACTCCCCGACCTGTTTCAATGTCATTATGTTCCACTGGACAGGTTCTTCTTGGTACTGCTTTAGTGAAGATTACCAATCCTGAAAATAAAAATACCTACCGCGCTCGTGCTCTGCTCGATGCGGGTAGCCAGTCTTCCTTTATGACTGAAAACCTTAAACAAAGAATTGAACTTGTTAATCGTAATCCGGATTCTTTAATAATATCCGGCATTAACAATGTTCATATACCTATTTCTGATAGTTGTGAGGTAACAATAGGCTCCACGACTAATTCATTCAACACAAAACTAAGATGCTTAATTATACCTCAAATAACGGGTCAATTACCTAACTTTCCAGTAAACAGTGTAACGAATTTATCTCTGGTGTGGACACGCAAACGAATCGGGATCGGTGTCTTGGGCTGGAAGTGACCACACGAAGAAATTCGTTATATTTTTGGTTGATATTTGAAATGTGTAAAAGAATAGGCTGTATGATGGAAGTTTCCCTTTGCTTACACTCGAGGTTGAAAAATAAGTAGGAAACGTCAAAAAACAGAACGATAACCTCGAGTGCAAGGAAAGGGGACAAAACTAATCGCTCTTGAGAAGTTATAGATAAACCGAGTCTTGTATTGGACACGAGGACGAGAAGGGTCTAGATTGAAAGACAGAGGCTGACACGTCGGGCTGCGGGGCTGCGCGATGCTGGCCGCCGACAGCCCGGAGAGATGCAAGCGGGGCAGCGTGCTGCACGAGGACTATTTCCTCGGGCAGCGAGAGTGGCAGACCACGACGGCATCAGGGGTTGCCATGCAGGCTGCCAGCAGCTTCGTAGGTGCCCAGGAGGATTGCTTCCTGGGGCATCAAGGGTGATACGCCTGCAATGACATGGGTGCGCCAGGACGGCCGCACTTCGCTTCAGAAGAAGCAAAGATGGGAGCAACAGTTCTTAGTCCGTAACAGAAGTCGCGCCACAGACGTGTGGCTCGACCGTCAATAAATAAGAAAGAAGAAAGAAGACGGTAGGGTTAATCAGCTTATCAACCTCGAGTGGAATTTGTGTAAATATAGTGTTAAACATGTAAGTGTATTTTAACTGTTCACTCCTGGCAGGCACCCGTGAGACCTTGTAATGTAGACCGCCGAACCACCCCTGAAGTAATGTAGGTACATGAGCTAGCTGGGAAACATCTATCTCCTCCTTTCTCTTCATCTACTTTCTCTATCTTTCCTCTTCTTGTGATGTCTAGGAGCCCTAGGTTTCCTATACGTTACAACAGGTCTCAATTAAACTTACCTAAAAATATTGAGTTAGCCGATCCTAGCTTTTATCACCCATCTGACATTGACATGTTGTTGGGAGCTGACATATTTTTTGATATCTTGTGTCCTGAAAAGATATCTCTGGGTCCTAAGATGCCCGTCCTTCAAAGTACTCTATTTGGCTGGATATTAGCCGGCCCTATAAGCACGAACAACAAGAAAAGTTCAATTTATTGCAACTTTACTAAACAAATTCATGAAGACATGACACGGTTTTGGAATCTTGAAGAAATTCCTACATTAAAAAACCCATTGTCAGCCGATGATGAATTTTGTGAGGAACACTATCTTAAACACGTCAAACGCTTACCTGATGGTCGATTTTCCGTGTTGATGCCTCTAAGAGAACCTCCAGAAACCTCACTCGGAGACTCTTACAAAATAGCAGCCAAACGTTTTTATAATTTGGAAAAGAAGTTAAATAAAAATCCTGAGCTTAAACTGCAATATACTCAATTCATTAAAGAGTATGAAACCTTAGGACATTTGTCAAAGGTTAGGAAACCAGAATTCGCTTATTACCTACCACATCACGCCGTTATTCGCGACAGTAGTGAAACTACGAAGCTGAGAGTTGTTTTCGATGCTTCTGCTAAAACTACATCGCAAAAATCCCTAAATGATATTCAGTATGTCGGCCCAGTAGTACAAGATGAACTGTTTAATATTTTAATCAGATTTCGTCAACATAAATATGTTATTACAGGCGACATACAAAAAATGTACCGTCAAGTCGTCATTCAGGAATCTCAGCGTAACCTGCAACTGATTCTCTGGAGAGATGACGAATCAAAACCCGTTGATACTTTGCAACTTAATACAGTAACGTATGGAACAGCATCAGCTCCATTTCTAAGCACCCGTTGTCTTATACAACTGTCTATCGACTGCCTAGATCCTATCATATCAAAAGTCCTAAAAAATGACTTTTACATGGATGATTTATTAACTGGAGCAGATTGTGAGGCAGACCTTGTTCACATCTTAAACAATGTCACAAAAACACTCGCTTCTGCCGGTTTTCCATTGCATAAATTTCGAACTAACTGTCCTAAAATATTCAAAGGTTCTACTGTAACAGAGTATCTCGATTTAGATAAACATTGTAGCGTGTTGGGCATACTTTGGGCACCTGATGCTGACTGTTTAACATTTTCTATAAATATTGATAAAAACCTAGATAAGATTACAAAAAGAACAATTTTGTCAAAAACATGTAAAATATTCGATCCACTACTTAGTGCATGCACAGTAACACTAAAAATTTTGTTACAAAAATTGTGGCAGCTTAAGTTAACCTGGGATGAACCAGTGCCAAGCAACATACAGAATACTTGGCAAAGAATAAGTCATAATTTGCATTCTTTACTTTCAGTGTCTGTCCCGAGACACGCGCTTTGTTCGTCTACCACTGATTGCGAGCTCCACTGCTTCGTGGATGCCTCGCAACAAGCGTACGCTGCGTGTGTGTATGTGCGCAGCGTGGACATGTTCGGTCAAGTAACAGTCAGACTTATCTGTTCAAAGACTCGGGTCGCACCTTTAAAAATCACAACTATACCGCGTCTTGAGTTATGTGCGGCTTTATTGGGCGCACGCTTAGCTGATAAAGTTGCTGCAGCCCTCCGTTGCACTATTCAAAAAAAGGTTTTCTGGTCAGATTCGACTATCACCCTTGGTTGGATAAAAACACAGCCTAAGCTTCTTAAAAGTTTTGTTTGTAATCGAATACATGAAATTCACGAACTAACAAATAGAAATGCATGGAGGCACGTGCCAACCGACTTAAACCCAGCTGATATGGTGTCTAGAGGTGTAGAACCGAGTCATCTTCTCCTCTGTACTCTCTGGTGGGAAGGACCTCAATTTCTAAAAGGTAATGAGTCTCAATGGCCTCAAATACCTAATACAAAAATAACGTTACCTGAAATTAAAGTCCTGCAGCAAACAATAATAGTTAATAGCCCTGAACATAATCATAATTTACAATTTATTAAATTCGACAACTATTCAACTCTCTTAAAACCTAAGAGAATTCTTGCATATGTATATAGATTCATAAGTAATTGTAAAAATAAAAATAAGAAAAATATTGGTCCCTTAAATGAATTTGAACTTAACCGCTCCTTAACATACTTAATTAAATTATCACAATCAGAGCATTCTCAAAAGAAATTAACTTAATAAATAAAAACAAAAAACTTACTTCAGCTACTTTGTTACAGCTGTCTCCATTCCTTGATGACATCGGAATCTTGAGAGTAGGTGGTCGGCTCAGCAACACATACTTTAATTTTGAAAAGAAACATCCTGTATTGCTTGACGGGAAGCATTAATTTACAAAGTTGTTGATGAGAGCCGAACACTTGCGAATGTTGCATGCTGGTCCTCAACTGCTCCTGGCTAGCCTTAGAGATCAGTTTTGGCCTCTGGGGGGGAGAACGTTGGCACGTAAGGTAGTGCGACAATGTGTTATATGCGGGTCTCCTACATTATCTCTAAAATGTTTTGATATAATTTTAGAATATATAGGTACATAAGATATAAAATTGCATTCTATAATTATTCATTTGCTATAATTTTTTTTAAACCTAAAATCGATTTCTGTAATTTTCAAAATCACTATTATCAAAATATATAAAATTAAATTCTATAATTATTCATTTTCTATAATTTTTTTTTACCCTAAAATCGATTTCTGTAATTTTCAAAATCACTATTATCAAAATATATAAAATTACATTCAATAATTATTTATTTGCTATAATTTTTCTTTTGTCTAAAATCGATATCCGTAATTTTCAAAATCACTATTATCAAAATATATAACATTAAATGATCTAATTTATAATTTGCTATAATTTTCGTTTTATCTAAAATTGTTTTCTATAATTTTCAAGATGTCTAAATTATTAAAAGGTACAACATTTAATAATCTAATGATTAATTTGTTATATTTTTTCCAGTTTATTCGCGAAATATTTATTAATATATAAAAATCTTCCTTTCTTATTATAAATAATATATATATATAGGTATCATATCCGTTATCAACAAGTGATGGCTCGCTTCGCTCGCTCGTCTCGCGCTCTGTTTTAGCACTATTCGAACCACGCTCGTCGCTTCGCTCCTCGCTAACCTATTT
This sequence comes from Nemapogon koenigi, assembly GCA_963924495.1. Taxonomy (NCBI): domain Eukaryota; kingdom Metazoa; phylum Arthropoda; class Insecta; order Lepidoptera; family Tineidae; genus Nemapogon; species Nemapogon koenigi. The sequence continues at coordinate 8,601 of OZ004641.1, read as the reverse complement.
TTATTTACAAATTAGGGGAATAAGAATCGAAAATTACTGCAACAGACATTAACAAAATCTACTGTTTTTTTAATAATAGTACTTATTTAAGTCGATTACATTATAGAAAATTATTTTATATGATTATATATTTGTAAATGTAAATAGAATGAAGTTATACGTTTAAAAATATAGTGAGTATAGACCCTTATTTTAACAATCCATTAGAATAAATGATATTATAGATTAATAAAGTTATAGAAAATGAATTTATATATTTAGAAAATTATTATAACTGCAATTATAGAAAAGTAACCATTAGTGCAACTGAAATTAGAGATTATAAAAATTATAAGACATGAGATTATATATTTTCAAAATTATAGTAACAGCAATTATAGAAAAGTAGCCATTAGTGCAATTGAAAATAGACTTTATAAAAATTATAGGACTTGAAATTATAGATTTTGAAAATTATGGCAACTGCAATTATAGAAAACAATACGTTATAGGAATTAATATTATAGATTTAAAAAAATATATCAAACAAATTTATAGATTTTTAAAATTACAGGATCTAAATTTATAGAAAATGAATATTTATAGCAAGTAAAATTATAGCTTGTGAAATTATATATTTTATTTTAGAGCATTTGAGAGGATACCGTTATATGCACACGATTTCGAGGCAAAACTATGGAGCCGTTGATGGGTCACTTGCCTACTAACAGAGTAACTAGAAACTATCCATTTCAAATATGTGGCACTGATTTCGCTGGCCCCTTCCTTATTTCAAGTAAGAAAGGTCGTGGTAATAGAATTTTGAAATGTTATATTTGCCTATTTATTTGTTTTTGTACAAAGGCTATTCATTTAGAAATTGTTAGTGACCTTAGTAGCAATGCCTTCATTTTATGTATACGTCGATTTATTTCACGTAGAGGAAAGCCTAGCCAAATTAATTGTGATAATGCCACTAATTTTGTAGGGGCCAGTAATGAATTAAAAAAGGTTTTACAAGCGGGTATTAAGTCTATTTATAACTTTACAGCAGAGGAGGGCATACAGTTTAATTTCAATCCTCCCTACTCGCCGACATTTGGTGGATTATGGGAAGCCGGTGTAAAGAGCGCAAAATATAATTTAAAACGTATAATAGGAAATACTGCTTTGACGTATGAGGAGTTGAGTACGCTTTGTACCCAGATTGAAGCTGTCCTCAGCTCCCGACCCCTAACTCCTTTATCTTGTAACCCGAACGATTTTTCTCCTTTAACCCCAGGGCACTTCCTGATTGGGCGGCCGCTGACGTCACTGCCAGCACCTCCAGCTGTTCTAGACCAAAGGTTAAAGAACAGATACCAACTAATCGAAACAATAAGAGAACATTTCTGGAAAAGGTGGCACGCAGAATACTTGTCCGAACTGCAAAAGAGAACTAAATGGCGCTCCCCTTACAAGGAGCTCAGAGAGGGTTCGCTGGTTGTGTTTAGAGAAGATAACCTCCCTCCCATGAAGTGGAGAATGGGACGAGCGCATCGTCTGTACCCCGGTAAGGACGGAGTCTGCCGTGTAGCCGATTTTATAACGCCAAGAGGAATTGAACGACGCGCACTGAACCGAGTGTGCCCTCTCCTGGAAGAAGTAGAAGTGTTGCAAGAAACCTCTTCTCATCATCGCCTTCTTCCAACGTGCCCCCAGGATGTCTACGACCAAGACCGCAGGGGCGAGGGGCGCGAGACGAGAGGGGAGGTGCACGGGACGCGCGGGAGGGGACGGGCGGCGCGAGCGCATCGTCCATCGCCAGAACCTAAAGAGACGAATAAAACACGCCACACATTACAGCATTTATAACAATATACATTACAATTCATTTAAAATCATTAGTTTTTTATTCTTGTAAACATCACCAACAAGGTACCTACCTACTTACAATTTTTTTCTGTAAATAGCTATAAAAGTACCTATGTATTTATGGTTATTATTTTGTAAATTCGATTGTCTCTGCCTACCTCTCTTGGGATAAAATGCGTGATTATAGATAGATAGATTGTAATGAAATAAAAGTGGTATTGATATGTTATTTATTGTTGTGTGCAGACGGGCGCATGTAGCCCGTCACCCAGACAGGCCGCGTAGCCCATGAGATGCGGCACTTGGCTCTGTTCGTACACTCCCGCGAACATGTGCTGCTGCGGACCTCGCGCGTACACCACCACGTCCTCACCGCCGTGAGTCTCCTCCACGAGTGAGACCTCCGCCGGAAACTTGAACCTCAGGGTTCCGTACTCGGGCTCCTGTGTCACGTCGCGCCGCACTCCAGGCGACGCGTGCTCGCGGAATCCCGGTCCGTTAGCGTACGAAAGTGTCATGTAGGGCGCGCCGTCATCCCCGATGTCGTCGCTCGGGCCGCGCACGTCCCGGCCGCGCGCCACGTACCCACTATAGGTCATCACGTGCGAGTGGTCGGCCGTCACCACCAGTAGTGTGTCCCGCTCGCTCGTGAGCTCCCCCGCGCGCCGCACCGCCTCGTCCAGCTCAAGCGTCTCGTCTAGTGCGAGTGCCGCCATGTTGTTATGGTGAGCGTGATCCACACGTCCTCCCTCCACGAACAGGAAGTACCCGGTGTCACTCTCCCGCGTCACCTCCGTCAGGATCCGCACTGCCGCCTCAGTCATGTCGGCCAGGGATGGTCTGTCCTCGCCCCCCTCCGCGCGGTACGGCATGTGGTCGTCAGCAAACAGACCCAGTAGTCGCTCCGTGCCCGACCCCTCCCGCACTGCCGCCTGCAACTCCCTCGCCCCTTGTACGTACTCCGCGACCCTCCCCGCAGCCCGCTGCTTCCTCAGCCACTCCCCCGCGAGATCCCGTCCGTCCAGCCGTCGCCCTCCCTCCCTCTCCCGCGGTATGAACTCCCTTTTGCCTCCCCCGAGCACGACCGCGAGCCCCGCTCCGGGCCACTCCTCCAGCAGCTGCCGTGCCACGTCCGACTGCGCTCCCTCCCCGCACCCCGCGGCCGCCACATCAGCGTCCCCTTCCCAGTCCCGCTCGGCCGTCCGGGCGAACAGTCCCGCCGGAGACGCGTTGGTGACCCGCGTAGTGGTCACGTAACCGGCCGCGCCGCCCGCCCGCAGCGTCCATTCGCCCACCGAAGTGACGTGATTCGAGGTATTGAGAGCGGCGGTACAGTGTCCGCGCGGCACGCGAGCCGTCACCCCTATGGTGCCCCGGTTGCCCTTCACTCCGCATAGGTACGCGGTGGAGGTGCAGGCGGAGTCCGGCACGGCGGCGTCCACGCAGTACGTCTTGACGAGCCCGACCGCCGGAAACGTCTCGAAGTACAGATTGTCCTCCCCTCCCCGCAGTGCACGTGCCGCCGTCTGCGTGGTGAGCGACATCCCATCCCCTAGGAACATGATCACGTTCCTGGCACGACGCGTGTTCACCAGCTGTGCCTCCTCCCGCTCCCGCAGTGCCTCTCGCGCCTCCCTCAGCCAGTACTCGGAGTCCTGCTGCTCCTCTCCCATCGCCCCTACCACTATCAGCATTAACATTAACACGTGTCCTGCCCACATGTTCACCTATCGCCAGTACACTGTAACTGTTCACCGCCGACTGAGCTCGCCGCACGCCGAGTGCACTGTCAGCTATATCTCTTATCTCATGAAGGTCCTCTCGTCATGATCAGAATCAAATGCTACATGCTACATCGTATCTCAAATTACTATGGACAAGTAGGTTACCTACTCGTATTAACGATAATAAATTACAGATTGTTGTGTCCGCACTCCGCACCGATTACAGTAGTTATAAATTATAGATACAATTTGACAATTTAAAAAAAAATGTAACAACTTCAAAAATTGTGCACTTAAAATAAGAAATAATTACACGTACAAATAGGAAGTGTTTCTGTGAATTTGATGTAATTTGTGGTGGATTGTTATATTATGCTAATATAAAATGTTTATTTTGTGATAAAATTAAGCATTCTTTGTTTATTACCATGTTTTAATTTAGGTGGCCGACACTACTGTGTATCGAATTTTTAAGGTAAACCTGTACTAAGCCATAAGTGGCTGACTACTGGTTTTTTTCTGATTTTCCTATATTTAGTTGAAATTAATGGAGCGAATAGTTCCTATTTTGCACATTACAGTGAGCTTAGAAGATGAAAAGTTAATTTTACCAGTAGTTAGCCGCGATAAATGTAAGGGCATGTCAGGGGCCGACTAATGGATCTACAAATTAGGGTTAAATCTATGTACGTTTATTAACATCCTTTATTTTAGAATTGTATAATATCGAAAAGACCAATCCACCAGTACAAAGAAGAGTGATTAACACAGGCTATCGGAGATCGGAATCGGATGAAGATTAGATAAAATATTGATCAAGATAGAAATCATCGATGTGTGATAGAAATGAGAATGATTAAGAGAATATAACGGGAGACATCAAATCAATAATAATTTTATTAATAATAATACAAAAAAAAATAAAGAATGTAAAACTAAATTAAATTAAAAATAACATTGAACAACACACAACATATACAATACGAATTAAATTAAAGTCCAAAAATATAAAAAAAAAATAACTGTCTTGTCCAATGTTATTGTAAAATCAAGAATTCTATCACAAATTTTAAATAAACATTTGACCTTGCCTGGTGAATCTAAAACGACAAAAAAGATAGAATAGGAGCTATTTCTTCCGAGGAGTGGAGACAATTTGAGAAATACAAAGAAGAAGTGAAGGAACAGAGAAAGTCGGTACACTTTTCTTTTATCGGTCTCAATAGTAACCTTCGCTAAGGCTTTTCTTTGAATTTTCGTCATTTGTCAGAGAAATAATGTCGAGAAATTATTATATCCCTAAAAAATAAGTCTTCAAAATCGTTACCTCATTGTGATTTTAAGAAATATTATTTTATGTTATGAAATCAGTTTTTTCAATAGTCCTGTATAACCAGTAAACCAATTTTTATGAGAAAAACCAAACTGTTCACAACTGGCGGAGTAATCAATGTTCACAACTGGCGGAGTAATCTATGTTCAAACATACATAACAAAATAACACGGTCCGAATTGAGAACTTTTTCTTACTTTTTTTTGAAGTCATTAAGCTTAAAATACTTACATTTTGATATAATACCACTTTCATAATTATGATACCTACCAATCATCTAAGTATTATTAAATCGATGCCATGTAGGCAGGCCAAACACGACTGGAAGATTTCGAAGTGGTTTTCATTACCAAAACATAAGAGTATGTCAGTATGTCTCATGGTAAAACTTTCGGTCAAGATCTCCGAACTGACACAAAACTGAGCTAGTGTTTAGAAATTCTTGCCAGCTTTTACTGTTTTGTAACATTATAACATTTTTAGGGTGGTGCAAAGACAGGAATAACTCAGAAAATGGAATAGTCACACAGGGAAACATTTAGGAAAGCACTGATCAGAATATGTTGCCCGCCCTAACTGAGTAGGTCAGAACATTGGCAAAATGCGTACGATAGCGATTCAATCAAAGGCCGTGTAAGCAAATTAAATTATATCTAGGTAGACAGCTACAAAGTATGATAATAACAAATCAGTTAGTAGGTATTTGTGTTACAAGCTATAAAATTAAAATCGTTACCGGAAATCTGTATCTTTAATTTAGTAATACCTCAGATAATGCGATACAAACATAATTTTAGGAATATAAATAGGTGGACGCGTTGCAGTCGCCAACAGTATCGACGTAGTTATGTGGACACGACAGTTAGTGATATTCGTGCGGCTGGTTATCATGGTCGCCGCGACTCAACATCCTCACCCGCGCTGGTCACCCGGGACAGAGGGGCGCGCAGGAGACCCGGCTGAGCTGGACGCAGCCTTCTGGGTACAGGAGGCGCAGAGAGCCCTGCGTGACCGCGCACAGCCGGACCTGGCGCGCACACGGGCGGCGCGCAACGTTATCATGTTCCTGGGAGACGGACTGTCGCTCACCACAACGGCCGCAACGCGCGTTTACAAGGGGCAGCAGGCAGGCCACCCCGGCGAGGAACAGGTGCTTACCTATGAGACCTTCCCCGTCACCGGACTCGCTAAGGTCAGTTTCTGCCAAAGTTCACCAGTAAATACATCATAATGTTCCTGGGGGACGCACTGTCGCTCACCACAACGACCGAGACGTGCGTCTACAAGGGGCAGCAGGCAGGCCACCCCGGTGAGGAACAGGTGCTCACCTATGAGACCTTCCCCGTCACCGGACGCGCTAAGGTCAGTTTCAGCCAAAGTTCACCAGTAAATACATCATAATGTTCCTGGGGGACGCACTGTCGCTCACCACAACGACTGCGACGCGCGTCTACAAGGGGCAGCGGGCAGGCCACCCCGGTGAGGAACAGGTGCTCACCTATGAGACCTTCCCCGTCACCGGACGCGCTAAGGTCAGTTTCAGCCAAAGTTCACCAGTAAATACATCATAATGTTCCTGGGGGACGCACTGTCGCTCACCACAACGACTGCGACGCGCGTCTACAAGGGGCAGCGGGCAGGCCACCCCGGTGAGGAACAGGTGCTCACCTATGAGACCTTCCCCGTCACCGGACGCGCTAAGGTCAGTTTCGGCCAAAGTTCACCAGTAAATACATCATAATGTTCCTGGGGGACGCACTGTCGCTCACCACAACGACCGCGACGCGCGTCTACAAGGGGCAGCGGGCAGGCCACCCCGGTGAGGAACAGGTGCTCACCTATGAGACCTTCCCTATCACCGGACGCGCTAAGGTCAGTTTCGGCCAAAGTTCACCAGTAAATACATCATAATGTTCCTGGGGGACGCACTGTCGCTCACCACAACGACCGCGACGCGCGTCTACAAGGGGCAGCAGGCAGGCCACCCCGTCGAGGAACAGGTGCTCACCTATGAGACCTTCCCCGTCACCGGAATCGCTAAGGTCAGTTTCGGCCAAAGTTCACCAGTAAATACATCAAAATGTTCCTGGGGGACGCACTGTCGCTCACCACAACGACCGAGACGTGCGTCTACAAGGGGCAGCAGGCAGGCCACCCCGGTGAGGAACAGGTGCTCACCTATGAGACCTTCCCCATCACCGGACGCGCTAAGGTCAGTTTCGGCCAAAGTTCACCAGTAAATACATCATAATGTTCCTGGGGGACGCACTGTCGCTCACCACAACGACCGCGACGCGCGTCTACAAGGGGCAGCAGGCAGGCCACCCCGTCGAGGAATAGGTGCTCACCTATGAGACCTTCCCCGTCACCGGAATCGCTAAGGTCAGTTTCGGCCAAAGTTCACCAGTAAATACATCAAAATGTTCCTGGGGGACGCACTGTCGCTCACCACAACGATCGCGACGCGCGTCTACAAGGGGTAGCAGGCAGTCCACCCCGGCGAGGAACAGGTGCTCACCTATGAGACCTTCCCCGTCACCGGAATCGCTAAGGTCAGTTTCGGCCAAAGTTCACCAGTAAATACATTATAATGTTCCTGTGGGACGCACTGTCGCTCACCACAACGACCGCGCCGCGCGTCTACAAGGGGCAGCAGGCAGGCCACCCCGGCGAGGAACAGGTGCTCACCTATGAGACCTTCCCCGTCACCGGACGCGCTAAGGTCAGTTTCAGCCAAAGTTCACCAGTAAATACATCATAATGTTCCTGGGGGACGCACTGTCGCTCACCACAACGACCGCGACGCGCGTCTACAAGGGGCAGCGGGCAGGCCACCCCGGTGAGGAACAGGTGCTCACCTATGAGACCTTCCCTATCACCGGACGCGCTAAGGTCAGTTTCGGCCAAAGTTCACCAGTAAATACATCATAATGTTCCTGGGGGACGCACTGTCGCTCACCACAACGACCGCGACGCGCGTCTACAAGGGGCAGCAGGCAGGCCACCCCGTCGAGGAACAGGTGCTCACCTATGAGACCTTCCCCGTCACCGGAATCGCTAAGGTCAGTTTCGGCCAAAGTTCACCAGTAAATACATCAAAATGTTCCTGGGGGACGCACTGTCGCTCACCACAACGACCGAGACGTGCGTCTACAAGGGGCAGCAGGCAGGCCACCCCGGTGAGGAACAGGTGCTCACCTATGAGACCTTCCCCATCACCGGACGCGCTAAGGTCAGTTTCGGCCAAAGTTCACCAGTAAATACATCATAATGTTCCTGGGGGACGCACTGTCGCTCACCACAACGACCGCGACGCGCGTCTACAAGGGGCAGCAGGCAGTCCACCCCGGCGAGGAACAGGTGCTCACCTATGAGACCTTCCCCGTCACCGGAATCGCTAAGGTCAGTTTCGGCCAAAGTTCACTAGTAAATACATCATAATGTTCCTGTGGGACGCACTGTCGCTCACCACAACGACCGCGACGCGCGTCTACAAGGGGCAGCAGGCAGGCCACCCCGGCGAGGAACAGGTGCTCACCTATGAGACCTTCCCCGTCACCGGACGCGCTAAGGTCAGTTTCAGCCAAAGTTCACCAGTAAATACATCATAATGTTCCTGGGGGACGCACTGTCGCTCACCACAACGACCGCGACGCACGTCTACAAGGGGCAGCGGGCAGGCCACCCCGGTGAGGAACAGGTGCTCACCTA